>OX421876.1:3941439-4541439 GCA_949127965.1 Pandemis corylana | reverse complement strand
AATTAATCGTGAAGTTATTAACTTAGTCGCTAGTCTTGCGTTAAGTTCCAGATTGTTAAAAGTAAAGTTGTACAAAGAAACAAGCAATTAAAGTAACAGCTTGATGTTATCTTTTTTATCTACGTTGATGATGTTATGGGGACGCCTAGCTGGGTCAGGCGGGGTGTCGATCCTTTTGGCGATCATTCAGCCCAGTTCCCCGTTGGTTGGAGCCGTCAGTTACTCTCCCAGCACCCACACAGCAACTCTCCTCGAATCCTATTCTCCTGCCGAACATAAGGACATCTTTTAGTTCGACATCCCTTAGCTCGTCCTCCAGTTCGACGCTCCCGAATGCCTCGCGTCGCGCTGCCGCGTACATGACGCACTCGGTGAAGACATGTTTTCTTGTCTCCTCTTTCCCACAGTGTGGGCAAGAGGGGTCGTTCTTTATACCTATTATGTTTAAGTGCCTATTTAGCGTGTTATGGCCGATGATGATGCCAGGTTTTGTTCTTAAGCTACTCTCACCTAGATTCAGGAGATACCTAGTTCTTATAATTATAATATCAGCGTCTCGAAGCAATTCGTGACATAGTGCTGAGCCAGCTTCCCTTTTTGTGTCCATTTTGCTCCATTTAGTAGGAACCGGTGAAGTTTATTATACTGTAAGAATGTGACCAAATAAATGTATTTTCTTTCTTCTTCTTTCTTTCTTTCTTCTGCGGTTTATGCCTTTCAGCATCGTCTTCGACTGTCTGCAACCTGTCGCTTTTATCTATGTTAGAATTTCTCATCTCTTCTTCGCCCATAATCTTCATTCATAGTTATATAACGACTAGATGTTGCCCGCGACTCCGTCTGGGCAGAAGTCGCTTATCGCTACCCCGCGGTAACTATGCACTTTTCCGGGATATCAACTACCGTACCTATGTCCTTCCCCGGGACTCAAACTATTTGTATACCAAATTTCAATTTAATCGGTCCAGCGGTTTAAGCGTGAAAACGTTACAGACAGATAGACAAACAGAGTAACCTTCACATTTATAATATTAGTAGGGATAATTAACAAAATTAAAAACCTCGCCAAAACTTCTGGACCGATTTCTATCAAATATAAACAAAAACCATCGCAAGGAAACTGGCTTTTGTAAATTTCTAAAAGACATTGAAAATTGAAACACAGAAAAATTCTAAAAGTAAAGCTATGGCCGGGAATCGAACCCGCATCCTCATCATTTTCATTTCTCTGTTCTATTGGTTGTCTGGTAAAGATCGCTATTAAGCGATAAGACCGCCTATTGTCTACTTTGTTGTTTGATTCTGTATTGTTTTGTACTGATTTGTGGTGTTCAATAAAGAGTATTTGTATTGTATTGTACTGCATTCCGCGATGCGTGCTATTGGGACCGAGCGCGACGACAGCGCCACGTGACAGGCGGCCATTTATGGACAATATTGTCACCGCTGTCAAACAAGAAGTAAGTAAATATTGTGAAAAATATTAATGAAATCTAGTGTTATTTTACTATATTACACAATTTTGGACGATGGTAGTCAGTAACATTATTGCCAATAATATTAAAATTGTTGTTTTCAGTGAAATTTTAGAGGTTAGGTAACTTACTTTTTTTTTCTTACGGCAAATATCCACTTATTTCTTTGGTCTCGTTTCCACCATGGTCTTGGAAATTGGTAAAATTTTCAGTCGCTATTCTTCTTGGTGTTATTACAATTCACAACAACACATCTTACCAGGACCATATTTTTATCTCAAAAACGATTAGAAAATGTTTACTGCAATATGGATTTGACAGCTCAAGTCAGTGACAAAAATGACAATTTTAGCCGTAGCGAGCGCTGTGATCGTTTAGGCTACCCCCTCCACCCGCTTTGCACTCTGCCAATACCACTACACCACCCATAGCTGCTCTCATGGCTTTTGTATGAAAAATACCGCATGGAAATCGGTCCTTCTGTTTAAGAGTTATGATGCCACAGGCAGACAGACATTGATAGACGTCGAACTAATAACATCTCTCTTTTTGCGTCGTGGTTTTAAAAATCTCTACTTCATGCCTTAATTCAGAACTTCTCAATTACAAGAGTGAGAGAGAGAGAGAAACATTTATTTACACACATTCGATACACATGGATGTATAAAAGAAAGAGATGTTGAATACATAGTGAATTTAGCAACTATTTTTCCTCTCGTCACCGGTCAATGATCTCAATTCCCGGTTAAAGAATAAAAAGCTTTAATTCTATAGTAATTAAGACCAAAATCCTATCAACGGTCACTAAATAATAAATGCCCAAAACTCCATTAAATGCGTATTAATAACTAACGACGGAAGCGGTCGTTAGCGGTTCTGCTGGGTGATTTATACCTTAAGTCTGTTGAGATAAGGGCTATTTTACAAGGGTTAGATCGGCTTTAAGTTACAAATTTATTGATTGACGAGCGACTACTTAGCATCATCATTGTCACACCAATGAAATACGGTAGCTTGAGCACTGCTGCTTGGCGGTATTAGCGAGTAACATGACAGAGGATTGGAACCATCACCCGCAAAAAGCCTAGTTAAGGGGGCGTCCATTCATTACGTGAGGCATTTTTAAGGATTTTGACCCCCCTCCCCCCTTGATGAGATGGTGTAAGATTTTTCTCGACCCCCTCCCCCCTACCCCAATCTCACGTGAGATTTTTCAAAACTTGGGTATAAAAGTATTGGATTTATTAAAAAACATAACACAATTTGTTTAATTACTTTTATTTAAGACTAGCAAGGACTAGTATTTGCAAATATTGCTGTGATCTTAAATTATTAATTCAACTATAATTTGACTTAATTTACACGCAGTTTACACCATTTTCGGCAAAAAAAAATTACCTACGTAATATTTGCCAAGACCTTTCCCCCAAGTGAGATTTAGTGAGATTCGGCTCGACCTCCCCCCCCCCCCCCCCCCCTAAATACCTCACGTAATTAATGGACGCCCCTTAAGTTAATCAATTTTAATTTTAATAACATTATCATTTTCATTGCATTGATACAGGAAACGTGCTACGCTCGTAGCTTGTTCACGCTACGACGCGTAGCACGGATAGGAAACCGCTACACGTGTCGTAGCAGAGCTTGCCAACAGAGTGCTACTTTTACCAACGCTTTACTACGTATATAACAAAGTCACTTTCCGCTGTCTGTCTGTCCCTACACATACATATATACATATATCACGTCTTTATCCCTTACGGGGTAGACAGAGCCTAAGGTAACCTTAAGGCCACGTTTAGCATGATTAAGGGCGTATAGCTGGAAAGTGGAATCAAAATTGTGATGGGCTAGCCGCATCGCCTATAACATGTTTCCTAAGACTTTCACCCATTCCCTCGATGGCCTTTTACCATCTGCGCGGGAAGAGAAGCAACTGGTAAACTCTATGTTTTTTCTTTACTCCCAGACCAGCATAGAAGAAAAATTCTGTCTGTCCCTGCTTTGGATCTTTAAAACTACGCAACGGATTTTGATGCGGTTTTTTAATAGAGAGATTTAAGAGAAATGTTTATTATGTATAATAAATTTCTTTCATGCTGGTCTGGGAGTAAAAAAAAATCAAAAAATATACTAGTTGCTTCTCTTCCCGCGCAAATGGTAAAAGCCCATCGAGGGAATGGGCGAAAATCATAGGAATCATGTTATAGGCGATGCGGCTAGCCCATCACAATTTTGATCCCACTTTCCACCACGCCCAGTGTCTTGCTAAACGTGACCTGTAGGTCTTGTTACCTTAGCCTCTGTCTACCCCGTAAGGGATAAATACGTGATTTGTGTATTATATTAACCAACAGATTTAGCTGACTTGACCTAACAACGAGTTTATCGTGGAATAGCGAAGTCAAGTAATCCATTTATTTTGACATGGACCTCCGCAAAGTAACTGATATACAGTTTTTGTACTATAATATACATGTCTCCAAACGCATTAGCTACCTGTAATTTATACTTCAAGCTTGAGGAGCAACTTTACAAATTCATTACTCCGCTAAGTTGGTAGAAAGGTCGGAAGCCATAAACAAAGACGTAATGTACTCGGCCCACGGCCTGGTGTAGGGTGACTGTGAACTGGGAATTAGTAGGACAGTCCTAGAACGAGAGCGAGATCCTTTTTTAGGGATTACCCACCTTTGTACATTCTGTTTGTCCTGTAACCAACGTTTCATGTGTTTTTAGTATGGTAACGACTACATACAACATGTATCTATGTTGTGTAGACATTTCTACTACTTACCTACTTGTTTGTTTTGTTGCTGTGCCATGTACTTGTATTATTTACAACTAAGGAAACTATAGGTCTATTTTCACTCATTGTCATAGTAAGTTTATGTACCTATGCGACTGTTTGTTTCTTAATAAATAAAAAAAAAAAAAAAGAACAAGACCGAGCGTGGGTGGCGCGCTCGAGATATACTGCCGTTTCTTTCTAGGATGAAGAGTAAGGAAAAGACGTGTAGTCAATCTCGCGCACGACACAGCAGTGCAGTCTGGTTTAAAAAATGGCGTAACAAGATTTGGAATTTCACACTGAATTCGGAATTGTTTTGTGTATGTAATGTATGTGAAGAAGCTGCCACCAAATGGTTTTTCAAAAGGTCTTTAGCCTTGTGGAAGAAGGAAAATTATCAACGGCAGTAATAGATACTTCTTTGGGGCGTATTGTTTAATGATGTCGGAATTAATATCAAAGGCCTTATAACTAATTGGACAGCTATAAAATGGTTTTAAAAAGGTTTCATTCAGCAGGTAGATAAGGTTTCGTCTGATGCAACATAGTATGATTATTTTCATCCAGTTCAGATTGTTAGGAAAAAAATGCAATTAAATATTTAAAAAATTAAAATACGCATAACATTTTTTATGTAATAGCCTAACAGATTCTGCAATCCTCTAGTGTTGCGGGTGTCCATGGGTGGTGGTGCTCGCTTACCATCAGGTGACCCACTTGCTAGTTTGCCTTCCTTGTCGTATAAAAGAAGTTATGATTACGCACAATAAACAAAAAATCAATTCATTAAAAAAAACTTAGAGACTGTCCCGTATTTATTTCTAAACTCATGGCTACCCTACTTAAATGAAGGCTACAAAAGTGGACGTCAAATAATAAAAGGTCTTTATAAGGATTGAGGGCCCGAATGAAGACATCATCGCGAGGAAACCTGCATTAAGTTTAATCGTGAATTGTTTCAGGAAATTATAAAAGATGCTTAGCAAAATGGCCCTTGAAATGCTATTAGTGTAAAGTTTATACAGAATGTTTTATAAGTCAACCCTAAATTTTATTTGACAATGTTTCGTCAATAGTATAAAACCTTCTCAGAATGAAAGCTAGTGTCGATGGAGAACTTAACAAGCGTTTTCCAAAAAAAGCCCAGAATTTAAATATTTTGGGTTTTTCTTACTTAGAATCGTTTACCGGGAGCGGATCAGAATACATAAAGTTTAAAATGTATAATGGGTTAAAATACATAATGGTTCAAAATATACAACGCAATTTTCTGTTAAACTATTAGCTAAATGAACTTTTTTGATATCGTAATCTATAGATTGGTTTAGGTTAGGTTAGGTTTTATAACAATCCTGTTAATTTGTAACTTTCTGAGAAAATCGCATTATATATTATAAACCATTATGTATATACTCATTATACATTTTAAACTTTATGTATTTTAATACGTACCATCGTTTACCCTATCTATTCTCATACAAGAAAAAGTGTGTCCCAGATTTGACTATAGAATTTATTTTCCTGTTCGTCACGTTCCATACATACCTATATTAAAAAAAGTTACGAACTTGAATGGAAATTTTGGGACACATTTTTTCTTGTATAAGGATTGATAGGGTATACGATTCTTAGTAAGAAAACCCCAAAATATATATAAATTCTGAAAAAAATTTACATGTGGACTTTTTTTTGGAAAACAATCTAACACACTATTGAACTTTGCAGGTGTGTGCATGTTTCCTTGCGATGCTTATGTATTATTGGCGGCTTCGCACGGGTGCAATCAGTATGTATTATACATAATAATAAACCTTCCTCTTGAATCACTCTATCTATTAAAAAAACCCCTTAAATCCGTTGCGTAGTTTTAAAGATCTAAGCATACATAGGGACAGACAGACAGCGGAAAGCGACTTTGTTTTACACTATGAAGTAATGGAGAAATCATGTTAATTCTTCTAAATGTATATATAACTCAAAGGTGACTGACTGACTGACTGACATAGTGATCTATCAACGCACAGCCCAAACCACTGGACGGATCGGGCTGAAATTTGGCATGCAGGTAGATGTTATGACGTAGGCGTCCACTAAGAAAGGATTTTGATCAATTCTACCCCCAAGGGGATAAAACAGGGGATGAAAGTTTGTATGAAACTTTGTCAATTTTGAACCGATCGGGCTGAGAGTTTGCATGCATAAAGCTACTATGACGTAGGCATCCTCTAAGAACAGATTTTGATAAATCCTACCCCTAAGGGGATAAAGTAGGTGATGAAAGTTTGCAAAGGGCGCAGCTGCCTGGAGTCGAGGCGTTAATAATTATTGCAGAATATATTATCAACATCAGTTCTTAAGTCTAATTCTACGCGGACGAAGTCGCGAGCAGAAGCTAGTTTTAAATAAACTGTTCGACAAAAATACCGACAACTCAGAGATTCAAACCCACAATACTCCACTCGAGAAGCCATAGGACTGACCACTAGACTGCCGCACTCTCTTGATTCTACTAATAATATAAATGCGAAAGTTTGTGAGAAGCGCTTTCGCGCCAGAACGGCTGAACAGATCTCGATGAAATTTGGAACATAGATAGATTACAATCTGGAATAATACATAGGCTACTTTTTATCCTGGAAAATTGCGTATTTCCTGCAGAATAGCCATTAATTAATTGTTTGCAGACGAGGCAACATCTAGCTTTAAATAATTACTGTTCAATGCTATGTTATTGGTTCCGAGATTCATAAATACATACATACAGACATACCGTCACGCCTCTTTTCCGCAGGGGTAGGCAGAGACTACATTGTTCCACTTCCCACGATCCTGACATACTTCTTTCGCTTCCACATTCATCAATCTCTTCAGACATGCTCGTCGGTTTCGGGTACTCCTGACCTGATCTTTTTCCAAAACGTCTATTTGGTCTCGGAACGTCCTTCCGTTTATAAATTGCATAGTATGATACCTACTTGTTTTCCCTTAAAATATAAAAGAAAGAAAGAAAGAAAGAAGACATTAATTCCTTTTTGCAAGACACACAAATATAACAGATAAACTGTCACCAATTACAACCGTATGAAAAGCAAAACACACAAACAAGTTAATACCTTAAACGGCTTATCACATTATCCTGCATAAAGCTAAGCCTAAATCGATGAGCACGCAAGTTAAACTCAAATCAATTGGTTAACGATTATGATTGAATAGCGGGAAATTAGAACACCCTGTGTATCATTTTGTTCGTAAAGCAAATTGAACTCTAATGTTGATGGTATAGAGTTCAAAGTTTATAAGCTTTATGTTTAACATAGAACTTTGCTAACATGGGTATGTAATGTGTTGATAACATGATTCAAAGGGGGATATTCTTGTTTGGAATATCATTTAGTTATCACAGATTAGGTTAATTAGTATCGTATAAATTATTACGTGATATAATCATGCTAAACGTGTCCTTAAGGTTTTGTTACCTTAGGCTCTATCTACCCCGTAAGGGATAAAGACGTGATACATGTATAGTATGTGATACATATTATCAATTTCTCTGGACCGGTACAACTTAGAGATCTTCGAAAAACGAGCCTATTCTTTTCTTAGAGGGCCGGCAACACGCTTTTAACGCCCTTTGTTTCGAGTGTCTATGGACGGCAGTGTTTGCTTTCCATCAGGTGACCCGCATGCTCGTTTACCTCCATCATATAAAAAAATAGTCAGATTAGATACATTGACAAGGTTTTTAAGAAGGTGGCAAACGAGCTAGTGGGTCACCTGTTTGGTGAGTCATCCATAGACAGCCGCAAAACTGGAGCCTTACCATAAGTCTTAATGCGATTCAATTCCGACTCAGTTCAGGTTTAGGCTGTCATTTCTAGTATGGATCTGACAGCGAGCGAATTGCAACTGAATCGGAATTGAATCGCATTAAGACGTCATGCCAACCTTTCAAGAAAAGAGTAGTCTCGTGGTTTTACACATACACATACACAAATCACGTCTATATCCCTTACGGGGTAGACAGAGCCTAAGGTAACAGGTACCTACAGGCCACATTTAGCAAGATTGAGGGCGTATAGGTTGAAAATGGAATCAAAATAGTGATAGGTTGCTAGCCTCATCGCCTATAACATGATTCCTATGATTTTCGCTTTTACCTGCGCGGGTAGAGAAGCAACTGGTACATTCTATGTTTTTTCTTTGCTCCCAGACCAGCATGGAAGATGTCGTGGTTTTAGTTTCATCTTTGCCTCATCAGCCAAAAGACGTCCACTGCTGAACATAGGCCTCCAAAGATCCCCACGAAAAGTCTAGTGAAGGCACCAGACCATCAGTCCACCTTGTGGGGTCCTTCCTACGCTGCGTCTTCTGGAACGTGGTCTCCATAACCTTCCGGCTCTATCTGCATCTCCTTCACACTTTCCTTTTCAAGTCGAAACAGCAATAACTCTTGCTCAATATCTGAACAACCCTCCGACAAAAACTTGATGAGGTAGCGTCATTAACAACACAACAGGGTGTTGCAAACGGGGAACGACACAGTAGTTATGGGAACAGTATGATAGAATATAATTTCACATACGTATATAATCACGTCTTTATCCCTTTTGGGGTAAACAGAGTCTAAGGTAACAAGACCTAAAGGCCACGTTTAGCATGGTTGTGGGCGTATAGGTGGAAAGGGGAATCAAAATAGTGATTGGTTGCTAGCCGCATCGCCTATGATTCCTAAAATTTTCACCGATGCCCTCGATGAGCTTTTACGATAAGCTCTAAAAGCTAAAAAACTCCAAAAAATCTAATAAGTTGAAAACAATTATCAAGAACAGAAAATTAAATTTCTAAACGCACTGAAAATTAGAACACATAGAAAAAAAAGTAAAGCTATGACTGCACAGTAACAAGGTCACGTGACAGCTAGTAACAGATTGAAAAATTCGAAGGCTTACCCACATGCTATGGGTGGTGTAGGGATATAGCACGCGTCACGGAATGACGAGGATTCGGGTTCGATTCCCGGCCATAGCTTTACTTTCGGATTTTTCTGTGTTCTAATTTTCAGTGTCGTGTAGAAATTTACGTTCTTATTTCTTAAATATAACAGTAAAAATACACTGTACTTATTCGTCGATTTCATATTTTCATATTACTAATAAAACCCACGCGGCCGTGTAATGCTTTCGAATACTAAACATTATTAGACATTTAGAGGGAGATTGTTCATGTCATGTTTTTGATTTTGACATTTTTGTAATATTCAATTGATTTGTATTTATTTAATTTAATTTAATTTACTCTTGACGATTTCAATCTAAATTCTTCAAAATTGACAATGTACAATATGATGTAATTTTTATTGAATGAATAAATAATCTAATCTAATCTAATCTAATCAATCTTTCTAGGCATCGTACTGTTTTCAAACGACTGTCGCCGTCTCCCTCTTGAGCTTACTTCCTTCCCTTTCGGCGCGAGTTACAATTGCCCCAAGTTCCTTGTTATTAATATACGTCATCAGCTGCAGAATTTGAGATTACTCATCCACCTGTAGTACTGTTTTTTATGAATAACTAGTTTCTGCCCGCGACTTCGTCTGCGTAGAATACACACTAACCTTCCACTTGAATCACTCTATCAATTAAAAAAAACCGCATCAAAATCCGTTACACAGTTTTAAATATCTAAGCATATATAGGGACAGACAAACAGATAGTGGAAAGCGACTTTGTTTTATACTATGAAGTGATATTATACTTATTAACATATTATTTGTTGCCCGCGACTTAATCTACAAAGAATTCATTTATCGCTATCCCGCGGGAACTACACAATTTTGTGGGATAAGAAGTAGCCTATGCGTTATTCCAGACTATAATCCATCTCTGTGCCAAATATTAATCAGATCTGTCCAGCCGTTCTGGCTTGAAAGAGTAACAAACATTCATACATCCATACTCACAAACTTTTGCATTTATAATATTAACTAGCTTCTGCCCGCGACTTCGTCTGCGTAGAATTATACATAAAAACCTTCCTCTTGAATCACTCTATCTAGGTATTCAAAAAAACCGCATCAAAATCCGTTGTGTAGTTTTGAAGATATAAGCATACATAGGGACATAGGGACAAAGAAAGCGACTTTGTTTTATACTATCTAGTGACTAGTGACTAGTGAAGTGACAGGAAAAATGTTTTGTTGAAATTTCCATTTTGAATACAAGCTTTTTTGCTGAGTGTACTTACATTGTCATCCATATCACAAAATTTCAAATTAATCGGACCAGCCGTTTAAAAATTCCTGACTGCAGAGATGGTCCTGGCTGGGCCACCCAGAGTTCTACTACCAGGTAATTGTCATCCAATTTACACAAGCACATACAAACAAGCCGGTTTCCTTGCGGTGTTTCTTTGGTATGTTCGGTAAAAATCGGTTCAACCGTTTGAAGAGTAACACTTCCTATCCAAAATGATATATTTTTTTATTTACGTTGTACGATTAATTAATGTGGGGGTTTCAAAATGTTATTTTAATTTTGTTTAATTACCTAACTGAACTTCCACGCTGGTCTGGGACCAAAGAAAAAACATAGAATGTACCAGTTGCTTCTCTTCCCACGCAGATGTTAAAAGCCCATCGAGGGAATGGGCGAAAATCGAAGGAATCATGTTATAGCTGATGCGGCTAGCGAGCCATCACTATTTTGATTTCATTTTCCATGTATACGCCCACAATCTTGCTAAACATAGCCTGTAGGTGTGTTACCTTAGGCTCTGTCTATGAATGATTTTAATAAAATTTGGTTCTTATACCCATCATCATCTTTTTTACTCCAGTCCCACGTGCTTATCTATATTAAGAATTCAAACGAATCTTTGCTCCTGCATATTGCAGAAACAAAGATGCACATCGGTGCATCCACTGCAGTAGCACTGAAATATAGTTGGTGAGCAGATTTCCCAAACGGGCAAACAAATTTGCATAAAACGCTTCGCTTTTTTTTATTAAAAGTGAACCAATCCACGTGTTTCGGCTGAACATCTCCGAGGAGGCTTTTGAGAGTTCCCGGAAACAAATCTCACACAGCTTTTTCTAGCCAGGTGGCAAACGAGGCAGTGGGTCACCTGATGGTAACGGAACTACCCATGGACACCCGTAATGCCAAAGGGTAAATGGAGGTCAGTAATATCACCGGCTGCTTTAGTTTCATAATCGGAACAAAGTTTTAGGAAATTTAAATCTGTTAATTATTAATGAGAACATACTAAGTGTCCACAGGATATTGTTACTTGTTTTGGCAGATTATCTCATTAAAATCGTCCCATTGGAAACTTTTATTGTAGAAATTTCCAGAAACCTTAACGAGAAATTATGGTAAGAATATTCTTGTTATTTTGAAAATGTTCTGCATCTAGCACATTGCAAGGAACTCCATCGCACGTATATCATAGAAATAGCTTCCAAATACACACATACACATACATATTATATCACGACTTTATCCCTTATGGGGTAGACAGAGCCTAAGGTAACCAAACCTTAAGGCCACGTTTAGCATGATTGTGGGCAGGTGGAAAGGGGAATCAAAATAGTGATGGGTTGCTACCCGCATCGCCTATAGCGTGATTCCTGAAATTCTATCTTCCAAATCACACCACATTATTGCTAATCCTCACGTAAACTATCAACAAATTAATATCATTATCGAAAATTAACGCAAAATCACTAACGCCCACAATTTCCCACGTAATCAGTTTACCCATCCCCCACTGATTATAAACAATGGTCGGAATGGCGGCAAATTAAATTCAGGGAGGATACTGAGGCGATATTAATTCGTGGAAAGGGCGAGACCTCGTCAGTGCCTTCGATAATGTGTTCCAACGTGGATATATAGAAACTTGATAGCCCATAGCTACTATGCAGTTCTGGGAGCTTCCTTTGGTGTGGTAGACTTCTTACCATGCACGGTTAAACTCTGGAATCAGAGCGGCACCAATTTTTCCGGACCGAATTATAACTTAGGGGTCTTCAAAATACGAGCCTATTATGTTCTTATAGGGCCGATCAACACTCTTAATCTTAACGCCATAAGTTCTGAGTGTCTATCCGTGCTATTATGCGCATTCCTCAATGGGAATCTTGTAGGGAACATTTCGTTAATCTGGGAATTCATACGGTGCCTAGCTTGTATGTGCTCGTCTTGCTCTCAGAATTTGTTAAAAATATGTCCAAGTACGAAACTTGCGAAGAACGGGAGCGGCGTCTGCGCACGCGTACTAAAAATGTGAAGTGCATGATTTGTCCGAGGTTGAAATTAGTGAAGCATTGTGCCCGACATCAGGCCGTTGTGATTTATAATAAGCTGCCCACCGATTTGAAAATTATTACTGATCATTTTAAATTTAAGGAAAAATTTAAATGTTTTTTGTTGCAAGGGTGCTTCTACAGTATTGAGGACATTTTTAGTGTGACGTTGTAGTAATTTTATTTTCTGACCTATTTGCTATAATCTTATTTTAATAAATGTAATAATAATTATAATATGTGAAGATATATTTAACCATAGTAATGATTCTAATTAAACTTGAATGTATATTGTATTTCTAGCTTAGTTGTTACAATGTTCTTGTTGTAATGATAATAATATTGTTTTTGTTAATCATTTATGTAATATTGTATTGTATTTCAAACACAATCATGTATTGTTACTGAATAAATACTATCACTATCACTATCACTATGGGAGGCCGTGTGTGCCAAACATTCTTCTATTCGTTTTTTCTATTATTGTAGTAGCTTAATGTATTTTATTTTGAAAAAATGTCTTTCTGACAAGTATCTTACGGCGCATTCTTCTTGGCAATGATGGTCTTTCCGAATGCGCTGGTAGTTTTAAAAAGACACGTAAAAGAGCCCCTGGCGGCCAATTTGCAAAAATAAAATTTTGATTTTTTGATTTGATTTTTTACCACCAGGCCCTATTTCACCAACCCGACAGTTGTCAGTGATAACTGTGACAAGTGACAATTCTATTTACATTACAACCTCCAACCAATTGCTTCATTTATTGCAATTGCTTCATTCGTGACAGTAAAATTTAATAATTCCCATTATATAGCGATTATGTTTTTTTGAAAACGAAAATTGTCTTATGGGCTCATTCACTGGTACACTTACCCCAAGTCACTATTTTTTATTTACATATGAATCACGTCTTTATGCCTTACGGGATAAACAGAGCCTAAGGTAACAAGACCTAAAGGCCACGTCTAGCATGATTGTGGGCGTATAGAACGGGAATCAAAATAGTGATGGGTTGCTCGCATCGTCTATGATTCCTATGTCTATTCGCTCGATGGCTTTTTAATTTAATGTTTTATAATATTTAGTGATTTTGTGTCTCTCTTCCAGCCCCATAGGTCCGAGTGAGCGCGCGATAGGTGTGTGAATAGTGTGCATAAAATCGGCACGTGCCTAGATAACAAATACAATGATGTAATGCTATTATCGTGGGGCTGGGGACAGTGAAAAGGGTACGCCTAATAGTTGGCGTTTGCTCGAATGGTATTAATTTTAGGGAGTAATTTGTATCGATAATTGGTGTACGATTTTGCGTTTTGAAAATGGAATTTGTTACACGATTAATAGGATTTTTTAAGTAAAAAAAAAAAATTGTTTGATGTTTTCACACACGTTTCAAGACCAAATATCAATTGGTTTTTGACTTTAATGAAAAAGCTTATTTGAAAATAGTACCTAATTATAAGTTGAAATCAATTTTAAAAATTGGTTCTTAACTTTGACGCTTGTTAGAAAATATAAAAAGAGAATTGAAAATTTATTTAAACAAATTAATCTAAAATTACAACATAATATAATACATCATGATTAATCTAAAAGTTAACTAAATATACAAAACTTTAAATTAAATAAATATACCTAACTATATAAAGAGATAGTTTTTTCCCTACATACATACTTCAACGTACCTGCTATGAGTGGTGTAGGGGTGCACGCGTCACGGAATGACGAGGATCCGGGTTCGATTCCCGACCATAATTTTACTTTCGGGTTTTTCTGTGTTCTAGTTTTCAGTGATATTTAGGAATTTTTTACTTCACGTTGTTATCCCTTACGGAGTAGATAGTATTTTCATTGCAATCAAATCTTTACCAATGCAAAACAAACAGCCAATTTTTTGTGACACAATTATTAATGAAGTTATTAAATGATTGAAGGATTATTGTAATGAAAATTGGCTGATTAATTATACATAATAATGAAAATGGTTTAAGTAATTTAAACCAAAAGGCATAAAAACACTTGGTCAAAACTGTAAAAATTTCAACAAAAACGTTGTGAAATTTTTTTTGGCCTGTAGTGTTATTCCCCTGCGTTATATTATAATTAACACATCAATAATTTACATACATAAATCACATCTTTATCTCTTACGGGGTAGACCAAGAACAAGACCTAAAGGCTACATTTAGCATGTTTATGGGCGTAAAGGTGAAAAGGATATTCAAAATAGTAATGGGTTGCTAGCCGCATCGCTTATAACATAATTCCTAAGATATTCGCCCATTCCCTCGATGGGCTTTTACCATCTGCGCGGAAAGAGAAGCAACTGGTACATTCAATATTTTTCATTACTGCGAGACCAGCATGGAAAATATATATTTACATACGTGGCAATTTGATTTTTATAGAAAAAAATCTGCCGTCGGTATGAACTTTAGTTTAATAAAGATTACATATGTCGTTAAGTTTAAGAGTTTAAACGATAAACACTAAAATATAGGTAAATCTCAGCTCACCCCGTAGTGGGGTCAGAAGGGATCGGAACAAAAAAAATGACGTCAACAAACTACCACAGAAAAGGAGATTATAATATAATACACACACACACACACACACACACACACACACACACACACACACACACACACACACACACACACACACACACACAAATCACGTCTTCAACCCTTACGGGGTAGACAGAGCCAAAGGTAACAATATAATATGTCAAAAATTATAACTAAACTACTTTTAGAGCAAGCTGAAATTTTAAGCAAGTGAAAACACAATAAACCGACGACGACGACATGAATGAAGAGATTGATGAATGTGGATGAAGCGAAAGAAGTATGTCAGGATCGTAGCAAGTGGAACAAAGTAGTCTCTGCCTACCCCTGTGGGAAAGAGGCGTGACGGTATGTATGTATTGTATGTATGAAAACACAATATCTTAGTTCTTTTCCTTCTCATCCCGTTTTACGGTACTATGAAAAATCTGTACAAGATGTCTTCAATAATCTGGTTAGATGCTGTAATATTCCGCAATGATTCTGCGAGACCTTGTATTTTGTTTTTCCCCAGCAAGCCAAATCCTTGAATTACTGGGGGCTGTGAGTACCTTCGATGGCACTTAAACAACCCTATGACTTTACTTAGTAGAACGTGACTTTTTATAGCTTTTGTGCAGGAAAATCCGGGAGGAATTTGCCTGTCGAAGAATTGTTGGAGCCGTGTCTTGTTTATCAAAGGTAATAAAGATGGGGTCGTGCTTTTGTGCAGGCAAAATCTTTAGGTATATATACATAAATCACGTCTTTATCCCTTACGGGATAGACAGAGCGTAAGGTAACAAGACCTAAAGACCACGTTTAGCATGACGGCGTATGGATGGAAAGGTGAATCAAAACAGTGATGGGTTAGCCACATCGCCTATAAACATAATCCCTAAGATTTTCGCCCAATCCCTCGATGGAATTTTACCATCTGCGCGGGAAAAGAAGCAACTGGTACATTCTATGTTTTTTCTTTGTTCCCCGACCAGCATGACAGAATCTTTAGGTATCCCTACTAATAAATGTATGTCGAATAATGAACATTGGTTCTTAATATAGGAGGACCATATTAGTAAATGCTTTAACGTAAATATTATTTTTGTAGTAGCAAGTCCTTCCCCGGGACTAAAACTACCTCCGTACCAAATTTCATCAAAATCGGTTCAGCGGTTTAGGCGTGAAAGCGTAACAGACAGAGTTACTTTCGCATTTGAAATATTAGTAGGGAATTAGGGATATTCTATTCCATATTTTCGCCCATAAAAGTTATCAGATTTCCATTACACAAACCATACAACGTACAATAACCCTAATACACCCCTACTCGATTTGGATCGGACCCTCGTATCGAGTACCTTCGAGCAGCGACGCACGACCAATTAGTGCATGTACGTATGTCTGTACATACATATGTGTTCATAGTGTCATCACCATCATCAGCCTATTTTCGTCCCACTGATGAACGCAAAATGAGAGGGCTTGGACTTTTTTTTTATATGAATGGGAAGGCAAACGAGCAAGTGGGTCACCTGATGATAAGTGATCACCACTGCCCATAGACACCCGCAAACCTGGAGGGATTGCAGATGCAGACTTGATAAACTAAGGATAGAAATGATACCAAAACTGCAATACGATAAAATATATTAATTTTAAATCCTTCCAGCAACCTTCTTTTACAAAAATGTTCTCCGTAGCAAAATCCGTAAAAAAGTGACCTCTAGAAATGTTGAACGCTACTTCATTACTTCGTTACCCGCCAATTTTGAGCTTGTTCAGCATTGGTCAGTAATCGACCAATAGGAGCGTTCTAACCATTCTAGTTGCCATATTAAAAAAAACTGGAAACGATTTATATTTAAATTAAAAATAACTAAGTTAAATACATAATATATAATAATATAGCCTTTTTATTCCGAATTCGCTACAATTTCATTTTTGTTGTTGTGGTTGTTTTATTATTAAATTGTCGCGTAATTCGGCGTGCCTCATGGCATAGGCCTCCTCCGTGTATTGGAGGGATTGGGCTATAGTTCCCACGCGCGCCCAGTGCGGATTGGGAACTTAACACACACCATTGAATTTCTTCGCAGATGTGTGCAAGGTGTCCTCACGATGTTTTCCTTCACCGAAAAGCTCATGGCAAATTTCAAATGTAATTTTCGCACTTAAATTCCGAAAAACTCAGAGGTGCGCGCCCGGGATTTGAACCCACGACGCTCTGCTTGAGAGGCCACAGGTCAAACCACTAGGCTACCACGGCTTTTTTGTTAAATACATAGCAAATACTAAATTACTTAAATCAATCAAAAATGCTAACAGACTATAGTTCCCACGCGGCTCCAGTGCAGATTGGGAACTTAACACACACCATTGAATTTCTTCGCAGATGTGTGCAAGGTGTCCTCACGATGTTTTCCTTCACCGAAAAGCTCATGGCAAATTTCAAATGTAATTTTCGCACATAAATTCCGAAAAACTCAGAGGTGCGCGCCCGGGATTTGAACCCACGACGCTCTGCTTGAGAGGCCACAGGTCAAACCACTAGGCTACCACGGCTTTTTTGTTAAATACATAGCAAATACTAAATTACTTAAATCAATCAAAAATGCTAACAGACTATAGTTCCCACACAGATTGGGAACTTCACACACACCGTTGAATTGCTTCTCAGATGTGCAGGTCTCGCGATGTTTTCCTTCACCGAAAAGCTCACGGTTTTCAAAATGTATAACGCACATGAATTTCGAAAAATTCAGAGGTTCGAGCCAGGGATTCGAAGCCACGACCTTGCTTGAGAGGCCACAGGTCAAACCTCACACTCAGATTAGGTTTCCATCGTCTAATTTACTTAGTCTCAAATCATTTGGATATGGAATGGGAATGGGAAAATATCTTAGGAATCATTTTATAAGCGATTCGCCTCGCCTACCATACTAAACGTCGCTTTAGATCTTGTTACCTTAGGCTCTGTCCACCCATTACCTACCTGCATTACACGGTCTCACCGTCTAAGGGATAGGCCCAGCGTACGGGCCCTCCCCTTGGCGCGGTCCTGGCGGGAGCCCTAGTGGCATCCCACTGCGTCCCCATCACACCGGACTGAGGCAAGGCCGAAGAGTTTTTAGTTTGGGTATACCCCTTCGGGGGAACCCCAAATATCCCTTGGCATCCCCGTGCCTAGGGCATCCATAAAGATTTCCTCTCCATTAAAAAAAGGCTCAGAACATGATTTGTGTATGTATGTATAAATTGTCCGTTATAGGAATATATAAACTCTGATTTCCCTTCAATAGAGGTATATAGCAGACCCCTTGAGCTGAGAACCTTCGAGAACCTTCGAGAATCGGCGCAAGACCAATTAGCAAGCAATGGCGTATCTTTCGTATTGGGCGTATCATGTTGAGACGCAGGGGTTGTGTGATCCTGATATTGTTAGGGGAAGTTTTTTGTGATTTTTAGGGTTCCGTTGCTGAAAAGGAAAAAACGAAACCTTTATTATGATCACCTGTTTGTCCGTCAGTTCTTCCATGCTGGTCTGGGAGCAAAGAAAAGACAGAATATACCAGTTGCTTCTCTACCCGCGCAGATGGTAAAAGCCCATCGAGGCAATAGGAATCATGTTATAGGCGATGAGGCTAGCAACCCATCACTATTTTGATTTCATTTTTCACCTATACGCCCACAATCTCACTAAATGTGGCCTGTAGGTATCTGTTGCCTTAGGCTGTGTCTACCCCGTAAGGGATACGTGATTTGTGTATGTGTATATGTTGTTGTCCGTCCGTCAGGGTCTTCACACCCCTTTTTCTCAGAAACACGTAAAGGTATAATATACATACATACACAAATCAAGTCTATAAACTTGCAGGGTAAACAGAGCCAGAGGTAACAAGACCTAAAGGCCACGTTTAGCATAATTGTAGGCGTATAGGTGGAAAATGGAATCAAAAGCGTCTGCGTAAAATGACCTAATGTGGCCTACATTTTGCTTAGGAGCAGGGTTCTTCTAACATTGGATTTCATTTACATGCTAAATGTGTACGGAATCCTCCCGGTTTTTTTGTAGTTTGACTTTGAGGGTTAGTAAGTACTTGGGTGAAGTCTGTGTGTTTTTTTTTTTACAAATGTTAATGAGTTCCAATTAAGTAAAATAAGTATTCATCCGGATATCGTACATGCGAATGCAAGGTTTTGTTTGTTATGCTTTCACGCAAGAACTTGTCAACTGATCGAGTTAAAATTCGGTATGGACATAGTTTGAGACTCTGGGAAGGACTAAGGATAGTTCTAATCCCGGAAAATAGTTCCCAGGGTATAGCGCTAAGCGAGTTCTGCACAGACGGCAGTCAGAGCTTGTAAAGGTTGACTATATTTATTAAGTAAAACAAAAGTTGCAAGTGAATAATATAAAAATACATACAAGAATAGGAACAAGAATAATGGCAACCAAAAGAACAGTCATGTGAAAAAGAAAGATCCCGTAGGAGACGCGCCAGGAACTTCCACAGCCAGCGAGAGGAACCAGTTGAGGGGACCACTGCGACAACTTAATCTTCCCTCTGAAGACATGCAAGATGTGCCCGAACATGTCGATGAAGAAGGGCGGTGACCGCACCGGAGTGTTCATCTATATATATAAAAGAAAGTCGTGTTAGTTACACTATTTATTACTTGAGAACGGCTGAACCGATTTGGCTGAAAATTGGTAGGGAGGTAGCTTAGAACCAGGAAACGGACATAGGATACTTTTTATCCCGATTTTCCCACGGGATTGGAAAATTCTGAAATGTTGTACTAATAAAGCTACAGACATTAAATTAGATGCACTTACAAAGGAATTTTTAAAATTTCCCACGGGATAAAAACACAAGGTAAATAATTAAGACTATAATTAGTAGATAATATTTCTAGAGGATCTGTAGATGCTCTAAGAAGGGATTTTCCGAATTTCCCACGGGATAGGCAATAAAAACCTTATACTTGGAGACATGAGTGGATGTATGGTGTGTGTCGTCACTCTGACGTTATGTGCGCGGACGAAGTCGCGGGGAAAAGCTAGTGTTATAATATAGCATGTACTCTTCAACGTTCCCCGTAGCTGCCCAGCCTATTCTTTATAGGTTCCCTGCTCCGTCCTCGCAGCCAAGGGCTTTAATGTGCCTCCTCGAGCCTCTCAATCTTATGGACACTGCTCTTATGACTGAGATCTGTACTTTTACTTTTAGCCAATAAATTACTTGAGATTATGCCTTTCCCCATTTCTCATTTAATTTTGGCACCGAGCGCGACGACAGCGCCACGTGACAGCCGGCCATTATGGACAATATTTTTTAGCGCTGTCAAACAAGAAGTAAGTAAATATTGTGAAAAATATTAATAAAATCTTGTGTTATTTTACTATATTACAATTCACCGTAACTTTTCAATTTAAAACTTGTATCAAATGATAACGTACTTTAAGTAAAATTTTAGAGGTTAGGTAACTTACTTTTTTTTTCTTACGGCAAATATCCACTTATTTCTTTGGTCTCGTTTCCACCATGGTCTTGGAAAGTGGTAAAATTTACAGTAGCTATTCTTCTTGGTGTTATTACAATTCACAACAACTCATCTTACCAGGACCATATTTTTATCTCAAAAACGATTAGAAAATGTTTACTGCAATATGGATTTGACAGCTCAAGTCAGCGACAAAAATGTCAATTTTAGCCGTAGCGAGCGCTGTGATCGTTTAGGCTACCCCCTCCACCCGCTTTGCACTCCGCCAATATTCGGTGCCCAGAATTGACCAATGGAGTAAATGATAAACACAAGCTTGTGAAGGTTGACTTATCGACAGTATGTCACTGTTTTATCCAATAAAATAGTGATGTACGCACAAAAAAAGACCTTTGACGCCATCCGTCATAAACCTGCCATCAATTGGGCTGTTACCAATATTTGTGAAACATAACGCCATAATCGGACCAATGAGGTGCAATCAAATAAAATACATCGTTCAACCTTGCGAGATTGCTGTACCCTTTCTGTTGAGCCTTTACGTGAGGCGCAAGTGATAAACGATTGGCTAGTATTTGGCGAACGTTCGACAAATATATCGTTTGCCAACCAAATTATTTGACAACCCTTTATTTTTTACAGCCATAATTAAAAAATTATTAAAAAAAACAAAATTTTACCTAAATTTCTAAATGACACTAAAAATTAGAAAACGGAAAAATCCGAAAAGTAAAGCTATGGCCGGCAATCGAACCCGACTCCTCATCATTCCGTGCTGCGTGCTATACCGCTACACCACCCATAGCAGGTGAGTAAGCCTTCGAATTTTTCTATCTTTTACTAGCTGTCACGTGACCTTGTTACTACAATGTAACTTAATCTAATGTGAGCTGCGCAAGTTTACGGTTTATCAGAATACTAGCTGTTGCCCGCGACTTCGTCCGCGCAGAATTAAAATTAGGATACGAAACGTCTTAATTTTCTCGACATTTCTAAAAATGTTCGTTATACTCCAACCAACTTACACAAAATCTTGACAAATTATATAATCACTTAAAAAACCGCGTGAATCACTCTATTAGTGAAAACCACACGGACATCCGTTCAGTAGTTTTAGAGTTTATTGTGAACAAGCAAACAGACAAAATTCACTTATCGCTATTTTTCAGGATAGAAAATATCCTACGTCCTCCGAGACAGAAATTATTTCTGTACTAACTTCCCATTAAATCGGCCAGTGGTTTAAGCATGACAAGACGAACAGAAATAATGTCACATTTATAATATTAGTATGGATTAGTACAGATAGTCTGATTTATCTTTATCTGCAATTCTCTGTTGTTTCTGGTGTCCACGGGTAGTGGTTCTAATGGTGCTCCCTTACCACCATCCACCACTGATTGCTTTCCATCAGGTGATTTGCATGCTCATTTGCCCCCTATCTTATCATATACATAAAAAAACACCAGGCTACCCCACCCTCGTTTAATGCTCCTCTCATCTACTCAAAGGTTAACTGGTAGAGATCCCTTATAGGGATAAGTTCGCCTTTGTGCATACCTATATTAATGTTATTTTTATTTTTTTGTGAATTGTATCTGTTTCTTTATATTTGTACAATAAATCATTAAATTCTTACCTTACTTTTCGGAGTGATTTCGACCTAATCACGAATGAATCACTTTTTTGGCGGCAGATCGACGTGGTTCGCGTACAGCTATGGTATTATTACTAAATATGGCGTTGCCGTTACGTCGCGCGGGATGAATTCCGCGAGCAAGAAAGAGACCGATATATGTCGTCCATGCTGTTCTAGCGTCATTGGGTCAGTTTCTGATGAAAGACTTGATGCAATATGTAATTTTGAGTCGATCTGTGGTGCTAACTCATTTTGACGATTTTTTTGAGTTAGGTCAGTTTCGTTCTAAAGGTGCGATTTACTTACTTACTCACTTGTTTGTCACGCTTTTTACAAGAATTGTCCTAGTTTCATCGCTGCGTCTCGTGGCTTGTCCCACAATCCAAATAAATCGCCTCAATATTTTTCACCGAAAAGTTTGTCGACTCCCGTCCAACGATCAATCGGCGTGGCCGGCGCCATATCGACAGTCGATATATATGTGCGAGATTTAGATTAGAGCATGCTTACAGCACTAAACCAACCGGAGGCGGCATTCACACAATTATACACAGGATACCATCTTTTCACAAAATCATGACCATATATCATATTCATACATACATAAAAGACCTAAGGACCACGTTTAGCAGGATTGTGGGCGTATAGGTGGAAAGAAAGGGAAATCAAAATAGTGATGGGTTGCTAGCCACATCGCCAAAACATGATTCCTAAGACTTTCGCCCATTCTCTCGATGGGCTTTTACCATCTGCGCGGGAAGAGAAGCAACTGGTAAATTCCATGTTTTTTCTTTACTCTCAGACCAGCATGGATGAAAAAATCATAATCATAGGTAGGTATATTATTTCCTAATGCTCGTGAGACATTATTCGTGTTTTTAAAAACTCGCGGGTGGTAGGGCCTTGTGCAAGGTCCGTCCGGATCGCTACCACCATCTTATTCGCTAATCCTGCCGATAAGTAGCAGTGCGTGCACTGCTGTGTTCCGGTGTGGAGAGTAAGACAGCCGGGGAAATTACGGGCACAAGAGGCATTTTATCTTAGTCCTCTAGGTTAGCAACGCATCTGCAATCCCTCCGGGGTTGCGGGTGTCTATGGGCAGTGGTGATCACTTACCATCAGGTGACCCGCTTGCTCGTTTGCTTTCCTATTCATAAAAAAAAAAAAAAACTATTTACTCTATTTCCGTCCCTAATATAATAATCCACGTCACGCAAAAGTTGACTGGAAGCGGTCTCTTAGAGGGGTAAGTTTGTCTTGGTTCATGTGAATATTAATATATTTTTTCAATTGAGTATTTTTTTATTATTTTTGTACTGTAGTGTTTACATACATACATACAAGTGGACTACGTGAACGTACCTTTCAAAACGATCTCCAGATAATATCGAAAAGTCGGATCATTCTCGACTTATCGCGAATTAAACCATACTTTGTAGTATTACTCTTGAAAAAAGGCTCTCTTATAACTCTACAATAAGCGACAACTTGCCACCTTCTTTTGAAGCAAAGAGGGGGGACGTGAGACTCCCCCCGATGGGGTATACCCAAACTAAAAACTCTCCGGCGTTGCCCTAAATCCGAAGTGAAAGAGACGAACTGGGATGCCACAAGAGTTTCACCACAAACGCCCCACAGCTTCCGCCAGGACCGCACCGAGAGGGCCCGTACGCTGGGCCCGTCTTCCCTTAGATGATAGACCATGCAATACCTACCATGCTAACCTATGTTTAACCTATGCTATGCCTATGTTTGTTAGACCTATGTTTAACAAATAAATAAATTGTATTGTATTGTATTATAATGCTACCTCCATGGTAATGAAACACTAGGTACTACCGCGTCAACCGGTTGCAACTCTCGCGGTGCGTTTGCCCTAGAAGTCGCATAGACCGACATTTAAGCCTGTCATTGCTGACTCTGGTAGGTTTAATGCTCTAAGATTGACAGTGGATATATGTGTTAGATTTAGATTAGATGATAATACTTAATGGCCTCCCCGGCCGTTTGTGATGAGCGTTTAAAAACGACTTTTTTGCGGTTCCATTTCTGATTGCCGGGCCAATTAATCAAGCAAAATGGATGTTTTTTTTTTTATAACATTTTTATTGATGGTGGTTAAGGGTAAAGGTTTGGTTACCATGCAGCCAAAACAGGGAAGTCATTATGGTTTTTGACGTTTATTTTTAGAGGGAGAGAGAGAAACACCCTCCTTTTATTTTTGTTTATTGTGAACTATAATTTATGTATTTTTTTAGTTGCACCAGCATTTGCCTTCCGACGCGGTCGCCATTCTAGAACCTCACGGCCCCAACGGCCGTCGGTTCTATTAGCAATGAGCTCACTGCTACATAATGTATAATTCGCTGAGCTACGCTGTACCTTGGTTCTACGGGCTCAGTAATAATCTAATCGAAGAACAAATTATTGTCTATGTCCGTTGCCCCTGTGATTAGAATGCACCCGTACCCATACCCAACGTCCAAGGATAATTGATGGGCAGATAATAAGAGGCCAGGGTAAACCCGGACTTGAAGGCATTTATTACCACGGTATTGTAATGGGCCCAATACTGGTTTAAACAGTACGTTGTCATTACATACTCTTCATTTTTTCACATTAGAAAGATGTAAACAATTTGTCTCAAATACTTCATAGCCCTGGGGGGTACCCATGACGTCTTAATGCGATTCAATTCCGATTCAGTATATGTTCGCTCGCTGTCAGATCCATACTAAAAATGACAGCTTAAACCTGAACAGAGTCGGTAATTAATCGCTTTAATTACTTTCTGCCAAGTTTCTTGGTCTTTCCGAATGCGCTGGCAGTTTAAAATAAGACACGCAAAAGACCCACTGGCGGGAAATTTGCAAAAATATTTTTTGATTTTTTTGCTGTAAGGGTTGCACTCCCTTGGCCTATTTATCCAAATATTTGCGTGAGTGAACTGGATGCACTATATTGTTTCTAGCGTATGCGACGAAGATGCCAATAGCGGAACGCAACCACGCAACGACAAATGGAGTGCCACCATAAAACACGTTTTAAATCGATAACCGGAACACACAAAACCATGAAACAAATATATATTCTAGGGCTTTTAAATTTTAACTTGCTGTTATATCTTTGCAAGACGGCCAGAGGGTCATTTGACCGTGTTACCGTACCACGCTGCCGACATTTTGTCTAATGATTTTTGAATATATTCTTAAAACTGACATTGGCAATACGCCGCTACTAAGAAAAAGAAGATATAAGCAAAAGCACTCAAATTACAATAACCAGGCTGCAGGATATAGCTGGCTCCAGCTGAAATAAATAGGTATAGAGTAAGCTAGAAGAATGTACTCAAATATGTCAGCCATGTGCCGATTGGCTTCTGTTCGTCGAGCGTTAGGGTTGGGAGCAAAGTATCGATAAGTTTTTGATTTAGCAATTTCTCAGAATTTTCGATCCACGTCACAGTATATATATAAGCTAAAGCAGTAAGGAAACTACGAACAAAACCGTCGAAACGAACGCACACATAGACGCGAGCTTCTACCCCCCTAAGCGGATCTCGCGGTGCCGTAAGTAACCCTGTGTGAATGCGTGCGTTAGGAGGGGGAGGCCTGTGGACGGACGTTCCGTAACCAAATTGGGGATGTTTTGGAAAAAAGTCAGGTCAAGAGTACCCGAAACCAACGAGCATATTTTAAGAGATTGATGAACGTGAATGAAGCGAAAGTGGTACGTCAGAATCGTAGAAAATGGAGCCAAGTAGTCTCTAAATTTTTACACGACACTGAAAATTTGAAAACATAGAAAAATCCGAAAAGCTAAGCTATGGCCATTCCGCGACGCGTGCTATATACCCCTACACCACCCATAGCAGGTGGGTAAGCCTTCGAATTTTTCTATCTGTTACTAGCTGTAACGTGACCTTGTTACTATGCGAACTTTTTGTCACCAAGCGTCATCTGTTTGAATGATGTGCCTGTACGACACAATTACAAACTCCCGTGGAACATCTACTGCTCACCAGGGACAAAAGAAGGCGCTGTTTTTCAAATGATTATGTACTATCAAATAAATGACTATAAAAGTAAACATAAAAAATCAAGAAGTAAAAATTCTTCCACGCAATTATTGGGATAAAAAATAGCCTATGTGTTATTACAGACTATAATCTATCTATGTTCTAAATTCCATTCAGATCTGTTCAGCCGTTCTGGCGTGGAAGCGTAACAACCATCCATACATATACACTCATCACAAACATTCGTATTTATTTTGCATTTCTAATATTAGTAAGATTTCTTGTCGATAAACTTTAGCCACGTCCCTACGTCCTCCAGAGTAAAACGGACTAATTTTATTGGTCGGATTTAGGGACTACGCGAAAATACAGATACGGGAACAGAGGCACTTATACGCTGTAAAAATTCCGTTTTGTGCCAAGAATCTCTGGTTTCGGAAAACTACAAAGTATTGTAAAGGTTACAAGATGTTCAATGTGAATTTTGAAAGCGAAATGAGGTATTTTTGTTTTTTTTTAAAGCTTAGTATTAAAGGTATAATACAGTACGTGAATATTTTTTTAATATATAATATTACTAGCTGTTGCCCGCAACTTCGTCTGCATAGAATTCGTTTATCGCTATCCCGCGGGAATTACGCAATTTTCCGGGATAAAAAGTAGCCTATGTGTTATTCCAGACTATAATCTATCTATGTTCCAAATTTCATCCAGATCTGTCCAGCCGTTCTGGCGTGAAAGAGTAACAAACATCCAAACATTCTCACAAACTTTCACATTTATAATATTAGTAGGATATAATCCCCGCTCTGGTTCAAAGGGTTGCTTGCAGTTCAAAAGGCAACGCGGCCAGCATAATGGGAACCTTTGAACAAGGGACGAAACGTTGGGGGGTTTTTTTAGGTTAATTTTTAATCATTTTTAATTAGCTTTACTTTAAATCAAATATTTCCTAGTTTTAGTGTTCTTTATTGTTATTTATGTATGTAAACTCTTTGTTGTGAATAATAAATGCATGCCATTAGTGGAGTGTAGTGCCATCTATAGCAACTTGTTCACAAGTTATTACATATTATAAGTGATATTGCACTAACAAATAACACATTTCATAATAAAATATGTAAATATCGTAAAAGAGATAACAAAGAGTGAAACTAAAAGTAATCAAGTCAAGATTAGGCAGCGATTAGAAAGAGAGAGATTAAAATTCCGTTTTTTAAAAAGAGATAGAGACAAATCGTTGATATCTCAGTTAAATTTATAGGTATTTGAAAAATATTTTATTTATTTATTACATAAATGATCTTTAAATGAAAGCCATGAAAAAACCATGAATTCCCTACTATCTACCCTTATCATCTTCCTCTCTCTTTCTCTTGTCAAAATCGTAAGTACAGAGAAACGGGGTGAGAAGGGATTGCTACTTAAAACTTCTAGCTCAGCTTGCTTTAGAAGTACTTAAGTTATATTTTTGCACTAAACTTCTTCGCAACTTACGTGGTTTTCACGTTCCCGCCTTTTTTAAGTTTTTTTTATGTCATCTGTCACCGTAAGCTATTTGAGACGTTGATAAAAACGTTAGACTCCAACAAAACGCGCACTCCTCGGCCATCGACTTGGCTGTATGACAGTTGTTCATTATTCCATAGTCTCTTTGACTTTAAAAAACAAATGAAAAACAGTCCAGCAATCCGTTTTATGGGCAGAAAATCGCGCCTGCAATGTAACTCGGCCGTCAATGAGGCCCTTCGTGTTCTGTCACTTAGAATACAATGACGCCATTTTACGACAATGTTTGAGTTATTTTTTATCGAGGTTTGAACTTCCATCTTGTCCCTACTTACCCCGTTTCTCGGTAGCACGGTACTCTATTCATAAACAAATTAATCGCTCGTAAGGATAATGCAAAAGGATCGTCCCACATGCAAAATCCCGTTAACTCACTCTCTTTATTATAAAGCCATTGTTATTGTTTTATTAACTCAAGTAAACAAGGCACGTACATAAAATTTATATGTGTACGTGTTGCAATTATGTAAATTACGGACGAAACGTGGAGAACCCTTTCATATTTTAATCGGGGCACATGACAGTTGCAACTTAAACTACTGGGTTACAGTGTGCTGTTAGAATTCCGTTTTGGGGTAGTCGGGTTACCTCCACGTGTGGTCGAGAGCGGTTCGTTTTTGGATCCGTCCGGGGGAAGAGCAGTGCTTGGTCCGCACCCTGGGCATCGGCTAATGATTTCCTGGCAGTTTCTGAGGGATACCATTGACCGTTGGCTAAGAGCTACCTTTGACTCTTACCGTACAACGTTGCCGACATTTTGTCACAAGATTTTTTAATTATATTTTTGTTACTTTGACATTGGCGAAGTTGTCGTCGCTATAACGACTTGATACGCCACAAATAAGAAGAAGAATTCCGTTTGAGTTTGTCTCGCTCACTTACTCTTATGGGTTTGATACTTAGTCGGCCGAAAAGGAAGACAGCAAGATGAACCCGACTATAGGCCGACCGCTTAAATGAGTCTTATCCCGCGCCCCTGTGCCGCGCGGGCAACCCATCACCTTATACGCCTACAATCATGCTAAAATTGTTACCTTAGGCTCCGTCTAAGGTATATAGACGTGATTTGTGTATGTTTAAATTTCTAAATGTCAGTGACAATTAAAACACATAGAAAAATCCGAAAAGTAAAGCTATGGCCGGGAATCGAACCCGGATCCTCGTCATTCCGTGACGCGTGCTATACAGTACACCACCCATCGCAGGTGGGTAGTCTCCGAATTTTTCTACCTGTTACTAAATGTCACGTAACCTTTTGTTACTCTGCGAATTTTTGTCGCTAAGCGTCATCTGTTTGAGTGATGTGTCTGTACGACACAATGACAAACTCCCATGGAACATCTACTGCTCACCAGGGACGAGAGAAGGCGCTGTTTTTCAAATGATAGGTACTATCAAATTATGGTTGTGTATGTTTGTATGTAAAATCAATTTTATTGTAGCACAAATAGAACGCCGTAGACTTTATCATTCTCTTCGGCAACCAGTCATTCATCCATTCGTTCATTCAGTCGAGTTTTATGCTGTCCGCTTTCTAGTTTATTGACAGACACAATATGTATTGTAGTCCGTTGAGTCTAGAGTAGAAAATGTCTAACAACAGTCATTGTCACCCTTATAGATCAGGAATAATAGTTTGTGAAGCAATTGTCATGTGTCTTTCAAACATAAATCAAGCCTAAAGTAACAATATCTAATGGCCACGTTTAGCATGATTGGAAAGGGGAATAAAAATAGTCTTTAGTTGCTAAAAAAAAAAGAAGCATGAAAGTAGAATAAATGCAGTAGAAATGAGAGCGTTAAGGAGTATGGAAGATGTATCACTGAAAGATAGAATCAGGAACAGTGTGATAAGGGAACGTGCTGGTGTGAAAGAGGATATAGTGACTAGGATAGAAAATAGTATGCTTAGTTGGTTTGGGCATGTAGACCGGATGGATGAAAGTAGACTAACTAAACAGATCTGTATGGGGAAAGTGAATGGTTACGTTGGGAGGGAAGGCCAAGACGGACTTTCCGAGACCAAATAGGAGACGTTTTGGAAAAAGGTCAGGTCAGGAGTACCCGAACCCGACGAGCATGTATGAAGAGATTGATGACTGTGGATGAAGCGAAAGAAATATGTCAGGATCGTAGCAAGTGGAATAAAGTAGTCTCTGCCTACCCCCGTGGGAAAGAGGCGTGACGGTATGTATGTATGTATGTATGTATTAGTTGCTAGCCGCATCGCCTATTAACACGGTTCCTACGATTTTTGCCAAGGCTTTTACCATCAGCACGGGAAGAAAAGCAATTGATACATTGTATGGTTTTTTTTTGCTCTCAAACCAGAAGTTACTAAAACTTAATAACAATGAAATATTCAAGTTCCTTATCTAAGCACTTATCAGCCTTGTTTCTTGATCGATTTCAACCCATTACTTCTACCGAAAGAAAAATCGAAGTTAATCGTTCTGACCCACTCTCGACAGTAATTTACTCTTTTCGAAGTGGAAACAATTTTCCTTCGGACGAAACTAAAATAAGTATTAAAAGTTTAAATTGCTGTGGGAACTTTTTGTTTGTTTAATATTTTAACGTATGGGAATAGTAGATGGAAAGTGATATAAGTATTTACAGCGCGGGCAATTGAATCCTGAATCCTGAATGAAGCGAAGGAATCTAAATTAGAATCCCGAACGTAGTGAGGGATTCTCAAAAATAATCCCGAGCGTAAAATAGGATTAAATAATTAACGCCCAAGATGAAAATAATTTAGGTACCGTGTGAAACTACTATTTTTCATAGGACTTAATGTGGGAAGTAAAAATAATCACCAAGACAATGAAATTAAATGCTTTAAAAGAATAGAATATAAGTGTCGTTTCGTATCCACTTTCACTGTTTACGCTACAATTGATCCCAAGAAATGAAACTACAACTTTAACTAAACTAATATTTTATAATGATGCTAAATTATATATTTACAGTATGTACGTGTAGGAAGGATAAATAAAGATGACCGTCTTCTGTCATGCCTATGAATTTAGAAAAATCTCAACCGCGCGATGCAGGATGGGGACTGAACTTGAGAGTAACATCTATCGTAAAACATCCGAACTAAAATTACATATACTAGCACTATCTGTTGAGAGATTTCAAGAAACTTAAAGTAATAACAAACTGATATAATTTATAAATGTGCGACACGGTTAAACATTCACCTTTAGCTATTTTTAACCTCCGATGCGGAAAGAGAGGTGTTAGTTTGGCGTCAATGTCCTGTGTGTGTATGTTTGTCTATGGCATCGTATAAAACTGAACTATTAAGAGTGGTTTCTGACTATAAGCATGTATGCTATAATTTTTGATTAAACTTTAACCTGATGGTAAGCAATCACCGCCGCCTATGAAAACTAGCAACTCCCAGAAAGTCGCTACCTAATGCCAGCCTTCAACATAACAATCTACTACTTTCTTGGAGGCCCTAATGCCTTCTTCTTTTTTAATATGGCCCCAACGATCGATACGATGACTTCGCCAATGTCAAAGTAATAAATACAGTATTCAAAAATCTTGTGACAAAAATGTCGGCAACGTTGTACGGTAGAACACAGTCAAAAGACCCCCCCTGTCGGGCTCTTAGCCAACGGATAATGATATCCCTCAGAATCTGCCATCAATCATTAACCGCTGCTCAGGGTGCACCGGACCAAGCACTGCTTTCCTCGGACGGATCCAAGAACGAACCGCAGCTCTTGGCCATACGCGGTGGTAACCCGACTTGCAACCCTACTTTCTTGGAGGCCCAAATGCCATAATGAAATTTCACGACCTGTCACTTGCACTGTATCACTGTCATTAACACAATCGCCACATGTCATGATGCAAAAACATGCCCATTCACACCGGCCCGTTCCGCATATACAGCATAGCTATTTAGCGCGAGTCATTATTCAGACAACAAAGAGCTGGGATTCTGAATGGGCCTTTATCTGCTGAATGGTTTCAGGCTGATTTCATTTCGACTTGATTTGGATTTTGATGTGAGGATTTGAGGATACAATACATTGTATCATTATAATCTGTCTTAAAATTAATTTTACCAATATTATAAATGCAAAAGTCTGTGAGGATGTAAGAGAGTGAGTGAACAGTATGTTTGTTCCTTCTTCACGCTGAAACGACTGGACGGATTTGGATAACATTTGGAACGGAGATAGCTGGTTCTGTAAATTAAAATTTAGGCTAAATTTTATCCGGGAAAATTGTATAGTTCCGGCGGGATGACGATAACTATGTCAAAGGTTGTAACTGCGTAGAGTTGCAACGTAAATAATCGCTGAAATCGCTGGCAATGAGGTATTTTATCTCTGACTAGCTGTTGCTGAATTCGTTTGTCGCTATCCCGCAGGAATTACGCAATTTTCCGGGATAAAAAGTAGCCTATGTGTTATACCATACTATAACCTATCTATGTTCCAAATTTCATCCAGATCTGTCTAGCCGTTCTGGCGTGAAAGAGTAACAAACATCCAAACGTCCATACTCACAAACTTTCACATTTATAATATTAGTAGGATGTTGTGGGTGTCTATTTTGTGACTCGGAATTTCATCTCTCAAATTAAATTGGTTCATCTGTAGCTATCTGACTGATGATTGTGACAACTAACTACCCGTACTTCCTAACAAAGTTACGTAAGCCTTCGTCGAACAAAGCAAACCTAGCGAAATACGCCACCCATATTTCTCGGTAACAATTTATCCAATTCGAATAGTTAAACAATCGATACAGAATCGCATAGTTACATTGCAGCGATGCAATAATCGAAAATTCGACAATCGACTTTGCGGGATTGTGTCTCGTGCCGATTTATGGGTCATTCCGGTTTCGAGGTGGAAATTGGAATAGATAGCTTTACGATTTGGAGGAGATATTTAGATCGTTGTCTTTAAATGAACTAAAAATTTTCCTTATATTAATTTATTGGTGATTCTTTTTTTATCAACGTGTATTGTACTAAAAATAACTCAGCAAAATACGTATCTACTAATATTATAAATGCGAAAGTAACTCTTTCTGTTCGTGTAGAATTATTTTTATTTCCTACGTAACTATCAAATCTTAGATGTAAAGCCCGACATACATAAAGGGGTGTTGTAACTTTGAGGTCGATCTCTCTCTGACCGATTTGGATAAGCGTTTTTCATTTGAAAGCCAGTTTTCTTGCGGTAGTTCTTGGCTATGTTTGGTAAATATTGACCCAGTTCGAATATCATCAGCTCTTTTCCAAAATAATGTAAGGCATTTTTGCAATAAAATTTAATTATCAACGGTCGTTTCTTAAACTTGAGTCTTTATTGCCTTGGGTTTTTTTTAATTTACATTTTACTTTTAACATGAACTGCCGTGATACTCAATCATAAAAACTGGAAAACGGATAACTCACGTATAAAAGCCGAGTGATCCACACGTTTCGGGCTAGTTCTGACATGTTTCGGAGAAATTGAGTAGTTAGTTAATGAGTGTGAGCGAACCTTTACGAAGTGACGTGGCCAGTGTTGTGTGCCCTACGTTTGACAAAAATAAAAATGACGGTGAAATCGAGGGTAGTTGTGCGCCGCGCCGCTATCAGCTGCGTTGAGTAGCCGCGCGAGCGAAGCGCTGGCGCGCAGTGCCCGTTTCGCTGCCGGGCGAGCGCTCCAAGAGGCAGGGCTACGAACAAGTCCGAACATGTCGAGCGTCACTCGACTTTTGCACGTAAGTTACTTTTTTGTGTAATTACATTTTACTTATTACTACTGGGTTGTTCTGCGAAGAAGTAATGTCGCAGAAGGAGGAGAGGGAGCGGGAGCGCGAGAACGACCCCCTCGCGCCCCCGCTCCGGCGCAGACGAACGAGGAGGAGGCGGCGGCAGTTTGCTGCTGCCCTCCCCTAGTGGTGCCTGCTGGCGGGGGATGGGGATCCCCTGTTAGCGCGTAGAGGCCCACGAGTCTAGGGGGGGGCAAGTATTCCCGGCCCCCCTCTCTTTGGTGCGGGAGCCCCGGCGTTTAGGCTGGGGCGGCCGGCGAGGCGTGCGTGGTGACACCAATATGCTCCCACGGCGCCTCTCCAATGGCAGAGGGAATACCGGCGGTTTTTTAGTGGGTAGGCCTCCTCCGCTTCCCCCCGCTCGGGGGGGGGGGGAGGAGAGTCCCACATAACCTCCGCGCCGTCCCCACCGCGCGGTCGTATGCGTAACGCATTTTTCCGCCGCAAAAAAAAAAAAAAGGTAGTAACGAGGAGAACCCTGGATGTTAACGACGTGTTATTTACGGCGGCTAGACGCGGGATCAGCTCTATAATTCAGGGATACCCGATCCGCGGCGGGCAGCTCCGAAACAGTTCGCAGCTTTATTTATTCATTTCATTTTCACAACTAAGGTTGTGTTGAAATTTCGAGGTCTGATCGGAGGTATTTTGATAAGTAAGAAATATAAATAAGATTTAAATAAGTAATAAATAATTAAGGAATCACGAGATAAATCACAACATACATACATACCGTCACGCCTCTTTCCCACAGGGGTAGGGAGAGATTACTTTGTTCCACTACGATCCTGACATACCTCTTTCGCTTCATCCACATTCAACAATCTCTTCATACATGCTCGCCGGTTTCGGGTACTCCTGACCTGACAAATTACAACAATTACAAAATATCACAATTTTATAAGGTTTTAAACAGCAAACATTTGACGACCGGATAGCCTAGTGGTTTTATAGTGACCCTAACTATGAAGCTAGACGTCCCAGGTTCGAATCACGGTAGGAGCAGGCATTTGTATAATGAATACGAATCTCTTTATCCGATTCATGGATGTTGTATGTATTTAAATATGAACATTATATGAGTATGTCCATGTATGTATGTATGCTGTTTATTGTGCAAAATAAAAATAAAACAAATGGTATTAACAAACTTTGAAACACATGCACAAAGGCGGATTTATCTCTTTAAGGGATCTCTTCCAGTCAACAGTGGATGAGAGGAATATTTTATTAGAGACGGACGAGCGAGTTTAAGAATTACAAATAACTCTAATTAAACAAAGACCCGCGATTGCGATACAACGCAGGAATGCTGCCTGTGTGATGGGGTCCAAATTTATTATAATTTTTAGCATAAGTTTCATTTTTATTAAGTTTCTTTCTTTCTAACTTTCTTTAGTTTATATGTGTACTCTAATTGTAGTTTGAACATTTAAACTACCTTAAAATATTATAAAATATCAAAGCTTTTTGAATCCGGAATCGCCCTTTGTCGGACAGTGCGCTGGATGTTAATCTCCAATAAATGGCGTTCGCTCCACGACAAATATGCCAACCAAGGCATCTACCACCGATTATAATTCAATGCATGATTTGTGCCTCCACACGCAGAGTAGAGTTGGGTACATACATACACATACACAAATCACGTCTTTATCCCTTACGGGGCAGACAGAACCTAAGGTACCAAAACCTACAGGCCACGAGAGAGTAGAGTAGAGAGTAGAGTTGGGTATAACCTGAAAAATATTTAAACCTCGTAAGTCCTCGTTCGCTTCCTTAAGAGAAAGATTTAATTACTTTTAAATAACATAGTCTTAATGAATCATAATCAAATCTAATAAATTTCTTCCATGCTGGTCTGGGAGCAAAGAAAAAACATAGAATGTACCAGTTTCTTCTCGCGCAAATGGTAAAAACCCATCGATACACACAAGTAGACAAGAAATATTTCTATGTAGTCTTGATCTTGTATTGATTATATGCCTTACTTTATGGCTGTAGGCGATCCAACTAGAGACCATTTAATATTAAATAACTCTATCAGTCTAATCATAGGTCATTATTTATAATTCACACAGCTACTCATCACGCGTACATACTCTATAGGCACATAGATTAAAAATACAACAGACAGTCATTCGCAGCCGGAACCTAAGCCATCCTGCTGTAATTAAGTATGTGTATGAATTTCACAGTGTCTTGGCTTGTCTGTAATGCTGTGTAATTATTTCAATAAATAAATAAATAAATAAATAAAAATCCTCTCGCTGCTAGCTCCTTGCTTTTGCGTCTCTTTCTTACTGTTTGTTTTAGAAAGAGACGGGAAGCCTAACTCGCGCATGACAGCTCTCGCCCGTGCTTGCTCGTCTGAAGGAACTCTTAAGTTGGTCCGATTGATTTGAAATTTGGCACAAATAATGTGAGACGGATGACAATGCAAGTACAGTCAGCAAAAAATCTTGTATTAAAAAAAATTGACAGTCGTTTTTTTTAATTTCTAAACGACACTGAAAATTAGAACACATAGAAAAATCCGAAAAGTAAAGCTATGGCCGGGAATCGAACCCGGATCCTCGTCATTCCGTAACGCGTGCTATACCCCTACATCACCCATAGCAGGTGGGTAAGCCTTCGAATTTTTCTATCTGTTACTAGCTGTCACATGACCTCGTTACTATGCGTTTTTTTTGGGTTCGATTCCCGGCCATAGCTTTACTTTATGGATTTTTCTCTGTGTTCTAATTTTCAGTGTAGTTTAGAATATCTTTTCATGGATTAATGTGTTTTTAATTCAGTTTGTCCAGTCTATGCGATTATTCTATTCTTCATCAATAATGCAAGGTATTCAGTTCAGCCCGCACTGCCAGACCGTGAATGGACTGACTCATTATACATATGCTATCGGTTACACATAGGACATTCGATATCTCTGTCCCAATACTATATATATATACTATACTAAACCATACTACTGTTAGTTGAATACTGTAATTCTGAGACCATGACGTAGATCTAAGTAGGTAAAACAAATGCAGAGCCAATATAGAATATTCTACTAATATTATAAACGCGAAAATTTGTAAGTATTGTGAAGAGAATCTACTAGTGAAAGCCCAAAATAATCACACTAACTTTATTTCAATATAAGTAAAATTATAATGATACAGAACAACATCTAGACATTTTTTTTTTTAAACTTTGACACAAGAGAATGAACCTAACTCGGAAACGAACTGAATAACCTAACATTAAATAAAAATAAAAATAATAATATCGTATATCAACGAACAAAAAATTTACCTTGCTACTCAGCGGAGTAGCAAGGTAAAAGTAGCGAGGTGAGTAGCGACTCACGTGCAAGATAACCAAGCCTGTGTGAAATATATATGTTTTTCATGCAATCCCTCCCTCCACTGCTGCCAATAAAACAAATCGCACAAACTTAATTATCCCTTACACCACACAAACACTGACGCGTTTCGATCCCTCCACGGGATCATTATCAAAGTTTAATGAACACAACTGTTACACATGCAAAACCCATGCATGCATGTTACCCATACCCACGTGAGTAGCGGAGTAGCGAGGTAAATTTTTTGTTCGTTGAAATGGACCTCCGCAAAGTAACGCCTGATTCAATAAAATATCGTATATACCTATCGATTCTCATACGAGAAAAAATGTCTCTGATTTTACTATGGATTTCCTGTACGTCACGTTCCATACATATAAAAAAACGATGAACAAAAATGTGAGGAACTGGAAGGAAAGTTTTGGAACACTTTTTTTTAATTACATAAAGGATCGATAGATTTTGAGTAAGAAAAACCAAAAAGAGTTAACACACACGCACGCACAAATCACGTCTTTATCCCTTACGGGAAAGACAGAGCCTAAGATAACAAGACCAGGTCACGTTTAGCATGATTGTGGGCGTAAAGGTGGAAAGGGGAATCAAAAATAGTGATAGCTTGCTAGCCGCATCGCCTAAAACATGATTCCTAAGATTTTCGCCCATTCCTTCGATGGGCTTTTACCATCTGCGCGGGAAGAAAAGCAACTGGTACATTCTATGTTTTTTTACTTCCAGACCAGCATGATTCAGTCCAAAAAAGTTAAACTCTGGAACAAATTATCACGTAAACTTATTTTTGGATAACGCTATCAATGCTTTTGTGTCTGCTCAAACTCGAACGACAACACTAGTTACCTCAAGCTGCGACAACTATACTACTATACTTAAATATTGTATGTGTGTCATTACACATAAACGGATAACTCACGTACAAGAAGTCGAGTGATGCTCGACATGTTTCGGACTATTTCGTAGTCCTTTTTCCAGGAGCGCTCGCCCGGGCAGCGACACGAACACTGCGCGCCAGCGCTCTGCTCGCGCGGCTGTTCGACGCAACTGACAGCGGCGGACAACTACCCTCGTTTTCATCGTCATTTTTATTATTGTCAAAAATGTCGGGCAGCACACGAAATAGTCCGAAACATGTCGAGCATCACTCGACTTTTTATACGTGAGTTATCCGTTTATGTGTAATGACGATTAAGTCTCACGGTAGTTTCATGTTGAAATTGTATGTGTGTACTCATATTGTATGTAGTGTGTATGTATGCATGTGTTTAATGATATTTATTAGTCTGTATATGAAATGTTTGTTGTATTTTGAGATGTACGCTATATTGTGGCTTTCACTATATGGATATTTTAAACTCACTCTTTGTCGGTCTCTCGCTTAATGCTACTCTCATTTACTCAAAAGTTAACTGGTAGAGATCCCTTATAGGGATAAGTTCGCCTTTGTGCATATATTTAAGTTCTTTTTTTATGATTTGTCTCTGCTTCTCTATATTTGTACAATAAAGCATTTACTTACTTACTTACTTACTTACTTACTATACGCTAAGTATTAATAATTAATGTCATGGCTATGAAAAATGTCTTCAACCAAACGTTTTCATCATGTGACGTAATGATTTTCGTAAAAAATGATTTCCAACCCGTCAACTCAGACGTCTAAGGATTAATGAAAGGATATTAAAAAAGTTATAATGATATTGGCAGGTATTGAACGAAAGGATTTAAAAGATTGATGGCGCCCGTTAATACAATTTTAATGCGTGTTTGATGAAAATTGCATGAAGAAAATATCAATATTACTATCCTTCCATGCTGTAGGCTTATTACCTAACTCGCTCGCAATCGCCATCGCGCATCGTGTTCATTTTTACAGCTCTTGTATGAATGTGACAGCTAGCTGATTCCGATGCCAATTGTCAGCCCATAGATGAACTGTCAAAATTAACACGATGGCGATTGCGAGCGAGTTAGGTAAGAAGCAATTCAATTCAATTTTTAAATATCTAGCTCCATCGATACTGTCGATGATTCTGCCAATGTCGAGGTTGAAGAAGACACTACTTGTTTTTATTCAGCCGTTGTTCGGTAGCTTCCGCGTGCGGTACTGATGAGAATCTAAAATAGACAGCAGAAGCAGTAGGCTTATTACCTAACTCGCTCGCAATCGCCATCGTGTTCATTTTGACAGTTCATGTATGGGCTGACAATCGGCATCGGAATCAGCTAGCTGTCACATTCATACAAGAACTGTCAAAATGAACACGATGACGATTGCGAGCGAGTTAGGTAATAAGCCTACAGGTCTGGGAGCAAAGAAAAAATAATAAAATGTATCTGGTTGAAGACCAAAAATTTCACACCGATAGTTGCGTTACGCAGTTAAGATTACCACAAACTTTTTCCATTGTGACACGGAAATTTGTCACACATTTGTATAAATAACTTTCGTGTCACAACGGAACCCTAAAATCCTAAGATTCGAAGACGTTGAACATTTTTTTTCAGGTCAGGAGTACCGGAAACCAAACGGAACCCTAAAATCCTAAAATGTTGAACACATTTTTTCAGGTCAGGAGTACCCGAAACTGAGCATGTATGAAGAGATTGATGAATGTAGATGAAGCGAAAGAAGTATGTCAGGATCGTAGCAAGTGGAACAAAGTAGTCTCTGCCTACCCCTGTGGGAAAGATGCGTGACATACATACATACATACACAAATCACATCTTTATCCCTTACGGAGTAGACAGAGCCTAAGGTAACAGGTACCTACAGGCCTCATTTAGCAAGATTGTGGACGTATAGGTGGAAAGTGGAATCAAAAGAGGGTTGCTAGCCTCATCGCCTGTAACATGATTCCTATGATTTTCGCCCATTCCCTCGATGGGCTTTTAGCATCTGCGCGGGTAGAGAAGCATCTGGTACATTCTATGTTTTTTTGCTCCCTGACCAGCATGGAGGCGCAACAGTATGTATGTTGAATATTTTAGCAGGCACTGACTTGCGTCATTTTCTGCTTTAAGTCCCAAAGGTCAATGTGTCCTCATCCCATTTCCAAAGGTCATTTGTCAAGTGTCCGCTTTGAGAAGGTACGAAAGGGTCAGCCTAGCTGGCACGAGAGCGTATGAGACAGCTAGACTACCCGTCTCTTTCTGCCACGAACTGTAAGAAAAACGGGCAAAGGTTAACTGTAAGAAATTCCTTTTAGGGATAAGTTCGTCTGTGTTTTTTTTTTATATGAGAGGGGGCCAACGAGCAGACGGTCACCTGATGGAAAGCAATCACCATCGCCCAGGGACACCTGCAAGACCTGAGGAATCACAAGTGCGTTGCCGGCCCTTTGAGGAACAGGAAGGCTCGCTTTTTAAAGATCCCTAAATTGTACCGCTCAGGGAATGCTGGGAATGTGTGCATTCGTGTTGTCCTGTATTCGTCTTTTTCATCTGTTTTATGTACAATAAAGAGTTAAACATACATACAAACATCCAATCTATCTCGCCCGACGTGCCCCTATTTTACCATCTCGAAAATTATCACTTTTCTTCCATGCTGGTCTATAGGAATTAAAGAAACAACATAGAATGTCATTTTATGTTGGCTATGTACATAGACAGACACATAAAAATATTCTGTTTTTAATATTTGTTGTTATAACGGTAACAGAAATACATCTTTAGTGAAAATTGCAAAGTATCGGCAGTCCTCTAGTGTTGCGGGTGCCCATGGGTGGTGGTGCTCGCTTACCATTACTTGTCGTATAAAAAAAATCTTAGGAATCATGTTATAGGCGATGCTGCTAGCAACCCATCACTATTTTAATTCCCCTATCCACCTATACGCCCACAATCATACTAAGCATGGCCATTAGCTCTTGTCGCCTTAGGCTCTGTCTACCACGTAAGGGATAAAGACGTGATTTCTGTATGTATGTATAAAAATAGCATAGTTCCCGAGGGATAGTGACTAGCGGGTCCGTTACAGACAATGTCCCGAACAACTAGTACTTCACAGTGTTCGTATTCCTATGATAAGTGACAGATGACCGCACCACTTTCATCCACTGGAATTGCTTTAAATTTTAACCAGACCCTTTTATCTTAAAACCCTTTTAGTGTAAGAGAAATAAAACCCTCGGGGTTTATGACAAATGATATAAATGTGTTATGACATAAGAAAAGTTTCTTATTGTGGATTATTTTACTTTAAGCTGGGTACTAACATAACATAGAATGACACATGAACATAGAATTTGCCAGTTGCTTCTCTTCCCGCGCAGATGGCAAAAGCCCGTCGAGAGTATTGGTAAAAATCATAGGAGTCATGTTATAGGCGATACATACCTACATGCACAAATCACGTCTTCACCCCTTACGGGGTAGACAGAGCCTAAGGTGACAAGACCTAAAGGCCACGTTTAGCAATTGTGGGCGTTTAAATGGAAACGGGAATCAAAATAGTGATGGGCTGCTAGCCGCATCGCCCATAACATTATTCCCAACTTAGTACATACATACATAAGTCAAGTCTTCATCCCTTACGGGGTCGACAGAGCCCGAGGTTACAAGACCTAAAGGCCACGCTGAGCATGATTGTGGGAGTAAATGTGGAAAAGGGAATCAAAATAGTGATGGGGTGCTAGCTGCATCGCCTATAACAAGATTGACATGATGGTGACACAGTCATAGTTATTAATAAACCAAAATTGACATGTGTAACGGGGTGCGAGTCGGGTTACCTCCACGTGTGGTCAAGAGCTGCGGTTCGTTTTTGGATCCGTCCGAGGGAAGAGCAGTGCTTGGTCCGGTGCACCCTAGGCATCGGCTATTGATTTCCTGCCAGTTTCTGAGGGATATCATTGACCGTTGGCTAAGAGCCCGACAGGGGAGGTCTTTGACCATTAGCGTACAACGTTGTCGACATTTTGTCACAAGATTTTTGAATTATATATTTTTGTTACTTTGACATTGGCGAAGTTGTCGTCGCTATAGCGACTTAATACGCCACAAATAAGAAGAAGAAGATATGTTAAACTTCACCTCCAAGTATATTAATAAAATTACATCTCAACTCCCAAAGTCGAAAATAACTCAAGATGACTGTCAAGAATAATACCTGAAACTCGATTAGGCATTACGGCCCAGGATCCCGTGAGCTCGGCTAATTGTTTCATAAAATTTAACTCCACTTGAGCGTTCCGATTCAAGGGAAATTGAGCTTTATTGCAACACCACGTTTTATAGGGTTATGCACCGAGGTATAATGCAAATTAATGTCCCGTGCGAGACGCTTGGTTTCAGCTCTAGGGTTGGCACTTTGGTTTATTTTTTAACCCCCCACGCCAAAAGGGGGTGTTTTGAGTCATCTCTTTGTCGGTCCCTCGCTTAATGCTCCTCCTCTTAAGAAAAATAAATTATTTAATTTAATTTCATGTCAATTCATTTCATTTCTCATTTCAATTCATTTCATTTCTCATTTACTCAAAGGTTGACTGGTAGAGATCCCTTATAGGGATAAGTTCGCCTTTGTGCATATGTTTAATATACTTTTTTGTGATTTGTCTCTGTTTCTTTATATTTGTACAACAAGCATTTACTTACTTACTTACTTACAATAGTCTTTGTATGTGTCCTTCTGTGGTATATGCTCTCAAGCGGATAGATTGATTTGGATGTACTTTTTAGGGTTCCGTACCTCAAAAGGAAAAAACGGAACCCTTATAGGATCACTTTGTTGTCCGTCTGTCCGTCCGTCCGTCCGTCTATCAAGACCCTTTTTCTCAGGAACGCGTGGAGGTATCAAGCTGAAATTTATGTCAAATACTCAGGTCTACTGCCCCTTGGAGCTGTGAAAAAATCAAAATTCTAAGCCAACGCAATCAAAAGATACAGCCGTTTATGCCGCAAATTTCCGCAAATTTTCAACTCTCAAGGGAATCAAAACCTACAAGGTAGTTCCCGTGAACGCAGAATCTTGAAATTTGGTATGAAGGTAGGTCTTATAGCACAGATTAAAGAATAATTGCGAAAACCGTAAATGTGTATGTATGTCTGTATATAGCAGTGACCAATATAAAGTAACCCCACACTGCGTACATTTTGCTTTGGAGCAGGGCTCTGCTTACACTGGTTTTAGATATTTATAGATAATGATACGGAACCCTCGGTGCGCGAGTCCGACTCGCACTTGACCGGTTTTTTTCATCCAAAAGCCAATTCTTTTGCGGTGGTTCTTAGCCAAATTTGGTAAAAATCGGTCCAAAAGTTTGAAGAGTACTCGAATCTTATTTCATTAACAATACAAAGTGAGCACACCATGCAAACCAACGTCGTACTCAGCTGAGTACTCTGAGAATGATCAAGTAGAGGGATCGAAACGCGTCAGCGTTTGTCTGGCTTATACATACATAAAACACGTCTTTATCCCTAACGGGGTAGACAGAGAAGAAGGTAATAAGACCTTAAGGCCACGTTTAGCACGATTGTGGGCGTATTGGAAAGGGGAATTAAAACAATGATGGGTTGCTAGCCGCATTGGCTATAACTTGATTCCTACGATTTTCCGATTCTCTCGATGGCCTTTTACCATTGGGAGCAAAGAAAAAACATGGAATACACCAGCTGCTTCACTTCCCGCACAGATGGTAAAAGCCCATCAAGAGAATGGGCGAAATTCTTAGAAATCATGATAGGCGATGCAGCTAGCTACCCATCACTATTTCGATTCCACTTTCCACCTATACGCCTAGACTTGCTAAACGCGGCCTGTAGTTGTTACCTTAGGCACGGTCTACCCCGTAAGGGATAAAGACGTGATTTGTGTATGAGTATGTATGATAAAAAAAAGACACTTTCCCTTTTCTGACAGCCCTATCAAGCTGCTTTAAGCTTTGCTTCCTCCACGTTCCCGATCATGGTGAGCCATATAATCCTACATTGATAATTATCTATCCCAGTCTATGTCTCCTGTTTCCTAATAATTGTTGCTAATTACTAAAACTAGGATAAGTCTCGTTAATGATGGTCTGGTTCTCTTCATTACCTACCTGCATTGCACGGTCTCATTGTCTAAGGGAAGACGGGCCCAGCGTACGGGCCCTCCCCTTCCTGGCGCGGTCCTGGCAGAACCCTAGTGGCATCCCACTGCGTCCCCATCACACCGGATTGAGGTAACGCCGGAGAGTTTTAAGTTCGGGTATGGGGGAGTCCCACATAACCCTAGACATCCCCGTGCCTAGGGCAACCATAAAGATTTCCTCTCCGTGAAAAAAAAATGGTCTGGCTCACTTCCCGCATAGATGGTGAAAGGCCATCGCGGGAATGGGCAAAACTAGGCGATGCGGCTAGCAAGCCGCACTATTTTGGTCTCCTTTCCACCTATACGCCCATAATCTGCTCTTTAATAGATTTTTTACACACACATACACAAATCACGTCTTTATTTAAGGGGTACACAGAGCCTAAGGTGGCAAGACCTAGGCCACGATTAGCAAAATTGTAGGCGTACAGATGGAAAAAAATCGAATCTAAATAGTTGCTAGCCTAAATAGATTTTTTTATAGCGTAAAAAGGTGGCAGCCCTACGCTTTGCTACCTAGTCCAATTAAGCTGGTAGTACACGCGGAACTCACTTTTGCTACTGAAGCTTGGCCTAGGTCTGAGCGTGTTGATTGCCTTAATAAAAGATTAAAGGTTATGGGCAGGAAAAGTTTTCGAAGCTGTGACGTCCATTTTTAGAGTTCCGTACCCTAAAAGCAAGAAACTGAACCCTTAGGGATCACTTTATTGTCTGTCGCCAAGAGCCTAAGGTAACCTAAATGCCACCGTCTAGCATGATTATGGGCGTATAGATTGAAAGGGGAATCAAAAATAGTGATGGGTGCTAGCCACATCGACATATGATTCCTAAGATTTTCGCCCATACCCTCGATGGGCTTTTACCATCTGCGCGGGAAAAGAAGCAACTGGTACATTCTATGTTTTTCTTTGCTCCCTAAGGTCTTAGCAACCCGTCACTATTTTGATCTCCCTTTCCACCTCGCCCTTAAGCATGCTGAACGTGGCCTTAAGGTTTTGTTACTTTAGGCTCTGTCTACCTAAGGGATAAAGACGTGATATATGTATGTATTTCCTCTATGTTCGCAGCACTATTAAATTCTGTAGTTCAAAACCCATAAAACACGCGTATATCCAAGTTGGCGTACCCACCGTGATTCCGAAGCAAACTTTTCCTTTAACATGAAACAACAAACATGCCGTTGTTATTTAGAGCCCTTGCTGTAGAACAATCTAGAAGTAACTCTAATATCTATTCCCATTACACCTGTAACTATTGAACCCATTTAATGCGGGTGGTAGGGCCTTGTGCGTCCGGATCGCTACCACCATCTTACTCGCCAATCCTGCCGCTAAGTAGCAGTGCTTGCACTGCTGTGTTCCGGTGTGGAGAGTAAGACAGCCGGGGAAATTACGGGCACAAGAGGCATTTCATCTTAGTCCTCTAGGTTGGCAACGCATCTGCAATCCCTCCACGTTTGCGGGTGTCTATGGGCCGTGGTGATCACTTACCATCAGGTGACCCACTTACTCGTTTGCCTTCCTATTCAAATAATAAAAAAAAAAAAGTAGTGGTTCTTGGAGTGGGTTACCAATAAAATGTTTTTTTCTACTCCTGTACTATTATCTGTGATTTATGTATAATCACGAGCACCACTATAACAACGCTCATAATAAGACTGTGGATAAATCTATATTGGCTATTGCCTCTAAAAGCTCTTGTTGGCTTATGTCGCTCTAAAAATGCTCCATCGTTACTCTGCCAGCCATAGACTGCCAGACCTAGGTAAAACTTTTACACGAGCAACATTAAATTTGCGATGAAAATGTATGACTACCAAATTAACAAATTATTTCATGCATATGGTTTTTTATAGAACTAAAACTTTCTGAACTAAATGCATAGTTGCCAACATAAAACAAGATTTTTTAATAACGTCACTGTCATGTTGGTAAACGTTTCGGCTAAATGCGCCAAGAACGCAAGGCTGTAAAAAGTAAAAGTTAATTAAAAACAAAGTTCATAAAGTTCAAAGTTCATAAACAAACTTCCAATTTTGTTGTTTGTCGTTTTCATGTTTCCCGCTCGTGTCTTGTTTGACTTCTTGCGGTTCTTGAGTTTTGTCATTTGATTGCAATAGTTTTAACAAAGTTTTGTAACGTATCATAAACTAGCTACCCTCCCCGGCTTCACACGGTATATTATGCATGTATTAGCTTTCCTCTTAAATCACTCCAACTATTAAAAAAAACTGCATCAAAATCCGTTGCGTTGTTTTAAAGATTTAAGCATACATAGGGACGACAGACGGCAGAAAGCGACTTTGTTTTTTATACTATAAAGTGAAAAGCATGGATGAGAACGAAATTAAAGAAGAAAATCCGCGGCGGCCCAGGATGTTTTTTTTTTTTTTTTTATATGAATAAGAAGGCAAACGAGCAAGTGGGTCACCTGATGGTAAGTGATCACCACTGCCCATAGACACCCGCAACCTCGGAGGGATTGCAGATGCGTTGCCAACCTAGAGGACTAAGATGAAATGCCTCTTGTGCCCGTAATTTCCCCGGCTGTCTTACTCTCCGCACCGGAACACAGCAGTGCAAGCACTGCTACTTAGCGGCGGATGTGATGGAAAATTAGTTGCCTAGAGAATTTTGGCAATGGTAAAGCCTACAAATTTCAAGGCGTGGAGACTGGAACACCGGACTTCTTCATTTTCGGAGAACGTAAATATACATACACATACACAAATCACGTCTTTATCCCTTGCGGGGTAGACAGAGCCTAAGGTAACAAAACCTGCAGGCCACGTTTAGCAAGACACTGAGGGCGTAGAGGTGGAAAGTGGAATCAAAATAGTGATGGGTTGCTAGCCACATCGCCTATAACATGATTCCTATGATTTTCGCCCATTCCCTTGATGGGTTTTTACCATTTGCGCGGGAAGAGAAGCAACTGGTACATTCTATGTTTTTTCTCTGCTCCCAGACCAGCATGGAAGTTCAGAGAACGTATCTTTCATTTATTAAGTACCTGCATAGCTTAGTCGTAGAATTTTATGCGACGTCGTACAAACAAGTCTAAACAAGCTCGTAGGGTATTTCGTCAAATTCGTGAACTTCTTATAAATCGAATCTTCCAGTATCTTAAGCATCCGAGTAGCATTAAATAGGCTAAGTAAAATTTAGAGTTCCTGCGTAAAGGGCGCAACACGTTTAATCCATTCGTTGCGATGCGCCAACGGTTTATTACTTCTGCCTACAGTTTAGGGGGAGCCCACATAGGACTGTCTTTAACTTACATCGCCTTAACAGCTAATTCTGCCACACAGTGTAACTACACAAAAACTGATAATATGCAGTACCTATCATTTGAACAACAGCGCCTTCTCTCGTCCTCGGTGAGAAGTAGATGTGCCACGGGAGTTTGTAATTGTGTCGTACAGACACATTCAAACAGATGACCCTTAGCGACACAAAATTCGCATAGTAACAAGGTCACGTTGCAGCTAGTAACAGATAGAAAAATTCGAAGGAGCCACCTGCTATGGGTGGTGTAGGACGCGTCACGGAATGACGAGGATCCGGGTTCGATTTCCGGCCATAGCTTTACTTTTCAATTGACAATAGCATTTGAGTTATTTTATATAGCCTTTCAAATATAATCAGACGTTCTGCAGAACACGTGGTGTTAGAGCTCGCTATTATAATTGAATGAATCTAATCTACCTTCTCTAATCGTCTACTAACCTCCCAAAATAAATAAATAAATATCTTGGGACAAACTACACCAATTGACCCAGCCCCAAACTAAGCAAAGCTTGTACTATGGGTACCAGGCAACGAATAAACATACTTATCCCTCCCTTAAAGGAATAAGTCCGCCTTTGTGCATGTATCTCAGTGTTTGTCAATTGTATTTGTCTTGTTTATTTTGCACAATAAAGAGTTTACACACATACATACATACTTATATAATGTAGATAAATACATACTTAAATACATACAACATCTATGACTCTGACCTATGAGGGTCTGACCCTGACTATGAAGCTAGAAGTCCTGGGTTCGCACCCGGTAGGTGTTTGTGCCCGAGTCATAGATGTTGTATGTAGTGGTTAGTGAACCACTAGGCTATCCGTTCGTCAAAAGCATCAGGTTCTGCATTACCTACGTCAGAGGGAGTCCGACAAATGTCACATCTTTATGTCGCATGTCGTATATCGTGTATATATGTCGTAAATGATTAGTTAATCAAAGCGCCGTCATATATATGTTGGATGGCAAAGCTATGGAGGTATAAGCGTGTGTTACACAAGAGTGTTCTCTTATGATCATGTTCAAAATTAGTTAGAAAAAGATATGTTAAGCACACAGCCTTACGTTGTTAACACATTACCAAGTTTACCCCGAAAAGGGAGAGCTGAATGTCAAAACAGAACGTGACGGAACCCGCGTGTTGTTGCCGACGTGAAAGGGACATTCTGTGAACCGCCTACTTTGGTTTATGTGCTTAGAGTGGATTTGTTAACTTTACATGTATTTTATTGAATCAGGCGTTACTTTAAGGAGATCCATTACAATGAACAAAAACTATTTACCTTGCTATGCTAATCACGTGCAAGATAACCAAGCCTGTGCGAAATATATGTTTTTCATGCAATCTCTCCCTCCACTAATGCCACATAAAACGCATATAAATCCCTTAATCCACACTAACACTGACGCGTTTCGGTCCCTCTACGGGATCATTTTTAGAGTTCAGTGAGCACAACTGTTACACATGCAAACCAACGTCGTACTCATCATTGTTTTTAAGTTTCTAAACGACACAGAAAAATCCGAAAAGTAAAGCTATTACCGGGATGTGCGGGTTACCTGGTATGGGACGTGTAGCGGTATGGCACGGATCATGGAATGACGAGGATCCGGGTTCGATTCCCGGCCATTGCTTTACTTTTCGGAATTTTCTGTGTTCTAATTTTTGGTGTCATGTAGAAATTCAATTTTAATTTAATTTAACGGGTAAAACCGTAAAAGTATACATAAATATCAAGCAGTAAAATTCTTAATTCGTTGAAAGTAACTTTTTATGTGGCTGGTGAAGTACATTTTTCGATGGGTAATACTATAGGTATTTGGACAACCGCCCCAGTGATTTACACAATACATGTCAGTGAAAACATTTAATTAAAAAATTATAAACCCCTCCCCCCCACGCATTAATCGAGTAATTTTACATAAGTAAATAAAAAAATAAAACATAAATTTTCAAAACGACACCAAAAATTAGAACACAGAAAAATCTATGTAAAAGTGTTAAAAGTCTATGTATTGCAACAAAATTACAGCTAAAATTAAATTACAACTGTAATTCAGTGTTGCGGATATCTATACATAGGCAGTGGTGATTGCTTACCATCAGGTGACCCACTTGCTCGATTAACCTTGTTGTGTAAAAAAAACAGTTTAGTTTCATAGGTTTCGCAAAAAATCAAACTGTCATTTTTGTCTAACATTATGTTCGCTATTCGGCTTCGTCTAAAAATAACTCCGTTGTCTCTATCCCGCAGTAACTATACAATTTTTGGGATAAAGAGTGTTATCTATGTTACAAATGTCGTCCAGATCTGTTCAGCCGTTCTGACGTGAAAATTACAAACATCCATGCACAATGTTCCATAGTCACAAACTTTTGCATTTATAATATCAGTAGGCTATTTATTACTAGGATTTCCATTAAATTACTTAATCAAAAGCGACAATATACTACCCCCTTATTCATAAACACCCTGTAGCCTTCTAAATTAGCAACCGTTTGTCCTTATCTATCACTTTGACATTTACATTTCACAGATAAGGACAAACGATAGCTAAGTTAGCAGAAGCCTACAGAGCGTTTATGAATAAGGGGGTGAGACCCGAAATTCCTAGAATTTTCCAAACAATATGGCGAAAATATCCATAACAAGCGGATAAAACGATTCGTCTCGATCGGCGATAAACATTGTAAAGCCTTATAATTAATGAACCGGCAATCCTTTCTACATCGGACCTTAATGAAGTCGCTGAAAGAAACACACGGCAGGAGCTACCAGCCAACATTATCTTTTTACATACATACACAACTTACGTCTTTATCCCTTACGGGGTAGACAGCCTAAGGCAACAGGTACCTACAGGCCACATTTAGCAAGATTGTGGGCGTATAGGTGGAAAATGGAATCAAAATAGTGATGGATTGCTAGCCTCATCGCCTAAACATGATTCCTATTATTTTCGCCCATTCCCTCGATGGGCTTTTACCATCTGCGCGGGTAGAGAAGCAACTGGTACATTCTATGTTTTTTCTTTGTTCCCGCTTTGCTTTTTAATTATATTATCTTTTTAATTTCCTTATTTAAGTGCCACTTAAAGTATTCTTTTGCTTCCAAGCAAAGGAGAAACATAAAATGTACCAATTGCTTCTCTTCCCGCGCAGATTGTGTAGACAGAGCCTAAAGTAACAAGACCTAAAGGCCACGTTTAGCATGATTGTGGACGTACAGGAGTAAAGAGGAATCAAAATAGTGATGGATTTCTTCCATGCTGGTCTGGGAGTGAAGAAAAAACATATAATTTACCAGTTGCTTCTCTTCCCGCGCAGATGGTAAAAGCCCATCGAGGGAAGGGGCGAAAGTCTTAGGAAACATGTTATAGGCGATGCGGCTAGCAACCCATCACTATTTTGATTTCCCTTTCCACCTATATGCCCTTAATCATGCTAAACGTGGCCTTAAGTTTTGTTACTTTAGGCTCTGTCTACCCCGTAAGGGATAAAGACGTGATATATGTACGTATGGATTTCTAAGAGTTTCGCCCGTACCCTCGATGGCCTTTTACCAACTGCGCGGGAAGAGATTAGAAGCAATTAGTACATTCTATGTTTTTTCTTTGCTCGCAGACCAGCATGGAAGTCATACAGTCATGACAGACAATGACTAATATTTTGTCATGTCATGACTGAAAACCTTGACCTTCGTGGACAATTTGCTGGACAAGTTGCATCCCCGTATGTTCACTGGAATAGATCCCGCCACTCCATCGGGATTGATTTACGCGGGTTTCTAATTATCGCTCAAGAGATTGAAAGTAATTTAGTGAAACGTCGAAGAATGGAGAGCTACATGTTTATTATTATGTAATATTAAACATTTTATTTCATTAACATTTCTTTTTTCAAGCCGTGGTAGCCTAGTGGTTTGATTTGTGGCCTCTCAAGCACCCTAGTCTACTTGATCACATCAGCGGATGGGTGACTGACCGCGTGGTCTTTTCCCCTCGACTTTAGCAACCACCAAAAGCTTGTAGAGGCTATCTGGTTCTGGCGAACGTGGCCGAAACATCCGATAAACCTTTGGTAACAGATCGTTGACAGCCTGGACTTCACACATAGTTGATCCATGACTTGTTCGTTATCGTGTCATGAAAAGTAATATAGACCGACCGATTAAATGAGTCCTCGCCCGCGCGGCATACAGGCACGGGGTTGGACGACAAAGGGGACTGAGAGAGGTGCGGGCGGGTACCGCCACCCGCACCTCTCTCGGCCCCCGCAGTTGCCCCACCCCGCGCGGAGCTCTCTCTGTGCGGGCGGGTAGCGCGCCCCCCGCCCGCACCTCTCTCGGCCCCCGCAGTTGTCCCACCCCGCGCGTCTGCACCGCGCGGAGCTCTCTCTGTGCGGGCGGGTAGTGCGCCTCCCGCCCGCACCTCTCTCGGCCCCCGCAGTTGTCCCACCCCGCGCGTCTGCACCGCGCGGAGCTCTCTCTGTGCGGGCGGGTAGTGCGCCTCCCGCCCGCACCTCTCTCGGCCCCCGCAGTTGTCCCACCCCGCGCGGAGTTCTCTCTGTGCGGGCGGGTAGTGCGCCTCCCGCCCGCACCTCTCTCGGCCCCCGGGGTCGTCCCACCCCGCGCGTCTGCACCGCGCGGAGCTCTCTCTGTGCGGGCGGGTAGTGCGCCTCCCGCCCGCACCTCTCTCGGCCCCCGGGGTCGTCCCACCCCGCGCCCCTGTGCACCGCAAGGCCAAGGACTCGTTTAAGCGGTCGGTCTATTGCTGTTTTTATCTCTTCAAAAACATGCCAAGTTAGAATTGCCTACGTATTTTCGTATATTTCGATGTTCTATTTTTATTTTTAATCACCATAAAGCTTCATATTTACTCCATTATATTTTACACAGTGATTATTCAAGAAACGAGGACTACTATCAGCGATGAAACAATAACATCAATATTTTTTCATTAATTACGACAAAAAACGGCGTCCTAAAAAAATATCGGGAAAACATTGTCTCATCTTTATTCCGCTGAATACCAGTTCGTTTTCAATAAAACGCCTTCCCATTGTCTAGAAAATCGTTTGGATAATATTTTCCCACCCATTATGGTATCTTTGAAAAATTACATCTTTATAAAGGTCCATTGGAAACATAATGAATTAAAAGGGAGGTTCTTTAAGGTGATGGATTGTGTGTCATTTCGATTAAAGCAGAGTGGTTCTTACAAATAGTGACCCAATTCCGTTGGTGTTGTTACTTGGTAAAGTTTTGGTGTTGTTATGCTGAATTAGGTGCTGTAGAAAAAGCACATTTTTTAATAACAACAGGTACTGCATCAAAATTGGTCGCCTATAAGCCCAATTTTGTAAATAAGGGTGGATTAATTATTTCTTGCTGTTATTCAGGCAGCAAGGGGACAAAAGTAGTAGGTACAGTTAATTTGAATCCGGCTCGAAGGATCAATTTTTGGATCTTATCCTAATTAAAAGGCCGAATTTGCACTGTTGTAACTTTATTTACTAGTTTTATTTTAGCCGGATCAGCAATTTTTTTTTAAAGAGAGAGTCAAAGGAGCAAGCGAGCCACCCGGCGGTAAGCGATCACCGCCATCTATGACAACCAGCAACCCATTGCCTTTGGGAGTAGTAGGTATACTCTTTTTTTTAAGATCAAGGAAGCAATAGGCAATAGTTGGCTTAAAATATAGTTATAATAGTTTTCCTTAGGCTCTGTCTACCCCGTAAGGGATGAAGACGTGATTTGTGTGTGTGTGTGTGTTGCTTAAAACAACCGAATTAAGGTCCGGCCACACCCAGTGCGTAAAAGACGTCGACGGTGCGTTTACGCAACAAAATGTTTGAAGAAACGGTGAGAGAACGCGACGCAAACACGTCACTGCGTGCACGCAGCGGTGTGGTTGCTCCTTTAGAACTTCTCTGTACTATTTCCCATTTAAACCTCTAAGCCTAATAAATAGTAATAATATTTCAAGAAAACTTGTGAGTTTTCTTGAAATATTTCACGAGAACTACACTCTCATGTCGTCTTAACTCACAATAAAAATGCCCGTGTAGATAATGCAACACTTAAATTCAGCGAACGTTACATTATCTATGGTAACCGCCATTTTTATTTCTCTCACGTTGGCAGCATTGTAGAACTTCTCTATGGCGAATGGAGATGGCGCTGATGGCATACATAAAAGATGATTGGTTCGCGTGAAATTTTCGGCTGATGGAACGGTAAAACTTATTGGCTAACATTGTAAGTATATACATTGTTTTCTTTGTTGACGTAAAATTATAATAAAGATGAAACACTTACGTGTAAAAACCCGGTAGCCTAGTGGTTTGACCTGTGGCCTCTCAAGCAGAGGCTCGTGGGTTCGAGTCCTGGCTCGCACCTCTAAGTTTTTCCGAATTTAATGTGTTATGTGCAATATCACAATACTAACATGTTACATAGTAAAAGTTAAGACAGTCTAAAGCTAACCTTTATCGAGTTTTCTACGCATGGACAGACGAACACACAACTACTGGGGGCTCGTAATTTTTCTCCCGGGCTCCCTGGACGCTCCCGCAACTTAACCCTTTGTAGTTTGCCTTTGTGCTTAAATAACAAAACAACAGTAGAACACATTTTAGTTCCTGCGGAATAAAAAAACACTAAACATTGCTTTTCTTCATAGTTGTTTTTTCAATAGTCATTTTGTTATTGCGGCTGTTTTCAAGCGTTGTGATCATAAAGGCATGAATAAGGCAATAAAACTTAAAAAATGTGAATAACGTGTATGAGACAATACAAAAATGTACAAATATACGCACAAAGCTGCTTAATCTATGTCACAAAATGTTCCAAGCGATGGATACACGTTTTTTACTGTTGAAAACGGACGAGATCTAACTAACTAACAGTGTATAATTTTTCTCCTATATAAGTCCCATGCTGAGCAGAGGCCTCCTCTCAGAATGAGAGGGCTTGGGCTATAGTTCCCACGCGGGCCCAGCGCGGATTGGGAACTTCACACACACCATTGAATTGCTTCGCAGATGTGTGTGCAGGTTCACGATGTTTCCCTTCACCGAAGAGCTCAAGGTTTTTCCAGCATATTTCATGTTTGTTTTTTTTTTCTTTCAAAAAACATTGAAGTTACCGTAAAACGGGCTATTTATCATAAGTTATGTCTGAAAAAAATGCAGGAGGTGTGCGTTTTAAATAAAAGAAGGCAATACGCCAAAGAAAAGTGGGTTAAAACTCTTACACGGTTATTCGCAGAGACTGACGAAATACATTGAACTTTTGTTTTCCGTGGCGTACTGTATTTTTGTAAAGTGTAACCAGCTAAGTGGCGCCCGCTGCGCCAAGGGACGCAACCTGATAAAGGTACCTAACTCAGATAATAACGTTCGAAAAGGTATGGCGAATTACCGCGTTTTCAGCTATATTTTGAGTTGAGTCTGTTTGCTTTTCCACGTTGGGAGTATTGTCTCATTAGTTTAAACTTTACTTCGAAACAGTAATACGTATTCACTGAAAAGAGCAATTTTAAATTTAAAACTGCAAAAGGCAAACTGTAAAATTTCTTACTGTTTTAAAGCAGTTTATGTGCTAATTTTAATAAATCACGGGTTATCCCTTATGGGGTAGACAGAGCCTAAGGAGACAAGACTTAAAGGCCCGTTCTTTGATATTATTGTTTAGGGCCGACAACGCACTGGCATCGCGTAAAGCGCTGCGGGTGTCTATGGACATTAGTGATTATTTAACATCAGGTGACCCACTAGTTCGTTTGTCAGGCCTCTCTAACATAAAAAAAAATGTTTTACTTAAAGTGATTTAATATTAGACTTTGATGTCATTTCCCATTATAAGCTTAGACAAGGGTCTATGTGAATGGGCATTTTGAAATTCTAAAAGTGACCCGAGACCGCGAGAAGTATATAAAACATTACAGTGTAAAATATATCCACAATGAAATAAATACAGGATGACTTCAATTTAATAAAAAAAAAGTTTTATCCACACGAAAAACAAAATAAGTAAAAAGCTTTGTACAGTCAAGACAAGTGTAATAATATAATATATATCTGGACAAAGTTTCAAAAACAAGTACCACACGCTCTTACACCGGCGTAATAATGTCGTGGGACATATTTTTGAGAAGTTCCTATCGATAGGTACTTATTTTTGCACTTGACCGTACATACATACTGTAGGTGCCAGGACCCAGGCTGCTGATGGTAGCGGGTTTCCTAGCGATGCGTTTATAATGAAACTTCGATAATATTCGACTGGTATATTAAGGTAATGGATCTTACAAATAAAAGTGCCTATTCGCTGAAGTGGTTATGAAGACAGTGGTTAAAAAAAAGGACCGTTTAAGACGGGTACAATCCTAATATTTTTTGGGTACGTGCGAAGCTGTGATTGGTTACTGAAAAACTACGTCACGTGACGTTTCGTTTCTACGTTAAAATGTGGAAGTTATACAATACTAAATAATTAATTAAAATATACTAATAAAAACAGTTGCGTTCGCAACACATACCAACATAAATCACGTCTTTATCCTTTTAAAGGCTCTAAAGGCCACGTTTAGCATGATTGTGGGCGTGGTGGAAAGGGGAATCAAAATAGTGATGGGTTGCTAAGCATCGCCTATAACATGATTCCTAAGATTTTCATTCACTCGATTTTCCCTCGACGGACTTTTACCATATGTGCGGAAAGAGAAACGACTGGTCCATTCTATGTTTTTTTACTCCCAGACCAGCATGGAAGGGTATTTTTTGTGTGGGGTCAAAACTAAATAAGCACAAACCCCTCTAAATATAAATCTTATGCGTCTAATAACTAAAATTATGTTTATTTTAAGTTTTTAAATTATACCCCTTTTTATCTTTATACGGTTACCCTCCACTATCAAAAACAAAGAGGTTTAAAATTAAGTGTTTTTAACCCCCGACGCACAAAGAGGAGTGTTATTTTGACGTAGGTGTCTGTCTGTGTGTGTCTGAGGCAAGGTAGCTCTCAAACTACGGGCACAAGAGGCATTGCATCTTAGTCCTCTAGGTTGGCAACGCATCTGCAATCCCTCCAGGGTTGCGGGTGTCTATGGACAGTGGTGATCACTTACCATCAGGTGACCCACTTGCTCGTTTGCCTTCCTATTCATATAAAAAAAAAAAAAAAAACGGATAGAATGTTTTTTTTTTTGACGACCGGATAACCTAGTGGTTAGTGACCCTGACTATGAAGCTAGAGGTCCTGAGTTCGAATCCCGGTAGGGGCAGACAGTTGTATGATGAATACGAATGTTTGTGCCCGAGTCATGGATGTTGTATGTATTTAATACGTATTTACCTACATTATAATAAGTATGTTTATCCGTTGCCTGGTACCCATAGCACAACCTTTGCTTAGTTTGGGGCTGGCCCAATTGGTGTAATTTGTCCCAAGATATTTATTATTATTTATTTATTTATTTTCATGCGTTTTTTTTTATTCGAAAGCCGGTTTCCTTGCGGTTGTAGCCATGTTTGATAAAATTGGTCTAGCAGTTTGAAGACTATCAGTTCTTTTCCAAAATTATGTAAGGCATTTTTTAACAAAAAAAACGGGGTTTTTACGTATTACTCAATTAATTTGATGTTATGTATTCCGTACCACGAGAATTCGGCATAAAGCAGCCTTAATCATCTTTGGTAGTCTCGTAGCCTTACCTTTTTTGGTCACGTGTGCCGCCGAGGAGGTGGCTATTGAGCGACTTGTGGTCCAAGGTGGTGAGGGTACCAGGCCACGAGGAAGACCGGCTATGAGGTGGACTGACCAGATAAAAGCGGCAATACGCTCGTCGAATGCACGAGGAAGGCGGCCATCAGAGAAGAGTGGCGGTGAGTTGTGAAGCTTGCCACTAATCCCTGAAGTGGTGACCACGACCACTCTGTCAAGAGTGGTACCGACAAGGAAGATATGTTATGAACTCAGCCTGTATAACGGTGAAACAGACTAAATACCACACGGCAGTATTCGTATCAAAATAAATACTTGAATACCTGTGACAGTACCGAGTATAAATCACCGGTACCCGACAACCGAGACCGACGGAGGCTTGACATTCGCCAAATTAAATCTGAAACTAAATTTGGAAAAACGCTTCTGTAACTGAGAGTAATTATGCTTGCCGTTTCGGATTGGCTTTTTCGTTTCAAAAATAAAAGGTTGGAATGATAGCAATTAAAACAAGTTGTTAGCTGGCTATATTTTTGTTACTACAACCTACCACGTCTTAATGCGATTCAATTCCGATTCAGTTTAGGGTCGCTCGAATTGAATCGCAAATTGCCCCTGGTTGCATTGTTATATTCCCTTCATCGTCAATCATATCATTGCTTCTCTTCATCGAGGGAATAGGCATTATCTTAGGAATCATGTTACGAATGTGTGGCGACTATACATAGCTACTTATTATTTTATTGGTTAGCTAGACTTTTTAGTTGAAACTATTTTTATTGGCAAAGCCGAGCGCTTCCGAGCGCCGGCCGAGGACTGCCAACCTCAATGGTCGAGTGCGCATGTGCGGTTTTCAAATAGCAACTGTCACTCTTGTCTTACCGTGGAATCTGTCATCTATACCACACGCTTATTTCTAATTGATTCCTAGTTTTCTCTATTCCTTGTATATCTAGCTGTTTCCTTCCTGTATATATTATTCTTCAGTGTTTCCTTCTTAATATACAGTTATATGTTTTATTGTGGAGTGCCTGGTTTCTTTGTAGCATACGTAGCACCCCACAAAGTGGTGACCCGCGACTAAGAACACTGCTAAGAAGGAAACAAGGCACTCCACAAATGATACGGCTAACAACCCATCACTATTTTGATTCCCCTTTCCACCTATACGCCCACAATCAACAATATTGTATATAGTGTGTATGTATGCATGTGTTTAATGATATTTAGTAGTTTATTTATGAATTGTTTGTTGTATTTTAAGATGTACGCTCTATTGTGGCTTTCACTATATGGATTTTTAAACTCACTCTTTGTCGGTCTCTCGCTTAATGCTTCTCTCATTTACTCAAAGGTTAACTGGTAGAGATTCCTTATAGAGATAAGTTCGCCTTTGTGCATATATTTAAGGTCTTTTTTTGTGATTTGTCTCTGCTTCTTTATATTTGTACAATAAAGCATTTACTTACTTACTTACAATCATGCTAAACGTCAAATCAAAAACGTAAAATCAAAAATCAAAGCATTAGCAAGCTGAAGTGGCAGTGGGCCGGCCATATCCCGCGAAGAACCGACAACCGCTGGGGGAAACGTGTTCTTGAGTGGAGACCGCGACTCGGCAAACGTAGTGTAGGACGCCCTCCGGCCAGGTGGGATGACGATCTGCGAAAGACTGCAGGCAGATGCTGGATGCGTCAAGCTGAAGACAGGGCGCTATGGCGCTCATTAGGGGAGGCCTATGTCCAGCAGTGGACTAATATGGTCTGATGATGATGATGATGCTAAACGTGGCCTGTAGCTCTTGTTACCTTGCGCTTTGTCTACGCTGTAAGGGATAAAGACGTGATTTATGTATGTGTATGTATGTGTGTAAACCTAAAAAAGAATTTAGCTCAAACCCACACTTCGCTCGTAATAGGTGAACCTTGTACTATCACGCACACCATCGCCAAACTAGCTCATAAAAACCGTATTACGGTGAAAAACACGTTTCATAAAGACCACAGTGCATCATGCTGAAACAGTAACCTAAGCTCCTTTTCATTGACCAACAACGCTGCCAGTTATAGGGCGTTTTCAAAAAAAACGTGTACCCTTTTTCCAACAAGATTACCTTTTTCCCATACAACTTTATCGTGTCAGTTTTGTGACGCCCCATATAAATCGTATGAAAATAGTGTCACAAAACTGACAAAAAAACCAATGGACACTTTTTTTTACAAAAATAAATAGTGCTAATAATTCTGATTCAGAAAAACCCAAAACGTTTTTTTGAAAATGCCTTATAGCTTCACGCTCACAATATGTGCCGCCAATCATGTTGCAAAAAAAGCCGTGGTAGTCCAGAGGTTTGACATGTGGCCTCTCAAACAGAGGGTCGTTGTCGAGGCGCACCCTCTGAGTTTCTTGGAATTTGTGCGAGATTACGTTTGGTATTCACCATGAGCTTCTGAAGTTCGTTTGTCTGGCCTCTCTAACATAAAAAAAAGGAAAACCTGCACACATCTGCGAAGTAATTTAATGGTGTGTTAGAAATTCCCGATCGGCACTGGGCCCGCGTGGGAACTAGAGTCGGGATACTCGAGAACCGCCAGACTGAATTGGCTAAGCATTTTTTATATGGTCCTAAAGTTCCACGAAATGTTATTATAGAGAAAAAAATTTAACGGCGCGAAGCCGCGGGGAACAGCTAGTCATTAGTAAAATTAAAACAGACGAATTTAAGGACGCCAATCTATTAGATATGTGGTCAACCTGACTACTGCATGGCCAACCTGATTACTACGTGGCCAACCTGACTACTACATGTGCAACCTGATTACATGGTCAACCTGACAAAATCTTGGCTATTACTGTTTCCAACACGCCCACTGCGTCTGCCCACAAACACAAAATGGCGACTTCCTATTATGGTGGGAACAATGAAGTACTTGAAAGTTCTTGACGAAGATGCCTGAAGGGTCCTCGTCTGGAGAAAAGTGGGAGGGCATGGAAAAATCACCCCTACAGTTTCTTGGAAGGTATAGTGAATATAACACTCAATTTTGCTGAAGAGAAAAGGTTTTTCATAGCATCTTACTTAAGTTTTCACAAAGGCTTCAAAGCTGTATTAGCCTAGCATGGTGCATATACAATACATAATTCATAACCATGTCATAAAGTGGGTAACTATTCTACTAAACCCTACAAGTAATTTAATTTTGAAAGTAGTTTTGTCGGTCTCTCTGTCTGTCACGCTTTCACGCCTAAAACACTGGACCAATTTCAATGAAATTTGGTACAGAGATAGTTTCAATCCCGGAAAAGGATATAGGATAGTTTTCGAGCAGTTCCCCGGATTAAGCGATAATCTAATTCTACGCAGACGGAGTCGCGGGCAACCGCTACTAAGTCATATGATAATAGCAGTCATTATAATTAGCCTCTTCAAAGATATTTCGAAGAGGCTAATAGATGCTACGGATGACCGCGGAGCTGGCAGCTTCCTTGGACAGCGTGTTAGTATCGCTGTCCAAAGGGAGAATGCTGCCAGCGTCTGTGGTACTATGGCCACGGGGGGCCCCTCCTTTTTTAATTATTTTATTTTAAGATTAGTTTTCGTTTAGTTTTTAAATTGTTTTTAATTTAATGATAGTTTAATTTGTTTTTAATTCCCCATTTGTATTTTTTACATTAATAAAACGTTTGCCTTGGGTGTCTCGAAAGAAAATGAGCCCTAAATATCATAGAACTAATAGGCGGTAATAATTCAGCAGTTTCACCATTTGTTACGCAAGCCCGGGCCAATATTTCAATAATAAAGTCGAAGGGAATCCCGGGAATACCGGTAATTTTTTCGTGTTATTAAAAAACGTTTTTTTTTTTCAATTTTTATTACGCGCCGCCCTTGCAAAGTTTCGACGGCGCGTTTTGTAATAAGATGGGGAGATTTAATTGAGTTTTTTTATTATCTTTCGGTTGTGCAAAGTGATTTTGTTATTTTAAGAAGTATTACAGTATTTCTTTAGGCCTTGATACCTAAGGCTCTGTCTAGCGCGTCGACTGAAAGTCCTTTTTGTTAAAAAATCAATTTTATTCTGTAAATGAGTTTCTGTCTATGACATTTTGATTTATTTATTTAATTGCATAGTTTTTTTTTTCGATTCTTTTTGACATTACATTCAATTCACCCTTTATTATTTCATTATTTATACTACACACTAGTACACCGAGGGGAGTGATAAATCTGTTTCAATTTTGGTACATGAACCAGGCCAATCAAGTGAGGTGGGGGAATGTGTTGTCGGACATGTACGGATTGAATTGCGGGGTTAGACAAGGGGGTTTAAGTTCACCGAGGCTTTTTAATCTATACATGGACGAGCTGATAGTCCGACTCAGCAGTACCGGTATCGGGTGTTCGATTGGTGGGGTAACCGTTAACAATATTAGTTACGCGGACGATATGGTGCTGCTGTGTCCGGCTGTCAGTTCCCTTGTTAGGCTCCTAAAAATATGTGAGGAGTACGTGACGACCCACGGCCTTAAATATAACACTACAAAAAGTGAACTACTTCGTTTTAAGGCAAACAACAAAGCCCCTGAACCCATTCCAGATGTTCTCTTGTGCGGTATTCCCCTAAAAAGGGTTAATAAATTCAAATATCTGGGGCACTGGGTCACTGAAAATCTTCAGGACGATCTAGATGTGGAGAGGGAACGCAGGGCCTTGGCTGTACGTTCTAACATGATAGCCCGCAGGTTTGCGCGTTGTGGTGGGGATGTCAAGGTGACTCTGTTTAGGGCATTTTGTCAGACCTTCTACACGAGCAGCTTGTGGACAAAATGCACTAAAAAGACGCTAAGGGCCTTGCGGGTCCAATATAACAATGGGTTCAGGATGCTGATGGGACTGCCGCGCTGGTGCAGCGCGTCGGGGATGTTGGCGGAGGCGAGGATAGACTGTTTTAGCGCAATTCTACGCAAGAGAGCTACCTCCTTGATGTGTCGGGTTCGCGACAGTCCCAATGGCATCCTGCAGCTAATTTGGGCTGACCCTGCCTGTGCGATGAGTGGGCACTGGAACTCGGTTCATATGGAGTCTAGGGGCAGCATTTATAGAATAATTTAATGTAAATAGTAATTAATATATGTTTGAATGAATAATATAAAATAAGTAGTTAACATAAATGTCCCTTTGTGCCTATATACCTATACTAACATAGCCTATAAGTCATGTAAACTAACATTATATGGACTTTGTCTGAAATAAAATATTATTATTATTATTATTATTATTATTATAAGCAGTGACGCTCTCTAGCGGAGAATTAATTTAATTGTTCCTTATTGTTTTATTATTATTGTTGTTCATGTCATGTTTTTGATTTTGTCATTTTTGTAATATTCCATTGATTTGTATTATTTAATTTTATTTTATTTACTCTTGACGATTTCAATCTAAATTCTTCTAAATTGACAATGAACAATATGATGTAATTTTTATTGAATGAATAAATAATCTAATCTAATCTAATCTAATCTACCCCGCAAGGGTCATTTTTAGTATGGCTCTGACAGCGAGCAAACCTAAACTGAATCGGAATTGAATCGCATTAAAACGTCATAGTAAGCCCCAGGTGATCCCGCCAGCGCCATCTGGACCCACGCCGACTACGCCATCCGTCTTACATTTAAATAAATCCTACTAAAATTATAAATGCGAAAATTTGTGAGTGTGTATGTTTGTTCCTTCTTTACGCAGAAACGACTGGACGGATTTGGATAAAATTCAGAACGGAGATAGCTGGTGTCCTAGATTGACACATAGGCTACTTTTTATCTCGGAAAATGGCATGATTCTTGCGGGATAACGATAACCATGTTTTAAATTGCTAATTCTACGCTGATGAAGAATAGATATAATACATACATACATACCGTCACGCCTCTTTCCCACAGGGGTAGGCAGAGACTACTTTATTCCACTTGCTACGATCCTGACGTATTTCTTTCACTTCATCCACAGTCATCAATCTCTTCATACATGCTCGTCGGTATCGGGTACTCCTGACCTGACCTTTTTCCAAAACGTGTCCTATTTGCTCTCGGAACGTCCGTCTAGGCCTTCCCCTCCCAACGTAACCATTCACACTCCCCATATAGATCTGTTTAGTTAGTCTACTTTCATCCATCCGCTAGATATAACGTGACAATTTATACCAATTGATGCAGAACCAAACTAAGCAAAGCTTTTACTAAGAGTACAAGGAAAAGAATACACATAGATACTTTAATTACATGTCACCTACATCCATGACTCGAGTACAAACCTTCGTATCCTTCTACTATTTTTATAAATGCGAAAGTATGTGAGGTTGTGAGTGAATATGTATGTTTATTCCTTCTTCCCGCTGAAATAACTGGATCTGAATCAAAATTGGATCGAAAATAGCTGGTAGGTACTCTAGATTAAAACCTTCATACATACATGAATCAGGTTTCCATCCCTTACGGAGTAGAAAGAGCCTAAGGTAACAAGACCCAAAGGCCACCTTTACCATGATTGTGGGCATATAAATGAAAAGACAGACAGACAGACGGACCTGGTCTGGTCTTAGTAATATGGTCCCGTCTTTACCCTTTGGGTACGGAACCCTAAAAAATTGAGCAACATTTTGTATTAAGTATTAATAGCATAATTAATTGGCGAGGTTTCTTGGCTAACAAGAGTTATCCAAGAAAATTAACAAACCGTAAATAAACAGACGTTCAAACTAATTTAATATGAAATTTTAAACAGTACACAATAAATATTTATCAGCATACATTATTCATTACTGTATTAAAACGCTAGAAACCAATATTTATTCTTTACGAAGATTTAATTAATTGTTATTGTGCGATTAAATACGTTGAAACGAATCATAATGAAATATCTTCGGAGAAGTATAAAACATCGCTATATTGTTCGTTAAAAAGATTGTTCTGATAATATTATTTTATAAGTACGACCAGAAACACATTATTCTTGTTTTGAAACGTAAACGTCCCAAAAAAATTGTAACCTCTCTAGATTTATTGGCCACGCTGTTTCTAGTCTACTCGTAAATAAAGATTTTTCGTAATTTAGGCCAAACAGTATTTTTTTGTTAAAAAGTTTTTTTTGTATTGTTTATTTTGTTGCATAATTTTATTATATTTTTATTTTTAATCACTGAATTTGACATTTATTTCATAATTGTATTATTGGATTTTTGATTTTATTTTTTGTATTAAATATTTTTTTTATATATTTTATTTTATTTTTATCCTACCTTATTGTTTTTATTTTGTTTACAACTGACGGTCTTTTTGTGGCTTTCTTATGTTTTCTTGTTTTTAATTTAATCTCTCCCCAGGAGAAATACTTCGCGAGGGCCTAATCCAAGTGCTTTAATTTTATGCTAATTTATGACATGGACAAGAACTTTCTTACTAAACGGGATGACATGATGACTATAAATCCTTTCTAAAACAGAATACCAAAGTACCAAAAAAGTAGACATAGCCAATTTAAGTTATAATTATTATTGTAAGCTTCAAATTACTATTTACACATTTTATAGGACTACTTACAAAAATCTGTACTAAATTTAACTTATCGTTAACTTTCGATAGTGTGGCACGTCACTATTTTTGAATTACAAAAAACCGGCAACACCAATAATGACGTTTTGGTATCCGTGATGAAATAATAGATTTTAAGTGTAAAAGGGGATTCAAAATGGGGATGGGTTGCTAGCCGCATCGCCTATAACAGGATTCCTATGATTTTCCCCATGTGATTTTGCAATTCATGTGTATTTTTTTTTTTTTTTTTTTTTTTTTTTATATTTTACTAGCCTTTTTCCCGATCCCCTAGTTAACATTGTCTCGACAATTTTATCCCCCAGAAAACTTTATTCGAAGCCTTTTTGATGTAAAACTTTGGAAAGACTCAATAAATTACCTCAGGGAACTCTGTTTTCTTATTCTGCCTAACTTACGTAATTGTACGCCCAAATTTCTCTTTTGACAACTTAATGTACTTACGTTAAATCTGGCTTTTAAAAATGCAAAGGAGTAACTCTCTAAGGGGAAAGGTAGGAATAATTTTATGACTTAAATTTTTTATTGTCCTCTCGAAATTTGCGAGAAGTGGGAACTGTGACTTGGGCTGGTTTCCTGGCTTCATTTTATCTATGATTAAGGTTAACTCGCGAACGTTACTTCAAAAAGTTAAGGAAGTTTCAGCTTCGTACGATAATTTGGTCTTTTATGAAATTAGTTTGTAAAAAATACGCACAGAATTTGATTAATGTCTTCAATTGGTAAAGTACTTGATTTTTATTTAACTTCGTTGTTTATTTTTTTTTTTGAAAAATTGCTTGCATTTTCCTATGCTTTATTTTAATTTTTGCATTACTATTTTTAACTGTTTTTCTAGATTCTTTTTGTGTAATGAAATTGAATTAATCTATATACATTTATCCTTCGACCGTTGTTATTTGGGAATAACAATAAAATACGGATGATGAAGAAAATTTAACTTGTAATTATTCGTAGTTAAACGCGGGTCAAAACACATATTAAGGTTTAAAATGCACAGCACCAGTAATGGACAAGGACCTAATAATGCACAATAACTCTTATTTAAAAGAAGCGAAGGGATAGCAAGTTATTTTGCATCCTACTAATATTATAAATGTGAAAGTTTGTGAGTTTGGATGTTTGTTACTCTTTCACGTCAGAACGGCTGGACAGATCTGGATGAAATTTGGAACATAGATAGATTATAGTCTGGAATAACACATAGGCTACTTTTTATCCCGGAAAAATGAACGGTTCCCGAGGGATATATGATGATGATGATGATGAATATATTACTACTAAGTGGGTACTATTACTACTATTACGTTGAGATTTGTGATTGCAGGTAAGAAATCAAATTATTAGTAAAACTAGTAAAATATGTCCTACTAATATTATAATTGTGAAAGTTTGTATGGATGTTTGGATATTTGTTACTCTTTCACGCCAGAACGGCCGGACAGATCTGGATGAAATTTGGAACATAGATAGATTATAGTCTGGAATAACACATGGCTAATTTCTTTCTTTCTTATTCCGGAAAATTGCGTAATTCCTGCGGGATAGCGATAAAGATAAAGCTAGATAAAGCTATTTAGGATATATTTTAGGACAGCCCTATAGGTTAGGTTGGGTTTGTTTTATAAAAATCCTGCAATATTTAGTTTCAGAAAAATTAAGGCAGCGGGGCAATGCGGGGGGCTTGCTTGCATGTTTGCTTGAGTCCTTGCTTTGCATGCTTGATTGCATACTTGCTTTCATGCATGCTTACGTGCTTACTTGCATGCATGGATGCTTGCGTGCTTGCTTGCACGCTTGCTTGCATGCTTACTTGCCTGCTTGCATGCCTGCTTACATACTTACATGCTTGCATGCATGCTTGAAAGCTTGCAGGTTTGGTTGCTCGCTTGCTTGCATGCTTGCTTGCATGTTTGCTTGCATGTTTGCTTGCCTGCTTTCATGCCTGCTTGCATGCCTGCTTGCATGCCTGCTTGCATACTTACATGATTGCATGCTTGCTTGAAAGCTTGCAGGTTCGCTTGCTCGCTTGCATGCCTGTTTGCATGCCTGCTTGCATGCCTGCTTGCATACTTACATGCTTGCATGCATGCTTGAAAGCTTGCAGGTTTGGTTGCTCGCTTGCTTGATTGCTTCATGTTCAGGTTCATGCATTCTCGCTGGGTGCTTGCTTGCATGCTTGCTTGCCTGCTTTCATGCCTGCTTGCTTACTTACATGCTTGCATGCTTGCTTGAAAGCTTGCAGGTTCGCTTGCTCGCTTGCATGCCTGCTTGCATGCCTGCTTGCATACTTACATGCTTGCATGCATGCTTGAAAGCTTGCAGGTTTGGTTGCTCGCTTGCTTGATTGCTTCATGTTCAGGTTCATGCATTCTCGCTGGGTGCTTGCTTGCATGCTTGCTTGCCTGCTTTCATGCCTGCTTGCTTACTTACATGCTTGCATGCTTGCTTGAAAGCTTGCAGGTTCGCTTGCTCGCTTACATGCCTGCTTGCATGCCTGCTTGCATACTTACATGCTTGCATGCATGCTTGAAAGCTTGCAGGTTTGGTTGCTCGCTTGCTTGATTGCTTCATGTTCAGGTTCATGCATTCTCGCTGAGTGCTTGCTTGCACGCTTGCTTGCATGCTTGCTTACTTGCATGCATGCTTGCTTGCCTGCTTTCATGCCTGCTTGCTTACTTACATGCTTGCATGCTTGCTTGAAAGCTTGCAGGTTCGCTTGCTCGCTTGCATGCCTGCTTGCATGCCTGCTTGCATACTTACATGCTTGCATGCATGCTTGAAAGCTTGCAGGTTTGGTTGCTCGCTTGCTTGATTGCTTCATGTTCAGGTTCATGCATTCTCGCTGAGTGCTTGCTTGCACGCTTGCTTGCATGCTTGCTTGCATGCTTGCCTGCTTGCATGCAGGCTTGCTTGCCTGCTTTTATGCCTGCTTGCATACTTACATGCTTGCATGCTTGCTTGAAAGCTTGCAGGTTCGCTTGCTCGCTTGCATGCCTGCTTGCATGCCTGCTTGCATACTTACATGCTTGCATGCATGCTTGAAAGCTTGCAGGTTTGGTTGCTCGCTTGCTTGATTGCTTCATGTTTAGGTTCATGCATTCTCGCTGAGTGCTTGCTCGCACGCTTGCTTGCATGCTTGCTTGCATGCTTGCTTGCCTGCTTTCATGCCTGCTGCTTGCATGCCTGCTTGCATGCTTGCTTGCATACTTACAAGCTTGCATGCTTGCTTGAAAGCTTGCAGGTTCGCTTGCTCGCTTGCTTGATTGCTTGCTTCTTTGAAATGCTCATGGTTCACGCGTGCGAAGCCGCGGGCAAAAGCTAGTCAGTCATAATTATGACCACATTTTCAAATTAAGAATGAAGTGTCCATTACTGGTGCTTGTCAGTTTTAAGTGTCCAACACTGGTGCCCTCACCCTAAAGGGACTACATAAATCCATGCCTATCAACAAAAAATACAATTAGACATTCATACTAAAATTTATCTAACAATAAAAATATTTTACTTGAAGTTTAGTACTCACTGTATTTCAGTTAACTTTAAACACATAAACAAACGGTTAATTACTGGCACAAAATGTGTACTAAAATATAACAATGCCTACAATGTCTGAAACAGTTAGTACTCGATTATTTTCTAACGAAAACCACTTGGAATTCAATCCTGAAGTATAAACAGGAGTCCTTCATCTTTACCTAAGGCCACGGCCCTATTCTGGTCATCAATGGTTAGTTGTAATTTTCATGGTGACAAAACTGTATTACAACTCCCGTTCACGTTATTATTGTTATGGCACTCCAGGTCGACACCTTATTATGTATCAATACAATGTTCAACTATGTGACTGTTTGTTGCCTAAATAAATTAACCAAAAAAAAAAAAAAACAACTTTAAAAAACCGGTCAAGTAGTTGTAAAATCCTTGTTAATAACAATGAACGTCAAAAAACATACGTTATAAGTTACTTCCATGCTGGTCTGGGAGCAAAGAAAAAACATAGAATGTATAAGTTGCTTCTCTTCCCGCGCAATGGTAAAAACCCATCGAGGGAATGGGCGAAAGTCATGGGAATCATGTTATAGGCGATGCGTCTAGCAACCCATCACTATTTTGATTCCACTTTCCACCTCTACGCCCTCAGTGTCTTGCTAAACGTGGCCTGTCGGTCTTGTTACCTGAGGCTCTGTCTACCCCGTAAGGGATAAAGACGTGATTTGTGTATGTGTATGTATGTACGTTATAAGAAAATCTAATTGGTCAACTTCGGCATTATACCTAATGGGTGCTTTAAAAGTGTTGCTTGATAAGGTTATGAGTTTTAAAAGGAAGTCACAGAAATAATATTACTTATCTATATGCGTTTAAATGTAAATTGAAAAAAAATGAGGCCAAAATTGCTTTTTTGAAATCTTAAACATCAATTTCCAATTATGAATCCCTAAATCACAAAAATGCTTCCATGCTGGTCTAAGAGCAAAGAAAAAACATAGAATTTACCAGTTGCTTCTCTTCCCGCGCAGATGGTAAAAGTCCATCGAGGAAGTGGAGCGAAAATCATAGGAATCATATTATAGGCGATGCGGCTAGCTACCCATCACTATTTTTTATTTCCCTTTCCACCTATACGTCCACAACCATGGTAAACGTGGCCTTTAGGTCTTGTTACCTTAGGCTGTGTCTATCACGTAAAGGATAAAAACGTGATTTATGTGTGTGTGTGTAAATCAAAAAAATGTATTTATGAGTCTAAAAAACGTCATGCCCCTACACCACCCATAGCAAGTAAAACCTACCTACCCTGCCCTGGGTTACCTGCTATGGGTGGTGTAGGGTAGCACCCGTCACGGAATGACGAGGATCCGGGTTCGATTCCCGGCCATAGCTTTACTTTTCGGATTTTTCTGTGTTCTAATTTTCTCTGACATTTAGAAATTTGATTTCTAACGGTAAAACCGAAAAAGTAAAACATAAAAATCAAGAAATAAAATTTCTTAATTCATTTGGTAGTTTGCCTTTATACTTTGGCAATGTTGAAATTCAAAAACCGCTATAGCAAAGAAAGTGCTGTAAATCTCTAGAATACTTACCCACACGCACGCACACACCACCGTTTTTAATTTAGCAAGACAAACATTAATTTTCCGCGAAGAAATGAGCTTTACACTGAAGGCGCCGGTTAAAAAAACTTACAAATTGAAAGTTTGCCTTACTTCCTCAGTCTTTGCTGTAATTAAAAAAGGACTGGAATGACTTCAACGTTTTAACGAAAAATCGGACGGGCGTTTCGAATTTATCTTGTTTTGCTAACAGTAAAAACTCAGTTTTAAATTATTGCTTTCCATGCCTTTTCCATGCTGGTCTGGGAGCAAAGAAAAAACATAGAATGTACCAGTTGCTTCTCTACCCGCGCAGATGGTAAAAGCACATCGAGGGAATGGGCGATTATAATAGGAATCATGTTAAGGCGATGAGGCTAGCAACCCATCACTATTTTGATTCGATTTTCCACCTATACGCCCACAATCTTGCTAAATGTGGCCTGTAGGTACCTGTTACCTTAGGCTCTGTCTACCCCGTAAGGGATAAAGACGTGATTTGTGTGTGTGTGTGTGTGTGCTAAATCATTGTAAGATTCTCGTAATTATTGTCTTGTATTTTTTCTATAAGGTTATTGCTGTATTCATTTGAAGTAATTTAGTGTCTTTTCTGGTTAACATTTTATGCACTTATAACGTACTAAAATACATAAAACTTGAAAAACATCATGGGTAAAAATCGTATTTACTCCGTCTGCATAGAATTCGTTTATCGCTATCCCGCAGGAATTACGCAATTTTTCGGGATAAAAAGTAGCCTATGTGTTATTCCAGACTACAATCTATTTATCTTTCAAATTTCATCCAAATCTGTCCAGCCGTTCAGGCGTGAAAGAGTAACAAACATCCATCCATCCATACTTACAAACTTTCGCGTTTTAATAGCTATTAGTAGAATCATTCTTCATTCTGACTAATTTTGCATTTCGAACTATATTTTATTAGTAATTTCGCTTTTGTTTTTCACTTTTTTATTCGTAGAAATTCATGTTTTTGTTTTGACTCCAGAGATACAAATCAATGTTTCCAAGAATATTCTTTTTAAAATAACCCTGAAATAAACTACGATAGTGATAATACTTGTATTTCTGCGAGACATTTCCTGCATAGCACTTGTAGCTGAGACTATTTACAATACAATACAATACAATACAATACAATGACTCTTTATTGAACACCACATATAACAACCAAAACAGAAAAAGGTATACAGAATATTACAAGGTAACAATAGGCGGCCTTATCGCTACAGAGCGATCTCTACCAGGCAACCATAATGGACTGGAGAACAGAACAGATCTGTAGGCTTATTACCTAACTCGCTCGCAATCGCCATCGTGTTCATTTTGACAGTTCATGTATGGGCTGACAATTGGCATCGGAATCAGCTAGCTGTCACATTCATACAAGAACTGTCAAAATGAACACGATGGCGATTGCGAGCGAGTTAGGTAATAAGCCTACTGAGCAGGTGGTGCAATTTAGAATATAAATTAATATACTAAGTACTGTATTTGAATACATAATATATTATACATGAAACACACATTTACAATAAATGGAGATATTAATAGACACATTTACACATTTTACACACACATTTAAGATATTTAGTTTAATAACACTGATTATTTTATTCAATGAAAAGGCTTTGTTAGACGTAAAATTCGAATGTGTACATAGAGCAAGAGCACGGTAAAAGAAGGAGGGAGAGGGCGCTAGTGTTGCCGCTTTTTCATTTTGTTGGTGTTGCCAACAGCACTAATAAGTTTGTTGTTTGTTTAAGTACCACTACATCCCACGTTTTCTTCATCTGAGCTAGGTATATTAGATTTGAACTAGTTTTTACCCGCAACTAGGTACTTACTTCATCCTTTTTTATGAAATTGTGTGGCTAACGGTCAAGCACCACCATCGGGCATCCGTGACGTACATACATATCACGTCTTTATCCCTTACGGGGTAGACAGAGCCTAAGGTAACAAAATCTTAAGGGCGTCGCCTATAACATGATTCCTAAGACCTTCGCCCATTTCCTCGATGGGCTTTTACCATTTGCGCGGGAAGAGAAGCAACTGGTAAATTCCATGTTTTTTCTTTACTCCCAAACCAGCATGATAGAAATATTATTTTTAGACCAAGCTAAAATTAGCAAAATTTGCTTGTTAGGTAACTTGGCAAAATCTTGGAGAACAAAATATCACGGAGTCATCCAAAGGCGCTCTAAAAATAATCCGCGCCGCTTTTCGTATGAAATCTCGCCTTCGAGATAGCCCCCTCGGACACCTGCTCGTAAAAAATAATTGAATTGCCTGCCAGGTACGATAACTAGATGCCGGCTGGAATCAGTCTAAATATTTATTATATTTTTTGTTCTGGGGCTCGATTTTTGAAAGCACATAGCTGAAAGATAAGGTAGGTACCTATAGGTCGCGTCATGTACAAAGAACGCAAACTGTGGGGAGTACATTAAAAAGAACGCTGAAAGAAACTGGAGGGAGTACATGACACAACCTTTAGGTCGCGGAAACTACCCAACGGATTTTGATGCGGTTCGTTTGAATAGATAGTGATTTAAGAGGAAGGTTTATTATGTAAAGCTAGTGTCGTATAAAAATAAAAATAGGCTATCGAAGACTTTTAACAATTCACTTTATTTTGGCCAATGGTGGGCGCAACCGTCAAAACGGTAGTTGCCCGCAAAATCGGGCAACGCCCCAGCCGCGTGCACAGGGTTGGTTAATTACCTACGTCATATTTACCAACTAGACAAAAAAACAAGCAGCGCTTTTTCTCCAAAACTCTGTGCACGCCACTGACTCCCCCCCTCCTTGTAGCCTCGAGCAGACGCCATAACTCGCAAATAAGCACTAATTGGTGTGAAACGCTGTGGAAATTCAGCTGAGTGACTTTCCTTGTCGACTGTAATTGTGGTGACCGAACGCGCTATCGCGTGTGAGCTGCCGTGCCGTCTGCATGTTACAAGATGCAAGCGTTTCAGCTCACTTGTCTTGTACCGTGAGACGGGGTGAGAAGGGATGAGGGCGAGAAGACATACAAAAGCGCTGTTTATTTATTCAAATGAATCAAACCCGTGCTGTTGATTATAGTATATCTACCCACAAAACTTTGTCGAAACATTATATAAATTTACCCTCTTTCTATGTTATACAAATACAAATACGTTTATTTCGTCATCAAAGGTAATAATAATAACAGATTGTAAAAATGGGGTTTTCAGTACGAAGACCATGATGAGCCCATTAGGCATACGAAAATCAAATTAGGTACAATGTAATGCTAAACTGAATATAGGAGTAATTATGTCAAACAAATAATAAGATAATAAATTATGTCAAACATTGAAATACAATAATTATGGATAATCATGATAATACATTATGCCAAACATTACAATACAATAAATTAAAAAAGGAAAAAAATGATGTCGTACTGTGGCAGTAATTACTTATTTATTTAGGCATGCTATTGTCATTAAAATAATCTAAAACACTATAATAACACTTTTCGGATAAAAAGTTAAAATGCCTTCGTTTGAAATGTTTTAATGGTGCATTTTGCCAATCCTCAGGCAGTCTGTTAAATATTTTAGGAGCCATTACTAAAATAATCTTTATTAGTACTTATATACGCTCGTTACAAACATATTTAATTTTAAGTTCTCATAATAAGTGAATTCTAAGATTCTTAATGAGAATAAATAATCTCTAAACCTAAATGATAGGTTTTATTTTTTATTTTTTTTTTATTTTATAGCCTTTTTTTATTCCGAATTCGCTACAATTTCATTTTTTTTTTGTTGTTATTGTGTTGTTTTTTTTATTATTATTATTAAATTGTCGCGTAATTCGGCGTGCCTCATGGCATAGGCCTCCTCCGAATGAAATGATAACGAAATGATAGGTACTATCAAATGAATCAAGATTTCTTACTGCTTGATTTTTTATGTTAACTTTTACGCTTTTACCGTTTCTATTAAATTTCTAACCGACACTGAAAATTAGAACACAGAAAAATCCGAAAACTAAAGCTATGAAGTGGCAATTAGTTACAAACCAGGTACGCATCTGCAAGAATTAGCAAGCTGAAGTGGCAGTGGGCCGGCCATATCTCGCGAAGAACCGACAACCGCTGGGGGAAACGTGTTCTTGAGTGGAGACCGCGACTCGGCAAACGTAGTGTAGGACGCCCTCCGGCCAGGTGGGATGACGATCTGCGAAAGACTGCAGGCAGATGCTGGATGCGTCAAGCTGAAGAGAGGGCGCTGTGGCGCTCATTAGGGGAGGCCTATGTCCAGCAGTGGACTAACATAGGCTGATGATGATGATGACGCATCTGCGCTCTGTAACCGTATTTTTGGCACGCCACAATTACCAAAAACCAGAGGGTTTCCATGGCGTTTCAATGTGATTCAATTCCGATTCAGTTTGCTCGCTCGCTGTCAGATCCATACTAAAACTGATAGCTAAAATCTGAACTGAGCCGGAATTGAATCGCACTAAGACGTCATGGTAAGGACCCAGGGCAAACATTCTTTAGCCGTTTGTAACTTAGACCACACAAAAAATGTTATCAATCTGTAAGTTTGTCTTTAATTTGGGTGAAACTCACGAAGGCGCGATAAAACTACAGTAGCCATTATCGTCCAAAGGCAATGGTTTGAATAAAAAAACCTAAAAAACTATTTTTCTTCAAAATTCTTTAAGAAGTTTGACTTGTGCTCAAACTAAATATAGGTACTTGTATAATATACATACATACATACATAAATCACGTCTTTATCCCTTATGGGGTAGACAGAGCCTAAGGTGACAAGACCTAAAGTCCACGTTTAGCATGATTGTGGGCGTGGATGGAAAGGGGAATCAAAACAGTGATGGGTTGCTAGCCACATCGCCTATATAACATGATCCCTAAGATTTTCGCCCAATCCCTCGACGGGCTTTTACCATCTGCGCGGGAAGAGAAGCAACTGGTACATTCTATGTTTTTTCTTTGCTCCCAGACCACCATGGAAGAGCATTTGTATAATATACTTTTAACAATAATCTCATAAGTTTAGTGGAGTACTTACGTACATAAAGTTCTCGACAATTTCAAAGTCCCGGGACACAAGACAGCCTACGATTAAAGTCCCGTAACGTCCCGGGACTTCGAGACGCTTAAGAATAAAAATTGAATAAAGCATTTTTTAGTAGAAATCAACATTTACTAAATATTTATTACTAGCTGTTGCCCGCAACTTCGTCTGCATAGAATTCGTTTATCGCTATCTCGCAGGAATTACGCATTTTTCCGGGATAAAAAGTAGCATATGTGTTATTCCAGACTATAATCTATCTATGTTCCAAATTTCATCCAGATCTGTCCAGCCGTTCTGGCGTGAAAGAGTAACAAACATCCAAACATACTCACAAACTTTCACATTTATAATATTAGTAGGATAAACCATTCGTTAAACATAAAATATTAATTTCAGTTTAAATAATTGTTATGTTCATTTCTTACACACAGATCCACTTTTAAGCAATTATATCGCGTTGTCTGACAATCTGCTGCTGTTTTTTGTAATAACACCAGACATGGCGGACTCTTTTTCATCAGATGTTGGTTTAATTGTGTTTAAGGCTTTATACATTACTAGCTTTTGCCCGCGACTTCGCCCGCGCAGATAACGTCACAGTGACGACATAAAAAGTATATATTTTTTTAAATAAAAAGTATCCTATGTTACTTCTAATACCTCCAAGAGCATGTGTACAAAATTTCATGATGATCGGTTGAGTCGTTTTCGCGTGAAACCGTAACAAACATTTACATTCGCATTTATAACATTAAGTAGGGATAGGGATTTTCAAGTTTTCTATACGTTTCCGTACTGTTTCAGTTCATATTGACTAAGGTTTGCATGTCGAATTGTCACATATCAACGACAAATTGTCGAATTGGTGAAAGTGGCCCTTAGACCAGGAGCAACCATGGGACTTTATAACTTTCTTAATTAATTTCATTCATGCTGGTCTGGGAGTAAAGAAAAAACATATAATTTACCAGTTGCTTCTCTTCCCTCGCAGATGGTAAAAGCCCATCGAGGGAATGTGCGAAAGTCTTAGGAATCATGTTATAGGCGATGCGGGTAGCAACCCATTACTATTTTGATTTCCGTTTCCACCTATACGCCCTTAATCATGCTAAACGTGGCCTTAAAGTTTTGTTACTTTAGGCTCTGTCTACCCCGTAAGGGATATAGACGTAATTTGTGTACGTGTATGACAATTGTTAGTAACAAATGACAACCGGTTGCATTACAACGCCTTGCATGTCGAATTGTCCCATATCAACGACAAATTGTCGAATTGGTGAAATCGGCCCTTAGACCAGGAGCCAACATGGGACTTTAGAAGTTGTATCTAATAACGTCTTGTGAGGCAACTATTTCCCGTCTACTCGGTCTTTCTTTGCACAATCCTTCGCAACATTGCAGTCTTCATTAGTGTGTAACGTTGCCTGTGTGTGTGTGTTGATGCAATTAATATTTATTGTCCGTATGCGTCTGCAGCTCAGGTGGGGATAGATACGTGGATGGTTTCAAGCTGTAGCTACCTAAAACTATAACTCTAATGTACACACAGCAAAGCTATTCGGTAAGCAGGATAGATACGGCGCGAGCGTGCGTAGGTGCTTACCTGATTATATTGCCGTGTGTACATAATGTGCCTCGTTGCTCAGTCGGTTGCGTGACAGTTCCAACAGTGTCCTGCGTACGCTGGGCCGGTGGGACTCCCTGATGATGAGCCGCTGGTTGGGGCTACATGCTGCCGTAACCGCATGACATGGTCGACGCCTCGAGTATTTATTAAATGTTTTTTTTTAAATAATAATAATAATAATCTTTATTTGCTCAGAATAAGTACATTACAATAGTTGGTTAAATTATTAATTAGAGAGCTTATTCAGCTATATATGTTTGGTATACTTATCTACTAAACACTAGCATGCAAATATTAATTTGAAGTTACATAATCCTCCAACAAAAATGTTTTGACATCGTAGTAATTTTTTTCTTTCAGGAATTTATAACTTTTTTTTGAATTTATGGAATGGCAGTTTGTCGCATGTCATTTGGCAATTTATTAAAAAGTTTCATGCACATCGCAAAGCAATTGTTTCTGAATAAAGCTGTCTTAGGGGCTCGGCCATAGACCAGTCTCCCAGGATTTCTCGTATTTCTTGGGTACAGTTGCCTGGCTGTGGTAAACAGGTACATATGCTTCTTAACAAAGGTACACGCTGCTAATATGTATAAACATGGCAATGGTAGAATCCCTAATTTATGAAAGAACGGTTTACAAGATTTGTCTGCTGCTATACCACACAGAGCTCTTACACATTTTTTTTGAGCTCTAAATGCTCTGATAGAATGACTACAATTGCCCCATAGAAGGAGACCGTATCTTAGATTTGAGCCTGCGTAACCGTGGTATGCGGCCAGCGTCGCAGCTAAAGTGGAAGTGCGTCTTAACCTACCGAGGACATATACAAACCTATTAATCTTACAGCACAGTTTATCGATATGGGCTTCCCAGTTTATATGCTTGTTAATTGTTATTCCTAAGAAATTAACATTACCCATTTCAGTTATCGGTTCCTGTTTATATTCCTGTTTATGTTCCTGTTTAATTGTCCTACTTACTAATACTACTTTTTTTTGTATGTAACTAACATCTATGGATCATGTTCGAAATAAATGGTTATTATTATTATTATAAAACACATTAAATTTACAGATAATGTGATAAGAGCGTTTTCCAAAAGTCCACATGATTTTTTCCAGAATTTAACTGTTTGAAGGCCTATGATCAGCAGATGACGTCTTTTGGCTGATGATGACGATACAGCCGGCGCCTACCGGGATCCAAACCTGGGACCTCCAGCCCCATAGTCAGGGTGACTAACCACTAGACCATACAGTGCTAGTTCTAGTGGGATAGTTAGTTGTAGTGTAGTAGTTTTGGGTTAGTTCGCCTTTGTGCATGTGTGTAGTCCTGTATTCACCTTTTTATTGTGATTTATCTTTTTTTTTATGTTAGAGAGGCCAGACCAACGAACTAGTGGGTCACCTGATGATAAATGATCACCACTGTTCATAGACACCCGCAGCGCTTTACGCGATGCCAATAAAGACAACAAAGAGCTATAAATACATACAAATAAATAAAATAAAGAGTTATAAATACATACATACATACAGTCGTATAAAATGGCTCCTTATTGCATGAACTCGTCCAAATGGCTTAGCTTGTGCAATCAACCCTGTTTGTATTTATTTACTGTCTCACCTCAGTCCCCTGTGTTTAATGAAATCGCGTACCTGCAGCACTTTATGCACCTCCACGGAGCAATTACGACGGGAGCTGCCTTTACATTATATTGCTCTGCTAAGACTTCGCTGTCCGTCTGTCTGTCTGTCTGGTTGTCACCAGGCTGTATTTCAGGAACCGTGATAATTGCATGTGTATTAGAAGAGTCCTACATAGCATTAGGTGGATCATGGTTGAAGAAACGAGACTAGCGAGCCGGATTTTTGAAAGAACATCACTCGAAAGTACCGCTGATCTGATGACCTTGGTAAAGTGGCAAACAGCAATTGGACACGAGAGGTAAGAGATCCAAAGTAATGGCGTGCAGAAGAAGAGACCACAAACAGCATTGGGTGGATTATGGTTGAAGAAGAATAGAGAGAGAGTAAGAGCGAGAAACTTCTATCGAGTCCAATTTTTGAAAGCATATCACTCGAACAGAAATTGGATGCGAAAGCCACAAGATCAGAAGTAATGTTGGACAGAAGAAGAGACCTACACTCAGCATTGGGTGGATAGTGGTTCAAGAAGAGAGAGAGAGAGAGAGAGAGAAAGAGAGATTAATTCTACTGAGCCAGATTTTGAAAGCATGTCATTCGAAATAACCACTCGTGAGTGGAAAAAATCTGCATATCCAGCATATACAGCTTGAATCAAAATTTTAACTAGTTTACAAGATTAATGAGAGCTGTAATTTTCATCTCACACATACACATACACAAATCACGTCTGTATCCCTTAAGGTATACAGAGCCTGTGGTAACAATACCTAAAAGCCACGTTAAGCATGATTGTGAAAAGTGGAATCAAAATAGTGATGGGTTGCTATAACATGTTTTGTAAAATCTTTGCCTGTTCCCCGATGGGCTTTTACCATCTGCGCGGGACGAGAAGCAACTGGTACATTCTTTTTCTTTGCTCCCAGACCAGCATGGAAGTGCTTTCATCTCAGCTACTTGTATTTCAAATTCAGCACGATTGCTATGCATGATGTGCTTTCAAAAATTGGGCACCAGGATGTTATGAAATCGTAGTGGGATAGCTATAAGGCTCAGCATGGGGGGGGGGGCAATCTAGATGTTTGGCGTTAATCAGAGCATTGTGCAGGGAACAATGGCCGTCCACTGACAGATTTACAGCGCAGTGTCGCGCCTCCACTTGGAGTTTAAAACGCTGGAACTGCGAACCACCTCGCCCCTTCAGCAACGCGATTTGCTGACATGTGACAATTCTGTTGACACCACAAAATTGACAAGAACCAACGCCGGTTGGCTTCTAATTGAATATGCTTTGCATTTCGAATTGTCACTGGGTTCCGACAATTTGTCGAGTTAGTGGGGTTGGTTGGGGGCTGTCAACTCCGCAACCAGACGTGCAAGGCAGTATACAAGGTCACTCAGATTTTTTGCGGTTTATTTGAGGAGGTTGGGTTATTTTGACTTAGTAGCAGGGGCCTTACCATGACGTCTTAATGCGATTCAATTCCGATTCAGCTTAAGTTCGCTGTCAGATCCATACTAAAAATGACAGCTAAAACCTGAACTGAGTCGAAACTGAATCGCATTACGACGTCATGGTAAGGCGCCAGTAAACGTTTTTCAGAATTTTTTGAATCTTTGTGGTTAAGTTTCCATAAGTAAAGGCCGGACTAAATTTACAATCAAAAATTAAAATAAGAATTTATACATACATACGTACAAATATTTTTGCGTCAGATCCATGATACAGTCCTTAAGTTGACGATCGGATAGCCTTGTGGTTAGTGACCTTGACTATGAAGCTAGAGGTCCTGGGTTCAAATCCCGGTAGGGGCAGACAGTTGTATGGTGAATACGAATGTTTGTACCCGAGTCATGGATGTTGTATGTATTTATCTACATTATATAAGTATGTTTATCCGTTGCCTGGTACCCATAGCACAAGCTTTGCTTAGTTTGGGGCTGGGTCAATTGGTGTAATTTGTCCCAAGATATTTATTTATTTATTTAACTTATGGTTTGTCTCGCTGTCTCACTCACTACTATGGGTTTGATACTTGAATCGGCCGGTACCCGTCGTTCTAGGAGCTCACGGACTGTCCTGCACTGTACGTGACCAGACATGAAATATGGCGTTTTTTTGCCAAACGGCTCCGCTGCACGCTAAGCTGTGCCAGCCCCCATTCACCAAAGCGTTTGATATACAGTATTAATTATGAAACAACGCAATATCGTCGAGTGATGAGATGCCCGAATAATGGGCCAGCAGTGATCGCTACGGATACTCATAATCTTCATTAGAACGCTGTGTCTTTTCCAGTCCATTTTAACGCCTTTGTAAACCAAAAAAAAAATGTTCCATGCTGGTGTGGGAGCAAAGAAAAAACATAAATAAGATGTACCAGTTGCTTCTCTTCCCGCGCATGTTCATTGTGAATAAATAATCATTTCATTTCATTTCATTTTCATTTCATATGAATGGGCGATCTTAGCTACTTTCCACATTATACGCCCGCTATCAAGATAAACGTGGCATTTAGGTCTTGTTACGCGCGTCTTGCGTGATTTGTGTATTAAAAAAAAACCCATAATAAATCTTGAAAAATGGCCAAGTGCGAGACGGCCTAATAGACAAATGACAATAGCTAGGCAACAATTAAAGACAGCTACGGACAGGCAACTGTAACATTTTTTGACACAAAATTTGTTCGTCTTTGGGTCCTTCCAAGATACCTATCTTGGAGCCAATAAAAAATATATATTATCAAATAAATCAATATTTTTTACTTCTTGATTTAATATGTTCACTTTTACGGTTTTACCGTTAGTAATTACTTGCTATGCTATGCTATGCTATGGGTGGTGTAGGGGTATAGCACGCGTCACGGAATGACGAGGATCCAAGTTCGTTCCCGGCTATAGCTTTACTTTTCGGAATTTTGTATGTGTTTTTTTTTTCAGTGTCGTGTAGAAATTTATTATAATAATTACCTATGATTTTGTTAGAGAAAACTGATTTAATTTATTTTGATTTCGGACAAAACATGACCAAACTCCCTTCAACTCGATTGGTATCGATTAAATAGGTACTGGTCCAGGCGAGTCTATTAATCGATTGTAAATTGTAATAAACTACACTAAACTTTAATCGTAAATTAAGCTATGTCCGAATCGTAAATTTAGTCGTAAAATCGAGTAGACAAGGAGCTAGACCGTGTTTTTGTTGCAGCTATAGTTTTTTTAGTTTTATTACATATAACCAGCTTTTTTTTGGTTGAGTTTTTTTTTACAAACATACATATGTCACGTCTTTATCCCTTACGGGGGATCCACTATGGTAACAAAACCTTAAGGCCACGTTTAGCATGAAAGGGCGTATATCTGGAAAGGGAAATCAAAATAGTGATGGGTTGCTAGCCGCATCGCTTATAACATGATTCCTAAGACTTTCGTTCATTCCCTTGATGTGCTTTTACCATCTGCGCGGGAAGAGAAGCAACTGGTTAATTCTATGTTTTTTTCTTTACTCCCAGACCAGCATGGAAGAAGACTTTTTTTATCATTTAAGTCACGTAGTACATATACTTAATATTAATTCCGAAGAACCAAACCGTGAGCGCAAGCTTTTTAATATAAAAGTTAATAATTAATGAAAATCAATTACAACAGCAAACATAATCGAACTATGCCAAAAGTTTAGTATAAATAATATCAACTTAAGTTTCTAAACAACACTGAAAATTAGAACACATAGAAAAATCCGAAAAGTAAAGCTATGGCCGGGAATCAAACCCGGATCCTCGTCATTCCGTGACGCGTGCTATACCCCTACACCACCCATAGCAGGTGGGCAAGCCTTCGAATTTTTATGTCTGTTACTAACTGTCACCTTGACCTTGTTACTATGCGAATTTTTGTCGCCAAGCGTTAACTTAAGTCTCGTTTTTCTCAAATTGGTCCAGCTTTGATTTTTTTTGACTTTCATCCACTTTGTAAGTAATGCATTAGTTAGTAAAATCTATAAAATCTAAATATATATAACTCAAAGGTGACTGACTGACTGACTGACTGACATAGTGATCTATCAACGCACAATCCAAACCACTGGACGGATCGGGCTGAAATTTGGCATACAGGTAGATGTTATGACGAAGGCATCCGCTAAGAAAAGATTTTGATCAATTCTACCCCTAAGGGGATAAAATAGGGGATGAAAGTTTGTATGAAACTTTGTCAATTTTAAACCGATCGGGCTGAGACTTTGCATGCATAAAGCTACTATGACGTAGGCATCCTCTAAGAACGGATTGTATGTATGTATAACTCTTTATCTATACATATAAAATTCAAAGTCCTGACTGACTGACTGACTGACTTAACTATATATCAACGCACAGCCCAAACCACTGGACTTAAAGACTTGAAATTTTGCACATAGATACCTTATACAATGTAGGCATCCACTAAGGAAGGATTTTTGGAAATTCCCACGGGATAAGGAAAAAACGGGAATTATATATTCGACTCCGAGTGACGCTATCTCAGTAACTATAATAACTAGACTCTTCAAATTTGATACAAAAGTAGGTGATTACAAAACGAAGAAACTAATTTCAGGATTTTTGGAAATTCCCACGGGATAAGGAAAAAAAACGGGATTTATATATTCAGTTAAACGAAACCCTAAGAACTATATTTACTAGACTGTTCAAGTTTGGCATAGAAGTAGGTGATTATAATAGTAAAATAATGTCTTAATGATTTTTGGAAATTCCCACGGGATAAGGAAAAAAACGGGATTTATATTTTCAGTTCTACGGGATCGATTTTTCGTTTTACTGGTCGTATAAAACTGAAATTTGGCCTTCAAGTTCCCTTGGGGAGTGTAAACAATAAAAAAAGGATTTCCCGAAATTCCCACGGGAACCGGAAAAACGGGACTTTTCGTTTTACTGGTTGCAGAAAGCTGAAATTCGGCATGTAGGTTGCTTCGGGAGTGCAGAGGAGCATTAAGAGAGTACTTTCCCAAATTCCCACGGGAACGGGAAAAATATTTGTTTACAAAGAAATACTGCGGTAGGCATAATATGGCTAGAAACTTGAAATTTGGCACACATATACCTTGAGTATCCTAGAGGTGCACTAAGAAGGTATTTTTCGAAATTCCCACGGGATAGGGAAAAAACGGGATTTTTTGTTATACTGGTCGTAGAAAGCTGTAATTTGGTAAGAGCCTTCCTTGATGAGTGTATGGGAGCACTCTTATTCTTATTCTTAGGGATAAGTTCGCCTTTGTACTTTTTTGTCTGAATTTCTGTATTTTTTAAAAATTTTATGTGCAATAAAGAGTTTACATACATACATACATACATACACTAAGAAAGGATTTCCAGAAATTCCCACGAGAACAGGAAAAACGGGGTTTTTCGTTTACTGGTCGTAGAAAGATGAAATTTAGCATTTAGCTTCCTTAGGGAGAGTAAGGGAGCATTAACAAAGGATTTCGTAACATTTTTACGGGAACGGGAAAAATATTTGTTTACAAAGAAATACTGCGGTAGGCATAATATGGCTAGAAAATTTAAATTTGGCACACATATACCTTGAGTATCCTAGAGGTGCACTAAGAAGGTATTTTTCGAAATTCCCACGGGATAGGGAAAAAACGGGATTTTTTGTTTTACTGGTCGTAGAAATTGGTAAGAACCTTCCTTGATGAGTGTATGGGAGCACTAAGAAAGGGTTTCCAGAAATTCGCACGAGAACAGGAAAAACGGGGTTTTTCGTTTTACTGGTTATAGAAAGATGAAATTTAGCATTTAGCATTTAGCTTCCTTAGGGAGTGTAAGGAAGCATTAACAAAGGATTTCCTAACATTTTTACGGGAACGGGAAAAACCGGGATTTTACGTTTCCAGACGAAACAGCGGAAGAAAGAGACTTAACATTTATAACGTGTGTTTCTTTAAAGGCTTTAAGTGTACTCCGAAAGCACTCCCCAAAATTTTCACGGGAACGGGAAAAAACTTATTTTTTCGTTTTACATCTTAGCGCGTACGAAGTCGCGGGCAAAAGCTATTTGGGGTAGGTATATTTTAGGACAGCCCTTTAGGTTAGGTTAGGTTTGTTTTATAAAAATCCTGTAATATTTACAGTTTCAGAAAAATTAAGGCAGCGGGGCAATGCGGGGGCTTGCTTGCATGCTTGCTTGAGTCCTTGCTTTGCATGCTTGATTGCATACTTGCTTTCATGCATGCTTGCATGCATGCATGCTTACTTGCATGCATGCTTGCTTGCACGCTTGCTTGCATGCTTGCTTGAGTCCTTGCTTTCATGCATGCTTGCTTGCATGCATGCATGCTTGCGTGCTTACTTGCATGCATGCTTGCTTGCATGCTTGCTTGCCTGCTTGCATGCCTGCTTGCATAGGTTTGGGTGTTCGCTTGCTTGATTGCTAGCTTCTTTGAAATGCTCATGGTTCACGCGTTCGAAGCCGCGGGCAAAAGCTAGTTGTACATAAAACACAAGAAAAAGATGAATACAGGATAACACACATGCACAAAGGCGAACTTATCCCTAAAATGGATCTCTTCCAGTTAACCTTTGAACGATTGACAGGACATAAGTATTAAGCAAGAGTAGACACGCAGAAAAAGTAAAAGAACCGATCGAAACTTAAAATAATTGCGTAATTTCTGCGAGATAGCGATAAACGAATTCTAATGCAGACGAAGTTGCGGGCAACAGCTAGTAATCTATAAAAAACATGTGTTTTTATTATGGCGACAGCTCTTAGCCTATATCGAAATCCAATGCGATTCTAAGCTGGAATCGTTTTAACTTTTAAAAGCGAAATGTTTAAATTTTCACCAGCCGACAGCAACGAATGTTTATTTCACCGTTTTAAAAGCAATTTATACAGTGAATGGTAAGCGATAACGTTTTATTTTGCAATCGTTGAAATAAACTATGAAAATCTAAATAAAACCTCTGTGAGCTGTGTCTTGCGAATTTGTATTTTCAACATTTTTCGAAATGGCTGACATTCAACCTCCAAAGCTCCCGACATTTTGAAAGTTTTCCAAAAACCGAATAAACACAAAATTTCACGAGAATCGGTTGATAAATGTGATATTATTATACAAAAACATTTTTGTCTTACCTGTAACAGACGATTCGGGTTCTCTTGTTCATTTGATTGTACTTTGTGATAATAAATACTATTTAATCATTTTACCAATGAATCCCGCATAGAAAACATTTAGTGAAAAAATTGAGGGTAGATGCATTTTTTCTCCGATCACACCTTTAAAAACAAGTTAGTTTTATCCGCGTTGTCATTCTAGAAGGTTGTTCGGTTCGTACAGAAAACTTTGTAAGTTTTGATAATATTTTTCGATGGTTTGGAATGATTTTTCAAAATTAATTTTACCCTTAGATCTATCTGAGTGTTCTGAATACAATTTTTAAGCGTCTAAGGAGTTACAGTTACTTAAATATCAAGTGTTGAACGCGTTACTTTTTTTTTTAAGTGTAATAATGTTATTTGTGAAGAGCATTTTGAAAATGGTGACAAAAACAGCGTTGTTCTTTTTGAAAATTGTGTTTTTTTGTATTGTTTTTATGATGTGGTGTCCCGTTGTGCAGTTTTATATTAAGTGGCGTGATCATAGTGAGCAGAGGGAGATATTTTAATACAGTATTATAAGGTCAGTCATACATCATCACTACATAGTATAAAACAAAGTCGCTTTCCGCTGTCTGTCTGTCCCTATGTATGCTTAGATCTTTAAAACTACGAAACGGATTTTGATGCGATTTTTTTAAATAGATAGAGTGATTCAAGAGGTATCTCTCTCTCTCTCTCTCTCCCCTCTCTCTCTCCCTCTCCCTCTCTCCCTCTCTCACTCTCTCTCTCTCTCTCCCTCTCTCTCTCTCTCTTTCTCAGTGAAAAGGTTTCAAATTCAGTTTTTGTACATAATTTACCGACAAACATTGTAAGTTAATAAATGGCTTGTGAGTGCATATTATTCCTGTTGTGCTAGTGTTAGTCGGCATCGAACGTTTACGTTGTCAAACGAAGGAAAGGCGTAATTGGACGCCGACAATGTCTTGTTTGCTCTCTGCTGCCAAGTCACAAGCGGAAGCGATTTTCTACATTCAAACTCAAACTTGAACTATCATAATTATAGGCGATGCGGCTAAAAACCCATCACTATTTTGATTCCCTTTTACACCTATACGCTCACAATCATGCTAAACGTGGCCTTTAGGTCTTGTTACCTTAGGCTCTGTCTACCCCGTAAGGGATAAAGACGTAATTTTTGTATGTACTTTCTGTCAAGGTTTTGCGGCGCATTTCCATCTCACTTTACTAATTTTATCTATAGTCACTGTTCTGTATGTATTGTGTTCTGTAGATACCAATTTTATCTAATATCTTTAATCAAGGTATTCTTGACTAGTATTAGGAAAGGGCTGAACTTAGCTGCGTAAGGGTTTTTGGGGACGAAAAGTCGATTTAGGTAGGTTTCCATCATGAACCCTAACGTAGCTGGTTATACCGAATATTTTACTGAATGCGTCACTTGTGGAGGCCCACTTCAGTAAAAAAAGGAGTTAGTAAGTAGCGGAGTAGCAAAGTCAATGCTTTTGTTCATCGTTAGACCGAACTTTATTCACGGGGTGATTTAAAAAAGTAATTATAATGACGAAATCATTATTTTTTATTTGCGTTTACTGCTTCCAATCTATGTCTTCATCGATCGCATTTGCATCTACAAGCCTAACATTCACCGTATATGGACAATATCGATGTTATAGCAATTTTAAAACATAAGTAGGTACATTAATACATACATACCTACATACCGTCACGCTTCTTTCTCACAGTAGGCACAGACTACTTTGTTCCACTTGCTACGATCCTGACATACTTCATTCGCTTCATCTACATTCATCAATCTCTTCATACATGCTCGTCGCTTTCTGGTACTCCTGACCTGACCTTTTTCCAAAACTTCTCCCAATTGGTCTCGGAACGTCCGTCTAGGCCTTCCTCTCCCAACGCAACAATTCACACTCCCCATATAGATCTGTTTAGTTAGTCTACTTTCATACGTAAGTAGCCCCAAAATTATCAAAGCGATACAGTTTGACAACAAAAATAATGCTCCACGATGTACCTGCGCAGTATACCAATTTTAGTAGCGCGGGAAACTCTGGCGCTGTTATTGGTCGATTGATTTCGTACCACCAATGGCAAAATCGTGTAAGCGGGACACAGCTAAGAATGCAAAGCAAGCAATACTCTGCCAGTTGCGCTTGCAAATAAAGTTCAATATAGATTATTTACACGTTCGGCTACCATCGGAAACTGGTCTGCGCTTCTCTGCGCAAACGAATACTGCCGATGCGCATTATATTTGTTATCAAACTGTACTAGATGTTTTATACCGCTTCACTCTTCTCACTTACAACCGCCCTTGTCCCGTGAGAATGCACGGCAACTGTTTACGATTGCCTTCTCTGAATGCCGCGCGATTTGAATGCATCGAAGCTTTATTATTTGGACATATTTCCGTGAAATAATGCCTCTAAGGATTTCGGAGACGCCAAACCATGATTCCAGTCGCCAAGGGGCAACGGCTATTTATGAAATTTCATTGAAAATGCCAGATGTTTCGATGATGCTGTGACTTTACTTAAGCGATTACTTAAAATTCTAAGTCAATCCAACCACATGAAATGGGTTACGTTTGACTCGGAAAAATATCACATCATCACTTCACTACCTACATAGTATAAAATAAAGTCGCTTTCTCTATCCCTATGTCCCTATGCCCCTATGTATGCTTATATCTTCAAAACTACACTACGGATTTTGATGCGGTTTTTTTTTAAAGACAGAGTGATTCAAGAGGAAGATTTTTATGTATAATTCTACGCAGACGAAGTCGCGGGCAGAAGCTAGTAATAAAATTAATAGTAGTTTAATGCCGAAGCCTGGGAAATAGCCAATTGCTGGATGAGTAACTTGTTTAAAAATACGTGATTTATATGTATGTTTGTGTACGTTCATTTCTAATGCTGCAAGACAGTCTAAATCATTAAACAGCAAAGCGTGATTCAATCAAAAGCGTTGATTAATCCGTTCAATTTGGACTCAATTAAGTGATTCAGCATTAAGTCCGCCGGAAGTGCCGACGGCGCCGAACCCAAACACGGAAATGCTGTTTGCCACTTCCGGTGTGGACCGGATGTGCATCGTTTGCAGTCTGCCGGTTATGAAATTGATTGGTTTGGGGGTAGTTTTGATTGCTAGTTTCATCAGAGAAGCGCAGCGTTTTCCATCTGCGTGGGAAAAGAAGCCGGTATATTCTATGTTTTAGAGTTCCGCACCCAAAGCGTACAAAAACCGGGACACTATTCGTTTCGCTGTCTGTCCGTCTGTCCTATTTTATCTCAAAGTTTAGCTTGGCGACAAATAATCGCATAGTAACAAGGTCACGTGACAGCTAGTAACAGATAGAAAAATTCGAAGGCTTACCCGCCTGCTATGGGTGGTGTAGGGGTATAGCTCCCGTCACGGAATGACGAGGATCCGAGTTCGATTCCCGGCCATAGCTTTACTTTTCGGATTTTTCCTTCTTCACTTCTTGTATCTGAGTCTTCCATGCTAGTCTAGGAGCTAGGAAAAAACATAGAATGTATCAGTTGCTTCTCTACCCGCGCACATGGTAAAAGCCCATCGAGGGAATAGGCGAAAATCATAGGAATCATGTTATAGGCGATGGGGCTAGCAACCCATCACTATTTTGATTCCATTTTCCACCTAACGCCCACAATCTTGCTAAATGTGGCCTGTAGATACCTGCTACCTTAGGCTCTGTCTACCCCGTAAGGGATGAAGACGTGATTTGTGTATGTATGTGTATGATTAGAAATTTTACCTCAAAGTTTTATTATCAAAGTTACCCCGGTTTACTGTAGTTCATAATTACAATACAATACAATACAAATACTCTTTATTGAACACCACAAATCAGTACAAAACAATACAGAATCAAAGAACAAAGTAGACAATAGGCGGTCTTATCGCTTAATAGCGATCTCTACCAGACAACCAAATTAATCCATAGTTGCAAGACCTATCAAATATTTCCAGCATATTCTATGCGGAAATCATCTTCCCAAAACCAACATAGTTGTTTGTCCTTCGGAATAAGGCTAGTGCCTGGCAGATACCACAAAGCCTAGCACTAAGTCCACCTCGTTACCTACCACAATGGACCGGTAGTCTGTGTCGGAAATAGAATGTAAACAATATTGATTGACTATCTATTTTGTACACCGAGATTGTATCCGTAGTTCGGACAACCTACATACGTAAATCAAGTTTTTATCCCTTACAGGGTAGACAGGAAGGTTAACAAAACCTAAAAGTCACGTTACGTTTCACCGTTTCACTTTTGCGAAGACACACAACGCTGATCTATTTTTCATGTCTGTGTTTTTTTCTTGTTTATTTTCTATAAAATTATGTATACCTGTTGTTTTTGACCAATTTAGTTTTCCCTTCTTTTTTATTTTTTGTTTATTGTAAACTATTTAATTAATTTATGTATTTCTTTAGTTACACATGTCGGGTTCTATCTATGTATTGCTTTGTTTACGTAAAAGTTTATGGATTATTGTAGTATATTTTATCTGTGTATCGTTTCGTGAGTCATAGACGGTTCTGGCTGAAAATCAGTGCTGCAGGTGTCTAATACCTCAGCGTAATGCTGAGCCAGCGACCGTTTCACTTTTGCGAAGACACACAACGCTGATGATCTATTTTTTCATGTCTGTTTTTTTTTTCTCGTTTATTGTCTATAAAATGTTGTATATAATCTTATATTTGTGTGTCTTGCAAAAAGGAATAAATGTCTTCTTTCTTTCTTTCTTTCTATATACTTCCATGCTGGTCTGGGAGCAAAGAAAAAAACATAGAATGTAACAGTTGCTTCTCTTCCCGCGCAGATGGTAAACCCATCGAGGGAATGGGCGAAATTCATAGGAATCATGTTATAGGCGATGCGGCTAGCAACCCATCACAATTTTGATTCCATTTTTGCCATCTATACGCCCACAATCTTGCTAATCGTGGCCTAGGTCTTGCCACGTTACCTTAGGCTCTGTCTACCCCGTAAGGGATAAAGACGTGATATTTGTGTGTGTGTGAGTGAGTTCTCTTATATTTGTGTGTCTTCCAAAAAGGAATAAATGTCTTCTTTCTTTCTTTTCTTTTTTTATTAATTAAGTATACTACCTACATTTCAGCGCAATCGGTTGAAGATGTCAGCTTCAAAATTGAGTCGCAAGATTCCACCCAGACAAAAAAACATACATACATTGCAAGTTAAATAAAAGCTGGTAACAACGGAACCCTTATGGTTTCACCTTGTTTGTCTGACTTATGTAGATGAGAGACTATATTACTAGAAAGCTGTAATTTAGAATTTACATACATACACATACATAAATCACGTCTATATCTCTTACGGGGTAGACTGTGAGCTAACAAGACCTAAAGGCCACGTTTAGCATGATTGTAGGCGTGTGGAAAGGGGAATCAAAATAGTGATGAGTTGCTAGCCGCATCGCCTATAACATGATTCCTAAGAATTTCGCCCATTCCCTCAACGGGCTTTTACCATCTGCGCGGGACGAAGCAACTGGTACATTCTATGTTTTTTCTTTACTCCCAGACCAGCATGGAAGATATATGTAGGACGGATGATAATCCAAGTACAGTCAGCAAAGCATACAGTTAGAAAAAAAACTTGTATGGACACATACATACATACATACATAAATCACGTCTTTATCCCTTACGGGGTAGACAGAGCCTAAGGTGACAAGACCTAAAGACCACGTTTAGCATGATCGTGGGCACATGGATGGAAAGGGGAATCAAAACAGTGATGGGTTGCTAGCCACATCGCCTATATAACCATGATCCCAAAGATTTTTACCCAATCCCTCGATGGGCTTTTACCATCTGCGCGGGACGAAGCAACTGGTACATTCTATGTTATTCCTTTGCTCCCAGACCAGCATGGAAGAGATTTGTATGGTAGGTGTAAATTTTGACAGAAATTTATTGTTTTTTGAATACGGAACCCTAAATAACAAGCCCATAAAAACAAGGGGATGAAAAACCCTCCACTCTTTTTCCATAGCTATTATGATCCGTTTCGAGAGCCCTCCATGAAACACCGTTCGAGTGTACTTGTAAACATGGTATATGTAGCTTTAACTATATGCATGAGCTGGTATGAATTAAGCTATATTGTCTACTCAAATCAGATAAGAAGTATAGATGAAGTTATTCCGGCAGTGTGGCGGGTAGACGCCTTGGCTTTTTATGTGATAGGAGGCAAACGAGCATGAGGGTCGCCTGGTGGGAAGCAATCACCGCCGCCCATGGACATCTACATAGGTTACGCGTGCGTTGCCGGCCATGCCAAACGTCGTTTTTTAGGTCTTTTTGTTACCTTAGGCTCTGTCTGCCCCGTAAGGGATAAAGACGTGATTTGTGTGTGTATTTATTGAAATTTAATGCTGCTCTGAAATATTTGAGGACTTCGCCCCCTAAGATTATATCTGATGGCGACTGTACAGTCAGCGTCAAATAGTTCGTGACACCTAAAGTTACCAAATAGTTCGCAACACGTCATTGTTACTGTTGAAATAAGGTCGTGTTGCTAACTTTTTGGCCACTTTGGGTGTCGCGAACTATTTGTCGCTGACTGTACAATGGAAAAAGTGGTCGTGGTAACTTTTTTTATTTCAGATACTTACAATATTCCAAAAACGAGTGCAAATAACAAAATGGGCACGTGTACGGATTAAATATTTCAGTTTGAATTATAGCTTTAGGTGATATAAATTCCAGCGAGCGTTTATTTATTTTGGAATATTTGTCAGTTTATTTTCAAGAATATTTAGAACATGTACGCTGGGCAAAGTATTTTAATTAGCAACAACATAGCATAACTTATTGGTTGGATTAGGTTCGGTAGGCTCTCAAGCATAAGGTCGTGGGTTTAAACCCAGACTCGCACCCATTTATCAATTTTCTTTGTGTTATAAATTTGGGAAGAATTGCACAAAAAATGAATCAGTTTATGTGTCTGTAGTTTCAAATTTGCACTGGGCCTGTATGGGAGTTACAGCCCAATCCCTCAAAATCTGCGAGGAGCCCTGTACCCTGTCGGACGTATACGTAATTATGGGCTGGAGACGATGATGATGTAGGGTAATTTGATATAAGCGACAAAGGGTTAAAATTCTAAGGATATTTGTACTAAGCGCCAAAACATCAATTTACTATTAATTAAACAACAATTATTTTATACAAAAACTGCTTTTATTTCATAGTTTCATAGCACAATCAACATTTTTTGTGAAAAGTTTTTACGTAGCACACTTCAATCGGTTAAAAATAAATTAAATCTTAAACAAGATTCAAGCGGACACATTATTTTTTTACAAAACTGTGTTCTTAATACAAAACTTAATGTTCTGCGACACTAATTAATAATGTAATTAACTAGATAGACTGAAAACTTTGGACTAATTGAGTTTTAGCAAACTTATTAAATATGGTTACAATTATGTATATTTGATGGTTGTACGTCCTATTCTGAGCGTTCTTTAAGGCGATTGATTTATTATGGGAGTTACTGAATTATTATGGTCTATGCAATATAATGGGACATGTAAAGATTGCAAATTGGCGTAAAAGATTTTATATTATTTTGACGTTATCTTATTTTCAATTTTACAAAACTTTACAAATGATGTAGTTATAGTTTTATATTGTACTGGAGAGCAACAGCAGTAATAATATATTTCAAGCATTCATAACAACAATTTTAAGTTTTTAATTTAATTCAGTCTCAGCAAAAACTGGGTAAAGGAAATAGATGTCACAATTTTTAAAATAATTCATGATATCTGATACCGAAATTAGATGCCTTTTTAAGAATAAAAAAAATATGTGTATAAAACTAATTACAATTTAGGAAATTAATTAAATCTCTAAAACTTACATAATACATTTTCTTTGACATTGACACTTAAAGCTTTTAATTTTAGGCTTTTAAAGTTTTGATTCAATAATTATTTATGATTAAAGCCTTTTATAATTATCAATAGTACAAAAAGATTTATAATTTTCAGTATACTAAATGCTAGAATTCGACTTAGACTTTAAAACTCTAAATTCTTACTTAGTAACAGATCTTAATAATTTTCATAAAATTTCACATTTTACATTATGTACTATAAAACAACCCTTCAATAAGACTCTGCCTTAGTAGGATACAAGAATTTTAAAAGGAAATATTTTAAACTATAAAAAGCTTAGGTTACTTACTTTATTTTTTTCAAGGACAGCTTTTTTATTCCATACATTTAGTTACCTTAACCTTAAATTTTTGACAATTCATCACCTAACTACCCTAAACAAAATTAAATTTACACGTGTGTGCCGTTTGCTGCCTGGTTTGAGATGCCTGAAAATAACAATATAAATTTTAGTACTTACATAGAGAAAGCTAGCTAAAGTAAAGTCAATATTTAAGATTTTGTAAAGGCACTAGATACTAACTGAGGAAAGGTTCGGTTTCGATTCGCTTACGCTTTAAAAATTTGCCGAAACATCAGAGCTGCGTTGTAAAAAGTATTCGTGAACTGTCGTTCAGATAGCTTCTGATTTGAAATAAATGAAAACCTCTTCTTTTATTTTTATATTAAACATAGTTTACTATTTAATTTAACACGAGTTAAGTGTCTCAGTAAAGAGTAGACATCAAAATTTGAACTTGACTAAATTAGTTTCGGTTTCAGTCAAACTAAAGCCGATTACTCAACCGCAGATTCGGTTTGTCATGATTTCGGCTGAAAATTCGGTTTTACTCTAATGCTAGGGCTAATTACTAATAGGAGCGTAGTCACAGTAAGGTACCTTTGGTAGTAATTTGGTTTGACTGGAAGTTCCCTTGACTCGATGGAGGGAGAATGTACAAAGTCCCAGATGGCTGTGGAGACGGCCTTGGCACCTAAATAAGAAATACATTAATTAATTACCAAAAAAGAATACAAAAAATTATTTTACCAAATTAAGCCATAAATTGTCGTAGTCATCGGTGATAACGTACAGTCAAGAACATAAATATAATGTACGTTACTGAGCCATCAAAAACATCTATACACTTTTATGCCACAAACAATAAGGTTGGTTACATAATATTAGACATAATAGCTATATCAATATGTATGCCCTCAACTTTTCATGAATACAGAAGAAAATAAAAACTTTTTATTATTTGAAATCTGTTAAACATGTGTGCTTGTTTTGCTGTGTTCCAGTGTAGAGAATAAGAGAGTTGGTGTTACTGGCTTGTGAGGTAATCCTAACATATCTCTCTAGGCTGGGAACGCATCTGCAATGCTTCAGTGTTGGATTCTTGGTGATTGCTGAAATGGCTCTAGCTTCTTTGCCTTCCTAGTTGTATAAAAAAATGGCGTTTTTCCATAAGTGATAACTTACTTGAGGTTGTGCAGAACTATTTACAGATGATAACGATGCTAGTGGACTTGATACAGGTTTCGATGAAGATGATGACGACGGAGACGTCACTGATGTCGCTAGAAAATAACATTAATTACACCTTTCTTTATTTGTATTACGACGAAAACGAGGCTCGAACTGAGATCATTATTACTGTGACACGTAACCAACACTGCATCTAGCGATTGCTCTTTTACTTAACGAAATTAACGGAAAAATGCAAGAGAAAGTTAAAGTCTCATGTCGAGATTTTTTAATTTTGTCGCTTACAACGAAACGGTAAAATAACCTAAGCACCATCATACAGTTGTTATAAAAATCGGGCCAAAAATGAGAACCTAAGGCTTCCTAGTTAAAAACCCTTTTCTTTATAATCGAATTTTAATTTAATTTTTTTTGCGGCCAATACATTCTGTGAAAATTATTTGGGTACCTTTTAACAGTTGAAAAGTTATATAGGTACTCTGACAAAAGGATAGATAGACCAATAAAAGGTTAACGATAACCCTAAATAAGCAGTCTGACATGATATAAAAATTGAAATGCATAGTATATAAAAATAAGCTTACCAGGTAAAAGTAGATTAGTGTTTCTAACAGTATAATAAGGCGGTGGTGCAGGCGTCGCCGCGGGATTTGCAGTGTTAACTTGTGGCACATATGCTGAAAAAAAACAACATTTAGCGCCAAAAGTACTAAGCACCGATTAATATAATATATTAGGTTTTTTATTAATTTGGTTTGATGCATACACAGATCGTCAAAGTTAGCAAAAAATGCATAAATGCCAACTTTTTTGTAATTTTTTCCTTTTTAGCATTTTAGTTATAACCATGGAAATATCGCACGGAACTATGAACTTAAATACTATTATCATTGGCTAAGTGAACAGCTGAAATAGTTTACAATAAAGGAGTAGTTTTCTAGTAGTTTAGTTATATTGGTTAAATTCTAAATAAATAACAAAAAAAATAATGTTAAGTAGTTAAAAAACCTAATTTAGTTTTTTACACTTACAAATAGGTCCGCTTCCCCTCAAATATGGATTGCCGTACGTAGCAGCGTATCTGACGTCTACTCCGCCAGTAAGCGAACCTTGGTTCGCCATGGGTATGACTAATAAAAAAAATGTTTATACTGACTCTTTATTATTCTAATATCAACAGGTGCATGAGTTAGGTTAACTGAACGCCTCTAATCTTTTTCAGGATCTTTTTGTATTGACAAATGTTTCCGTACGTAGTCGATGATAAAAGTGTGTACCAGGCCAAAAAAAAAAAAAAAATGTTGGCTTCGTAGAGCGTTATCTCGCTCTAACTTACACGACGCCAACTGTCTCTTTCCAAAGACCTAAGTGCAATCTCTAAGGCCAGGTACTGTTCTTAGTGTAAGGCGCCAAAAGTAAAATCTTTACGTGATTAGTCAGTCGAATTAACCAAAACTCCTGCAGAAATAATCCAGATCAATTTTAAACCACCATATTCAGAAACCACGCAAGGCATTATAATAAATGAGACACAAACATACTGTATACATTCAGGCGTCACTTTGCGGAGTTCCATTTCAAACTAAATGGACGAACTTGCTTTGCTACTCCGCGAATTAATGAGTAAAAACTATGCCAACTTATATTCGTGCTTGCTGTGAGTGTTTTTATTCATGAAATGTTTTTTGATAATAACATTCAACACATGACTCGACGCTAATATTTTGCGGAGTAGCAAAGTAATTATATTTTCAACACACTTGCTCGTAAAGTGAGCCTTATTGCACTGCATTTAAGCTCATAATTGAGCTTATTACGCACAAGTGCTGTAATATATTACCGCACGAGTGTGGTAATATATTATATTTTTTAATCTCAGCAAAAAGTTCAGTTATCTATAGGAACAAGGAATATTTTCGTGAATATTAAACTATTTTAGGGAAAAGATGATAAATAAACATTTAATTTCGACAAATTATTCATTTTTATCTAAAACTGAACATAATTTGCAATCTCAGGCATTGATTAACTATTTTTTATTATAATTTTAATATTAGGCTGTTTAGCAGTCTGTGTCAGTGTCTTCGTCACGCGTGTGCTAAGTGCACAGCGCGCATGCGCGAGTGCTGCGCGCGGATTGGCGCGGAGAAATAATATCTGCCGCCATTTTTCACTGATATTGTTGATTCAGACTTTGTTATTTTATTACTTTAAAAATTACGAGTTCAAGTAATAAAGAAATGTAGTGTCCGTCGCTGGAAATACTAAAATATGTTCGGACAATGTTCGGACAGTTATATCAGTAAGAAATCCAAGGTGTTAATTACCAAATGATAAAGTAAAGTTCTAAAGCAGCTCCAGGTAAGCAATGTCTGGTAACAAAGGTAAACTAAAGTTCTTAAAGTCCTTTTATTAACTAAATTTTATTTATTTTTCCTCGCAAATGTGTTGAAAAACGTCGTATGCGACGCGTGTGCTTTGGTAATTACACATCTCGGCTCTCTTACCCGCGCTCGCTGTCGCTCGCGCGTACAATACGCCTCGTGTGTAATTACCAACATAGCACACTTGTATCATAATGTACTATTATATTTAGGGGCTCGATTAATGTATGAGGGGTTTCTTTTAATTTAAAGTTATTTCATTTTACTTACCATCTGGCCCAACCATGCCCCCCAACCGCCCACAGCTGGTCTGCCGGTGTAGTGACCCACACTGTCCAGGATAAGGGTCAGTCCTGAATGACCCGGTCAGGCTGTCGCTGGAGTGGGGAGGAGCGTAGTCCTTGGAGTAGTCCACGTATGGCACATAGCCGTTGCTTTGACCGTGACCCTGCGGAGAAGCAGTTAATGACAAAATAGTTAACTAAATCTGGCGTTATTTTGCGGAGTTCCAAGAATTAATAAATAATTTGATACTGTAATGTAATTGGTTGTAAAGGTTCTTAATTGGTTTTAGTTCAGTTGAATTTACCGATTTTCATTAAAAGTTTTTCATTTTCATTATCAATCATTTTTACGAGCTTTTATATAACTTGCAATGTATGTACGTATGTTTGTTTGTCCGGGTGGAATCGTATGACTCAATTTTGTAGCAGATACCTTCAACCGATTACTTCAGTAAGTCGGACGACAATACAATAATCTGGTACTAGAGTTCTGGTGGCCCGGCCAGGATCGTCTCCGGAGGAGAGAACTCTTCAACGGTTCGTCCGATTGACTTGAAATTTGGTACGGATAATATAGGACCGACGATTACACAAATACAGTAAGCAAAAAAAGCTTGTATTCAAAATGCAATTTTTGACTGAAGCTCACCTTAAAATTCAAATGACTTATAGCCTGGTTGAAGTCTCCGCTGTACCGCTGGTGCTGCTTCATCATTTCACTGTCGAAGCCTGCACCTGGCAAGGATACTGGGCCAGCCAATGGGAGGCCTAGGTTTGTTGTCAACTGGAGACTCGAGTGGAACTCTGTGTCCGAGTTAGAGGGGTCCTAAAAAATAAAAAGTAAGTTTGACCGAAAAGGTTGTAATAATGTTGCATTATTCATTTAAATCCTTTTTTCTACCAAAGAGTTAGCAGACCACCAGACGGGCAGTTTAGCAAGGGGTATTTTACTTAGCATGCCAAAGGTGCTTCTAAGGGTACTTGATCCTAGCTAGGACTTTAAACGCCAAGAAGATGATTTGCAAGCAATCGGATTTTTAATAAGTTTTTATTCAGCTTGCCCTATTTGTTTGGGTCAAATCTAGTAATTAAAACTTAACCCCCTTCCAGTGGTCGGGTTAACGTGAAATTTGGCACACTTATGTAAGTCCGGTGACAATACAAGAAGTAATGAAACTCTAGTCACCCAGCTAGGACCGCCTCCGCAAAAGGGAACTCTTCAACGGTTTCTCCGATCGACTTGGAATTTGGTATGCTACAAGATAGATGACAATGAAGTACAGCTAAAAAGCACAGTCAGCAAAAATGCTTCCATCATTTTGAGAAGACCACGTTAATCTGGACTGAGAAGAAACGACAAGAAACTCAGTTGTGGTACTTGTGGTCTGACTGGAGCATTTAAATTGTATTAACGCCAACATCAATTAGTGAAAGCACTTAAGTACACTTACCAATTCACAGCTCCCCTCAACTTGCCGTAACTCCAGTTTCAAGTCGCTTATGTTAGAACTCCTATCGCTATCTTTGAAATGATCTACGTTGGTTTTGCCCACGTTCGTGATATCGGGTTTCTTGTCAACGTCCGATTTTCTATTTTTACGATGGCACAGCATTATAATAAGCATTATAATTAAAATGACTATGACTGCTGCCGCTCCCCCGGTGATTATTAGGATTAGTGGCAGGGACTCTGAAAAAAGAGGATTTAAAACAAAATATAATACAAGCATCTCCATGCGAAGGACCAAACATTATTTTTTACAATGCAAGATATTCAAATTTCAGAATATTATAGAATTTTGACTTAATTTAAATTAATAACTGTAAAAACTCCCTTTATAACATTTTTTAAATAAATACCTGTGAAGTAATCTAAGGCTGACAAAAAAAAACATATTTTTCTGGTGAAATGAATGTAATGTCGCTAAGGTACACTAAAACGACGCCAGTTGTAGGTAATTAGTAGATGCAATACTTAAAATGAAGTAAGTACCTATCTTACGAACCGAAGTCTAATCTCTTCTCCTATATATAGAAATGAATTGCTGTTCGTTTGTCGCGTTAAAACTAGAACGTCTTGACCGATTTGACAAATTTTTGTCTTCATATATTTGTGAAAGTCCAGGAAAAGTTCACCGATGAGAAAATATTGAAAAAAAGAAAAAACTGGAACTCGGGCAAAGGCACGGGCAACAGCTAGTTGTTTAAAACCTACCTTGTCTATTTTGTAACACTGTGTGTTTTTCGACATTTCAACGGGAAGGTGAAATGACCTACTTTTAAAGACGGGAGCAAAGCTACGGAAACAAATAACTTTTCATACAAAGTATACTCACTGTCTGGTATCAACTTTATTTCAATACTATCCGACCCATACACGTTGGAAACACTGCAATTGTACGTTCCGAAATGCCTCGCTTCGCTCTCTCTTATTATTAGTGTGGATTTTGTCTTTCCGTCTGTTAATGTTTCTTCTAGGAACGCGTATTCCTGCAAATGTATTTAAATTTACAGCATAAAGCTCAGTTCGTGATTGAAGAAATTTTAAGATAGCTAATTTTGTATAAGCGACATGAAATACAAAAATTGAAGCGACATTTTTATATTTATGCCATTGTCTCAATACAAAGCCCTCCTTAGCCTAAATTTAAAACACATCGAAATCGATTCAGTAGTTTTTCAGAAAAATTGTTACCGACGTAAAGTCGAATTTTCTCTATAATCTAAACGGGCTTCTTGTGTCACTGAAAAGAAGGTCTATGTGTACTATTGGAGAACTCAACAGTACAGTCAAGGGTATATATTATGTCCGTTACCAAGACGTCAAAAACATCTACACCTTTATGCTACAAACAATAAGATCGATGACACATATTTGACATGATGGTTGTATAGATATATATGCCCTCGATTGTAAATATAAACAAAAACACTCCGTTTTTTTCCAACCCATTTAAGTACCGTTCCATCATAGGAAATAAATTAAAAAATAAAGTGAACCATGCAACCAATTTTCAGTGGGTGCATCAAAAATTATCCACTACATTTATTTATTTATTTATAGGAACACAAACAGTCATACGTGGCTCATAAACAAATCACAAAGAGTTTATATCATTGACAAAACAGTGTTCACATTTAATATAGCACATTTAAGTAATTCAGCCTCCTAGCTGAAATGTGGCGGACGCGTAAGACCGCGAAACAAATATCACAAATACTTAATTTAAATACAACATAACATTTTTTTAAAAGGAAAATAAACTTAGAATATTAAACTACAATAACAAGTTTTTATTCAAAACAGCCTAAACGACACGCTATAAGTCTGTACGCGTACACCAGACTGGCCCACATCAAAATGGCGCATCTAACAAACATGGCACTAAATTTAATAAGCCATTGTCGCTTACCTGGTTATAGTACGAGTTAATCTCGTTGCCGGCGAACGTCCACAACACGTAATCGGGTTTGGGGACAGAGAAGGATATACATTCTATCCTCACGCCGTCTCCCTCTACACCGTATTGTGTCTGATTTGACGTTATTCTGGGAGGACCTTTGGAATAACGTAATGGGTTAAATGGCAGTAGGCGCGTTATGAAATAACTACACACAATAATGTAAAAAAAACAGTATTTGACTAAAATTAACTACCATAGGGTAAAACCAGGATAGATGCCCCACTTTTTGAAATTACGTTATATCTCTTTGAACAAAAAGCAAGATTCTTTATTTGTAAAACGGGTAGGTACTTTGGTTTATTATCTTCAAATTTATGAGAGGAATAAATATTATCTTTGATATTTCCAGAGTATTAGCGATTTTTGCAGACCTCTAAATTTTGGGACAACTATCCCATATAGGGGATAGTTGCCTAAACCATGTAAATTACGTTTAGGATAGTTGCCTTGTTGAGAAAGAGGACATTTACCCCACTAAAACTTTGATCGCACCTAGGCGTCTCGTGCAATCGCACAGAGACATGCAACACGGTCAACTTAGTTGTAGTTGAAGAGTCTCTCGATAGATAAATAAAATAACACGTCGCACGTTTAATAATAAACCGAAATAAGTCAAAATTTAATGATTTCTACTTTTTCTTATAAAGTGAACTAACTCGGTCTGAAGAATAGGTACACTTTACCGCGGCTCGAAAATAAAGAAAGATGGCCGAGTTAGTGGATCACCCTTCTCTTTTTTACTAAAGCGCGCGTCAATGCGTTTCGTGAAATAGTGATACAATCAGTAATGCACCAGCCGTGATGTGAGGTCGACGTTACATTTTTTTGACGAGGACGAAGTAAGGCGAAATAATTCAGTTTATTTGTTAGCGCACGTAAGTTTATTCCGCTATTTTTACTTCTAAACAAGCATGATTTTGATTTATTTCACTTTAGCCGAAAACGTTGTGTTATTACAACGTTCATTTTACGACTTATTTCAGTGTTTTATTAAATTGACTGTGAATAAGTATGAAAGAGTACGATTTAGTGCGTTTTACTTCAAAAGTATAAGTTAAGTTCAGGAAACAATTATTTTTATTTCACTTTACTGCAAACATTATTGGAAAATATAAAAGTATTCGTGTTTATTTCTGTTTATTTTTAAAAATGTCCAAATATTAAAAAGTACTCTCGAAGTTATTGCAGTTTATTAGAAACACATATTTATTTTTTGTTAATGTTCTTTAATGTCTGATACGAGCTGCCTCATCTCCTCCTCGGTATCAACGCTATCCAGGTAATCGTCAACATAGTGCCTTCTCTTTATAGCTTCCACAGCACGAGGATGAGTGCTGGCGAATTCGTCAGCGTTTCGACGCAAGATGTAAGTAGCTGTGCAGGGTGATGATGCGGCACCGAATGTCATAGACGTCATTTTGAATATTCTTGGCGGGCCACGTCGGTCCATTCCACGCCAAAGAAAACACTGCGCTTCTTGATCTTCGCCAATAATCTTTACCTGCAGGAACATCTCACGTATGTCGCCAGTGACCGCTACAGCTCTTTCTCTAAACCGCAGAAGAACACCAATCAGCGAGTTTAGAAGGTCCGGTCCACTCAAAAGTTCCTTGTTCAAGGATATCCCATTGGTCTGAGCTTTGGCGTCAAATACGAGTCGAAGTTTGCCAGGCTTGTTGGGGTTACGAACGCAAAAATGAGGTAGAAACCATAACCTGATCCCACTTATAGGACTCGTGACTTCCTCTGCATAACCCTTCTCGAGCATATTAACAACTTGCTTTTCGTAGTCTGCGGCAAAGCTAGCATCGTTATCCATGCTCTTCTCAATAGTCTTGAGTCGGCATTCTGCACTTCGTCTATTGTCTGGTAGTTTCACGTCGTCGGATCTCCATAAAAGTCCTGCCTCCCATCTGTTGTCAAGTTTTTTGCTCTTCTTATCCAGCATGTCAAGCGCGCGCCGTTCTTCAGATGAGCTCCTTTGGCTGTCATCGCGTTTGATCCCAATGCTGTCAAATTTAAAGTAAGACTTTACCAACTCGTGCAGCCCGTCATCGTGCTGTTCATGCAAGTGACAGCCATAGTCAGCGCCGTTAGGTCTTCCGGCAGCAATTCCATGCAGAACCCATCCTAATCGAGTAAGCGAGGCAACGGGCTCATTCTTTCTGCCTTCTCTTACCTGCCTGCTTACAATCAAATACCAATAGTCTTGGCCAATAATCATGCTCGGTTTTCCTGTAACAGGGGAATGTCTGTAAGGTGTTTCAGTGATGACAAGTCGGACCTGTTTAAACTTTGCGTCGGGCGTGTTAGGTTGTCAACTGTGCGGACGTTGTCTAGTTTGTGCGTGCCTTCTGACGTGCGGAGTGTTAATGACACACGGTGACTTGGCGTACGCAAACAGTCGCCTACAGCACCATGAAGATTAAGTTCGGCTTCTGGGCCATGGACTCCAATGACTTCAGCAACATGGCGTTCGACTAAAGTTACCGTAGAGCCTTCATCTAGCAGAGCAAAAGTCTTCATGCTTCCTGCTGGCCTCACTACAGTGACTGGTAAGACCTTCAGGTAAACCTTCTTCCCCGTCTGGTCCCAAAAGTTTGCCGTTGTATGTGAATATTCGGGTTTACCTTCCTTATTGTCTTCGATTTTCCACCAGTCATCTCTATGCAGCAGCGAATGATGACCGCGTTTGCACGTCGCACATCTCTTCTTTGTGCGACAGCGGTCGCGACGGTGCCTCGACTTCAAACAGGCAAAGCAAAGCTTCTTCTCACAGGCCCAATGCCATCGCTTATTGACATCGAACTTTCTGTAATCAGAGCAATTGTCGATTGAGTGTTCTGCCTTACCGCAATAAATACAGGTCATATTAGGCTTTTTTATTTCAGCGACGGCGTTGACAGATGGCTCGTCGTCCACTTCCTCCGTGACAGTAAGTACGGGTCGCTTGGATGTTGATGGGATGCATCTCGCTTTAGTTCTTTGGGGTAGTTCGACTGCACCTGCATTACATACCTTCTCGGCTTCTGACATGAGGTACTTGGCAAGTGAAGATAATCTGGCATCACGCTTATTCGATGCTCCCCAGTAGTCCAGCCAACGGTATACCAACGACTCTGTCAGCTTGCCGATCACTTCAGTCACCAGATCGGGGCTGTGTAGATACTCCAACGTTAGCCTCTGTTGCCTCTATTGCCGCTACACAGTTAGATACCTTGATCGCCAGGACGAGTAAATCGGAGCGCGTACCAGTGAGCTTGGGCAGCCTCTTAATACCGTCTATCAACTTATGTAGCACCAGGTCGGGACGGCCGAATCGCATTTCCAGCGTATTCATGATATCAGCGGCGGAAGAGAGCATGGAGACTAGTCTGGCGGCCACCGCCTCCCATGCCTCCCCTGTCAAGCAACGTTGAAGGCGAGCCACGTTTTCTTTCTCTGAATATTGGCCGATTACCGTCGTGGTTTCAAAGGCGCTCTTAAAGCGAAGCCAGTCAATCGGGTCTCCCGAGAATGTTGGCAAATCTCTAGCTGATAGTCTTCCGATAAGCTTGTCGCCAGTGGGCGCGGGTCGGCCAACCTGCTTGACTGCCTCGGTTATCGCAACAGCCAACGAAACGATGTCTTTATCCGACCAATCCTGCAGCTTATTCTGCCCAACTTCACATTCCTGGTGAACGGACTGACCTTGATGCTCGTCAACCCATTCTTGCACCCTCGACGTCGCCGAAGCACGCGATGACTTTTCGCCCTCGTCGAGGAGCGCTAGTTCTTCCGATAACCGCGCCTCAATCAACTCGCGCTCTACATCCAGTCGTTGTTGTTCTAATTTGCGCTCAGTATCTAATCTTTTCTTTTCCAGCTCCGCCTTCTCCCGGGCCGCGCGCGCCTCCAGGAGTCTCTTCTGGGAGGTCGTACTCCGTGCCGTGCCCGTGACGGACGATTGGGCAGTATGCATGTCAATTCCGGTTTTTGTTTTTTCTCGTACCTGATTTTTCTCGACTCCGGCAATTAGTCCGCTACGAAGTCGCATTTACTCTTTTTTTTCTATCCAATATCCGGCTCGAAGGACCAATTGTAATGAACTAAATCTAATTTACAATAAAACTTGTCTCCTTCGATAGCCTCATTTTAATCCATACGTTCAAGTGACATTCAGTATCCATCAAAACATAAAAAGTAAAACCGTCGGAAAGGAGTTTGCAACAATAATTATACTACTTTACAAAAATAAAACGATTTTTCACTAAATATTTCTTCTCTTTTATATCCTAACTTTTTTTAAAACTGAAGCAAGTCTTAAATGTAAAAACAAACTAATAAAATATATATTACTAAACTGAATTATCAAGTATTATTGCAAATGGATTCAAACAAATTGTCACCATTTTTAAAATTAAACTGAAATAACTCGGAACTTAAAAAATAAACTATTTTTTTTAATGGAATATAAAATAATTTAATATTTCCGATTACTTATTTTAATCTGCTACTTATTGCCCTGTAATTTAAGACCAAATGCTTCAAAATAGGATCGTAAATACGTGAAAGCGACGGCAATGTTTCCAACACGGTAGAAGCTCAAAACTTTGACAGCGATTTCCCACAAAACTGTTTTTTTGAGTTATTCCGGTTTATTATTAAGCGTGCGACGTGTTCCATTCGCGAAAGTAGAGTAATTGCAATCAAGGCAACTATACCCGCGGGGCGACTATCCGGGTTTTACCCTACCGGTCTGGGAGCCCAGAAAAAACATAGAATGTACCCAGCTGCTTCTCTTCCCGCGCAGATGGTAAAAGACTATCAAGGAAATGTGCGCAAATCTTAGGAATCATGTTATAGGCGATGCGGCTAGCAACCCATCACTATTTTGATTCCCCTTTCCACTCCCACCTATGCGCCCACAATCATGCACAGCGTGGCCTTTGGATCTTTTTATCCTTGGCTCTGTCTACTCCGTAAGGGATAAAGACGTGATTTATGTATGTTAACTTTCTTTAGATTTGAAATTGTGTTACAAAGATTTGAAACCATGCTAACGTAATAACATTCATAGAAATATCTAAAAGAGTGACATGTCTAAAATGGAATGTCTCTTATGTACTTTCGCCACGAAACAATTTTAGTGTTAACTGCTAAGAACTGTTCAAAATCACGTTATCTCGCAAATGAGGGTGCATTTGCCGAGACAACTTAACCGACAATCCATCTTGAGCATTAGGTATTCTTTGGAGTTGAAGGTTAAAAAAGACGATGACCCAAACTAATCTAGAAATTCCTGTAGCTTTTTAGTTTTGCCAAAATATTTTTTCCAATTTCGCTTCAATGCTGGTGCGGGAGCAAATAAAACACATAAAATTTACCTGTTGTATTAGGATTCACATTATAGGCGATGCGGCTATCAGGCATCACTAATTTGATTCCCCTTTCCACCTAATGTCTTATTATCTTAGGCTCTGTCTACCCCTGCGGCTAGTGGGCGTCGCGGTGACACCATAGTGCTTCCGTAACGCCCACAGTTCATGGCCAGGAGGGAACGTGTGTGTTTTTAGACGGTAGGCCTCTCCCCTCCTTCCATAGGGAAGGCAGCGGCGAGCTGGAGAGCCCGTCATACTCCCGTTGCTGCCCCGAGCGCGGGAATGCATAGGCGCATTTTCCACACGTTAAAAAAAAGGCTCTGTCTACCCCTAAGACCTTTTCCATTGCTACTTCACACAACCCTTTCACTCCAAATTAAGTTCCAAACATTCTTACGCCACTTTAATATTAAAACTAGTTCGTTGAAACCAAGTTTTTCCTTCAAGAAGAGTTTCCGAACTGTTGGTAAAACTCCTCGAAACTTCATGCATGCTAACGTATGCCCCGGGCCGTATGGAATACTAAATTATGGGGAATTGATCGGTCTGACCCATGGAGAGATTAACCTATAGAGTGGTAGCGCATCCACGCTACGGATGAATAACGACATGATTTTTGAAAGTACTATTCGAAAGTGACGAAATAATACACCTCTAATATAGACTAATATAATTGAAGGCTCGGGGGCATTATATAAATGTATTTAATTTCAGTAGAAGTTAAGTAGGTATTGCAGTAGTTTAACGTATTTTATTTTGAAAAAAAATACTTTTTGCCAAGTTTCGTGCGGACCATTTCAAAAAAGACATGCAAAGAAGCCCTTGGCAGCCAATTTGCAAATAAATAAATATATTTATTTTTTTGTCAATAATTTAAAATATTCACGACTAGCTGATACCCGCGACTCCGTCTACGCAGAATTCGCTTATCGCTATCCCGCGGGGACTATGCAATTTTCCGGGATAAAAACTATCCTACGTCCTTCACGGAATAACTAAACACTTATTATCGATTTAAGTCGTTGTCTGCTTGTCAACAAATTTAATGAATTTTTCTTTCTATTGGATAATTGCTCTGTGGGTCAGCCCCACTAGGGTACTATGTTAGAGCGAAGTGGTCGTATGACGTCGGGATGGGATAACTAATGTGGCTAGAGCTCAGTGTAATAATGTAGAATTATATTTTTGGACACAGGGATGCGTGGCTTAGATACATACATACATAAATCGCGTTTGTATCCCTCAAGTGGTAGATAGAGTCTAAAGTATCAAGCCTTAAAGGCGACGCATCGCTTAATTGCAGGTGTATAGGTGGAAAGGGGAATCAAAATAGTGATGGGCCGTTAGCCGCATCGCCTATAGCATGATTCCTAAGATTTTCGCCCATTCCCTCGATGAGCTTGTACCGTTCGCGGGAAGAAAAGCATCTAGTACATTCTATGTTTTTTCTTTGCTCCCATACCAACTGACTGTAATTATTGTATTTAATTTGAACTTGATGGAATTTATTTGTTTAAAAAAGAATTAAAATGTATTGTAATAGACAACACATAATATCGGTAATCAAATAAAGTGCATTTGGTTTCCCGATATAAATGAATAAAAAATACAGTAAAATCTTTACATTTTTCGTGGCCAGAATTATAAAGCTTACCTCTTACATACACCATAGCAGCTGCCGCTATGTCTTGGTAGCCCTCCACACTGGCTTTGCACCAATACTGGCCTGCTGTCACCGCGTTCACTGTGACCGTGAGATTAGTAGATCTACCCACTTTCTGCCGAAGAAATGTTTAATATGGATTAAATAGAATACCCTCCTTTTGTGCGTAGTAATATCACAATAGTAAACGAGTTGGCTTTAATAAATTGAATGTGACGTACTTCCGTCAGGAATGAGGATAAGATCCTGTTTATCGTTGCTTAACAATTGACGTACACACATGTACAATACACACACACACAAAGAGTGCGTATCGAAATATATTAGCTGCAATAACCATAAATAAATAAAAACTATTTTTAAAACCGCATCGAAATCAGTCCATCCGTTTGACATACACAGAGACATCGACGTCAATTAACACCCTTCTTTTTGCGTCGGGGGTTAAAAATGTAACCAATGTACCAGTTTTTATTATAACTTCTCGAGAAAAGGTTTATCACTGATTATAGTCTAATCTTATCCGGAATTGGGTTTAGTAACTTACGATTTCCTTGTCCCCTTTGTAAAGTATCCAGGATATCTCGGGCATCGGGTAGCCGTCCACGAGGCACGTGAGGGTGGCCTCGGACCCTGCCTCTGCCTCTGCGTCTTTGGGTTTCTCTCTGAACGTCGGCCCGACTGTGGGAATAGCTTAATTAAGTTTTGTGTGCGAGGGTAGGAGGGAAATAAGCGGAGACGATTTAAGCGATGGCTTTGAATTTATACTTGTATTTTTTTTAAAGCCATACAAAGACAATAACCGATAGAAATGCAAGAGAAATTCGTTGAGTTTAGTAAAACTACAACTTAAATAATTAATTTAACTTTTTTAACTAGTAGTAGTTTTCGTTTGAGTATTACTCTGTTTTTGAATAATTATCATTACTTATTGTACTAACTTATAATCCCTACATTTAAAAACATAAAGTTTTTAAAACCTTACATACATACACATACACAAATCACGTCTATTTCCCTTACGGGGTAGACAGAGCCTAAGGTAACAAAACCAAAAGGCCACGTTTAGCATGATTGTAGGCGTAAAGGTGGAAAAAGGAATCAAAATAGTGATGGGTTGCTAGCCGCATCGCCTATAACATGATTCCTAAGACTTTCACCCATTCCCTCGATGTACTTTTACCATCTGCGCGGGAAGAGAATTATTGCATTATGCATTATGCATGCATATTGCATGGAAATTAATAATTATTAGTATTATAGTATGATTTACTGATATTTCATTAAAATTTGTATTTATTTCGTAGGAAGGCAACCATACCTTCGTTATTGATCAAATCAAATCAAATCATATCATTTATTGCAAGGAAGTGAGTAAGTATAAAGATGTAAAAACTAAACATTGGTGCACATCACAACTCGCCAGGCACTGGCATGCAATATTCGAATAAGTACCTATATTAAACCTTAATTGACATAAGTAATTACATTATTATTTAACAATCAAAACTTAATAATAATAATTAAAGTATCCACAATATCATATTCATGTCAAATTCACTTTATTACCAATCATTGACACAAGCCTTACTCAGAAACCGGCCTCAGACACCTCCGCCCTTTCCGTGCCCCATGCCCACAGTAGGGCAAGGCCGTTGTGGATTTAGCCAGTTATGCCTAACTTAGCCAACGGGTGCAGGTTCATCTGATTAAATCACCCCTATCCCCGTAGGGGGGGATTAGGACCCTAATCCTGTGCAGCACGACTTTCTTTTGGGATGTGACAACACAGTATATACAAAACACACACACACACACACACACACACACACACACACACACACAATTCACGTCTTTATCCCTTACGGGGTAGACAGAGCCTAAGGTAACAGGTAACTATAGGCCACATTTTAGCAGGATTGTGGGCGTATAGGTGGAAAATGGAATCAAAATAGTTTACAAAATACCTACTTTAAATAAACATACGTTTTTGTTGTAAACTATTCTTAACCAATTTTTTTCATTGTGTAAGTGATACCATGCTGGTCTGGGAGCAAAGAGAAATCATAGAATGTACCTGTTGCTTCTCTTCCCGCGCAGATGGTAAAAGCCCGTCGAGGGAATGGGCGAAAATCATAGGAATCATGTCATAGGCCATGCCGCTAGTAACCCATTGTTCCATTTTTTGGCATCTATACGCCCACAATCTTCACCTAATCGTGGCCTAGGTCTTAGGCTTTGTCTACCCCGTAAGGAATAAAGACGTGATTTGTGTTTGATTATGTGTATGTATGTGTGTAACTGATATGTTTGTTGCTAAACCTATATCCATAGCATTTTTATTTAATGTACCGAGTTAATTATTTAACTAAATTTTGTAAATTTTTAAATGTCAGTGAAAATAAGAACACAGAAAAATCCGAAAAGTAAAGCTATGGCCGGGAATCGAACCCGGATCCTCGTCATTCCGTGACGCGTGCTATACCCCTACACCACCCATAGCAGGTGGGTAGTCTCCGAATTTTTCTACCTGTTACTAACTGTCACGTGACCTTTTGTCGATGCGAATTTTTGTCGCTAAGCGTCATCTGTTTGAATGATGTGTCTGTACGACACAATTACAAACTCCCATGGAACATCTACTGCTCACCAGGGACGAGAGAAGGCGCTGTTTTTCAAATGATAGGTACTATCAAATGAATGAAGTTTTTTTTTTAAAGTAAAACATAAAAATCAAGAAATAAAATTTCTTTATTCATTTGATAGTTTATTAGTTTGTAGTTTAACTAAAAAAAAACAACCTGTAGGTTACATAAATTCCTTGTACCCATAATAAGGCGTTTGACCCAGCCGTTGTGAACACCCTGTGTAATTAACCAGTAACGCAACAAGTGAACTTTCCATGGTGTTATTAAAATAGCGACGGTGGCCTTTGCATGGGGTCCGACTATCAATTTAATCCATTAATTGATAGCAAATTAAATTTGATGGGGCATGAAAACTTTAGAAAGAGCCCACAGAGACGTGCGAAGAAAAAAACAACCAATGATGTTACTCGATTTTCTTTGACTCGCTCAATGCTGCTTTCCTATTGGTCCGTTCTGCACACCGCTTCCTAGCACAACTTTGATGCAATACAATATCACATTTCTTAATAAAATTGGAAAATATCGTAAAAAATTACAAAAAATAAAATTAAAAGTAACATCAGTCAAGAAATACGAAAATTAAGAGTTTTAAACCACTAATTAGTCAGCGATTAGATTAGAGAGAGAGATCCGATATGGCATGTGACGTCATTCGTCACAACGACCATAACAAACTCCATATTAAAATGCCGTTTTTCTAGAAAGAGATAGAAACAAATCTTTGATAGTTTATATCTCGGTTGTTCTATAATAATATAAACTCTGAATCACAGCGGAAATAACTAGAGTGGAAATGTCACACAGTTTATATATTTCAGTTCAGCCACAGATACATAGATGGTAGGTATAGAGCATTGGGGTAAATTCGGAATTGGGGGAATTCCGAAAGTCGTGGATATCCACTAAACGGGGAACAATTACATATTCTGGCAACGCTTATCTAGAAGCCAAAGACATTGGAGCTTGTATGTATGTATGTGTGTATGTACTCACAAGCGACTTCTAGCGACTTGGTATCAGCGCTCTTTCCGACTGCATTGTGGACTTCGCACTTCACTGTAGCTTCATTCAGTTTTCTTGAGATGTTGGGAAGTATCTAAAACAAAGAACAGTATTAAATTCATTCGTCTTTAAATTTCTAGACGACACTGAAAATTAAAACACAGAAAAATCCGAAAAGCAAAGCTATGGCCGGGAATCGAACCCGGATCCTCGTCATTCCGTGACGCGTGCTATACCCCAACACCACCCATAGCAGGATCCGGGTGCGATCCTCGGCCATAGCTTACTTTTTCGGATTTTTCTGTGTTCTAATTTTTAGTATTGTTTAGAAATTTAATTTGTAGAGTCATTCGGGGTAACAGCACGCGGTGGGTAAAAGTACGCGGTGGTCCGATCTCCGACAGGGGTGGGGGGGCCGAGGTCTGTGTTTGTAAAACAGAGTGGCGCTACTGTCGCCGTTTAGGAGCCACACGCCGCGCCGACGCAATCTTAGTACTGGTCGCGACACGTCGCCGAATATTTGTAGCACGCTTATTTCGTTTAATTTTTATGCCACGGAAAAGTGTGCTGTAGTTAAATGGATAGCTCTGTGCCAGTAAGTATACTATATTTCTATTGTTCATTTAATGTAGTTTTTATGTAAGTTTATCATATTCGTAAAAAGTATTTAACGTGTGTGTTGTGACTGATTATTTGGTATATTTGCCGATTGGGGTAAGAGTACGAGATTAATAGTACGCACGCGTACTTACCCCCGTTGCGTACTTATACCCCAAATGAAATAAAAATATCAAAAAAAATTCAATCTTTCAGAATACACCAAAATGCCGAGAAATTACATAAGGAAGGCCCCTGAGCGGACCCTCATCTCAGATGACCAAATAATGAAGGCGAAAAACATCGGGTCAAGAGTACGCATTGGAAAAGTTTTCAGTTAAGCCTATGTAGGGCTAAAACTAATTAATCTTGATGGAAAATTTTCTTAAATAGTGAAAATTTATTGAATATTCTACAAATTTAATATCATAACATGCCAATTATACAATTCTTTATAGGTCTGGGAGGCCATCAAAAAAAAAATGCGTGTTCTTGGCCCGAATGACTACGTACGTTTACCCCGCGTGCGTAACTTTACCCTAAGACTTGCGTAATTTTACCCACACATCGGGTCAAGATTACGCATTGGAAAAATTTTCAGTTAAGCCTATGTAGGGCTAAAACTAATTAATCTTGATGGAAAATTTTCTTAAATAGTGAAAATTTATTAAATATTCTACAGATTTAATATCATAACATGCCAATTATATACTTCTTTATAGGTCTGGGAGGCCATCAAAAAAAAAGTGCGTGCTCTTGACCCGAATGACTCTAACGGTAAAACTAACAAGTTATTATACAAAATTAAGAAGTAAAAATTCTTGATTCATTTGATAGTACTTATCATTCCCTTTCATTAGATGTATGTATGTTACACTATAAATGAATGTAGTTATACTGAACTAAGTTCTAATTTATACACAATTTATACCTATACTAGGTGTTACACAAAGATCCTACTAATATTATAAACGTGAAAGTTTGTAAGTATGGATGTTTGTTACTCTTTCACGCCAGAACGGCTGGACAGATCTGCATGAAATTCGGAACATAGATAGATTATAGTCTGGAATAACACATAGGCTACCTTTTATCCCGGAAAATTGCGTAATTCCTGCGGGATAGCGATTAACGAACCCTATGCAGACGAAGTAACTGTGTAACTGGCGTCACTGAAAATCAGCGTCACTATATTATCCTGGATCTTATCGTGACACATAGCTGAGTGGCGGCCATTTGGCTGGTTGGAATAAGTATCCATATTATGGTAATGTTCTGTTTGTGTATCTATATCAGTCAATAAAGTTTTCTTATTCTTATTATTCTTAAGTTGCAAGCAACAGCTAGTAGATAGATAAATGTAGAAAGGAATATATCGACACCTCCTACGCATAAGGTCGTATCGCTAAATCGACGACTTTTCAGGAGAGCGATTATAAGAATTTTTCATGTATTTTTTCAAGTTGAAATATGTCCAAAGTTTAAAGCAGTAGTTAAATCTGTCCGCGGCGGTTTAATTAACACGAAGCAAATCTGTTTATTAAAATAAATATCATAATTTCAAAATTATGGCAAAAAACCTGAAGTTACGACTTTTTGCTCGTTTTCAAAACGTCGTATAAGAAAGTTACAACCTTTTGCGATTGATCACGTCCATTGCATAAAGTCGTATGTTATAAATACAACCATATATAAAAGGATATACCATCTCACTAAAGCAACGCATATAGTCGTAAGTGCGAGTTACGACCCATGATTGTAAAAGAACTGCAACAAAAAGTCGTACCTAACTATTATTGTTTACGCATAAAGTCGTAACTTAGAAGTTAAGACTATTTGCGTGTGGTGTAATGAACACTAATGGAGTGGCGCAAATCGTCGAATGTTGTGATGCGACGATTTGCGTGGAAAAGTTCAAATGATACGACTATTAGCAATCACAAAACTCCATAATTATCAAAAATATTTAAATTTGAGTTTTAGGAAGTTATAGCTTGGATTAATGGCTTTATGACGATTGAAAAATCTCATTTTGCATAAAACACGGGTTACGACCTTTTGCGTCGGAGGTGTCGATATATAGTATACATACATGTATAGTGACTAACAAGCAGCAGAACACTAAAATTTCCAACTATAAAATATTCACTCCTTAATAATGAAGTATCGCAAAACTTTCAGCGCATTCGTGTTAAATAATTTTTTACACGTAGAAAGCTAAAGGCACTCCGGAGCGACAACTTTTTAAATTCTCCCTTCTTGGCACACGGAATACCTGCAACATGCATTTTGCATAAGCCACGTCTGCGCTGTAATGTTTGATATAAGTATTTTTTGATATTAAAATTTTTCAGGCTTGTCTACATGCCATGCTAAATTGTTTGAGCTATGCCGGGGTCAAGTTAAACTGGTTACGGTATCATTTTGTAGTGAACTCGGTTTAAAGCAGGTGGCGGTTATTCCTTGACATATTAGCTGAACGTTATGTTTTCATTAGACGCTTCCGGGGAACTTTACTATCCTACTAATATTATAAACGCGAAAGTTTATAAGTATGGATGGATGTTTGTTACTCTTTCACGCCAGGACGGCTGGACAGATGTAGATGATATTTGGAACATAGATAGATTATAGTCTAGAATAACACATAGGTTACTTTTCATCCCGGAAAATTACGTAATTCCTGCGGGATAGCGATAAACGAATTCTACGCAGACGAAGTTGCGGGCAACAGCTAGTTATGTCGTAACATCCATCCATCTATACTTACAAACTTTTGCGTTTATAATATTAGTAGGATTGTTTTATAACTTCCATGCTGGTCTGGGAGCAAAGAAAAACATAGAATGTACCAGTTGCTTCTCTTCCCGCGCAAATGGTAAAAACCCATTGAGGGAATGGGTGAAAATATTAGGAACCATGTTACAGGCGATGCGGCTAGCAACCCATCACTATTTTGATTCCCCTTTCCACCTACACACCCTCAATCATGCTAAACGTTTTGGGTTTTTTTACCTTAGGCTCTGTCTACCCCGTAAGGGATAATGACGTGATTAGTGGGAGAGTGACGTTATATTTATTTATTATTTATTTATTTATTTTTATTTTTTTATATATGTCGTGAGGTATCAAATATGATCCTCCAACATTCCGGTGGATGTGATGCTAATGGCATACGAAGAGTTGAGTATCTTGAGCACAAATCACGTCTACATCGTTATGGGGTAGACAGTCCAAGGTAACAAGACCTAAACGCCACGTTTAGTGTGATTTTGGGAGTATAGGTGGAAAGCCGCATCGCCTGTAACATGATTCCTAAGATATTCGCACACTCCCTAGATGGGCTCATACCATCTGCGCGGGAAGAGAAGCAACTTACATTCTATGATTTTTCTTTGCTCCCAGACCGGCATGGAAGTAATCCTGCAGCTTGGGCGATCAGTACAAATAATATCTGATATCCTTTGTACTATACCATATCATCATATCATCCTCTCATTTTACTCAAAGGTTAACTGGTAGAGATCCCTTATAGGGATAAGTTCGCCTTTGTGCACATATTAAAGGTATTTTTTGTGATTTGTTGCGGGTGGTAGGGCCTTGTGCAAGGTCCGTCCGGATCGCTACCACCATCTTACTCGCTAATCCTGCCGCAAAGTAGCAGTGCTTGCACTGCTGTGTTCCGGTGTGGAGAGTAAGACAGCCGGGGAAATTACGGGCACAAGAGGCATTGCATCTTAGTCCTCTAGGTTGGCAACGCATCTGCAATCCCTCCGGGGTTGCGGGTGTCTATGGGCAGTGGTGATCACTTACCATCAGGTGACCCACTTGCTCGTTTGCCTTCCTATTCATATAAAAAAAAAAAAAATCTCTGCTTCTTTATATTTGTACAATAAAGCATTTACTTACTTACTTACTTATATCGAGTGAACATTTGCAACTTGTTCTTATTCTTAGAGTAACTCTACGTATGCTTTTACAAAAGCTCCTGGAGTAAATTGGCTTGAGCTTTCGCCAAAGTAAAGTTGCCATCACGAAAATATTATACAGCTTTAAGCAACCCGCGTTTTATGCAGCAGCTTCCTTACTCTCAAACGCGTCTCATATGCATACTGCATGCCATAGAGCAAACAACGTAATAGAGAGGAAATGTACGTACATAAATCACATCTCTTACGGGGTGGGGCATATAGGTGGAAAGGGGAAACAAAATAAGTGATAGGTGGCTAGCCGCTATGTAGATAAAATTAAGCCAAGCCGATATTGGCGATTTCTGCATTCTGATTGGCCAGCCGAAGGTCATGCAGTAGGTTTATTAACTAACTCGCTGGCAATCGCCATCGTGTTCATTTTGACAGTTCATGTATGGGCTGACAATCGGCATCGGAATCAGCTAGCTGTCACATTCATACAAGAACTGTCAAAATGAACACGATGGCGATTGCGAGGTAATAAACCTAGAGGTCACTTAAGTATATAAAGTAGCTATCACAATCAATATGGATAGTTAATATTTAGTCGTTGTGTGGCATAGTAAACGAAAATAGATTAATTTGGATAAAAACCAAAAAATAAATATATAATCCAAATACATGCATACATACCGTCACACTTCTTTCCCACAGGGGTAGGCAGAGAGTTTGTTCCACTTGCTACGACCCTGACATACCTCTTTGGCTTCATCCACATACAATAATCATCCATCATCTAATTAATTAAATGACTTCGTACCGTGTAGGACAAAGGAAAGACAACCACGAAAAATAAGTCTGTAAGTGTAAGTTGAAAAAGACTGATGTGTTGCCATAATTTTAGAGCCCTTATTACCACATGATTTCTAAGACTTTCGCCCATTCCCTCGATGGGCTTTTACCATCTGCGCGGGAAGAGAAGCAACTGGTAAATTCTATGTTTTTCCTTTACTCCCAGACCGGCATGGAAGAATGGTTATAGGCGATGCGGCTAGCAACCCGTCACTATTTTGATTTGCCTTTCCAGCTATACGCCCTTAATCATGCTAAACGTGGCCTTAAGGTTTTGTTACCTTAGGCTCTGTCTACCCCGTAAGGGACAAAGACGTGAAATGTGTATGTATGTATGTGTATGTATTATTACCACTCTAATTGGTTAATTCATCTATGCTGCATGCACAAATACTTGAAAATCGTTAAGATACCGCTGGTTCTTAACCGACTTTAAAAAAGGAGGTTCTCGATTGTACGCTTTGTATATTTTTATGCGACTAGCTCTGCTGTGTCACGCGGCTTCGTCCGCACTAATTTAAATTCTGTTGAAACATTTAAGTCGGTTTAGGAGTATATTGCTCACCAGTTCGTTTCTGACAGCGCCTGCTATTTGTTCGTTGTTCAAAACCCATCTGTATGTCAAGCTGTCAGGGTTCGCATTCGCTTGGCAACCTGTGACAAAGAAAATGTTGTACAAAAAGTGGGGTACGTATTAAAATACAAACATAAAGTTTGAAATGCATAATGAGTTAAAATATATAATGGTTCAAAATATAATATAATGCGGTTTTCTCAGGAAATGGCATATTAATAGGATTGTTATAAAATAAACCTAACCTAACCTAAACCAGTCTATAGCTTACACTATCAAATAACTACATCTAGCTAATAGTTTTACAGAAAATACCATTATATATTTTGAACCATTATGTATTTTAACCCATTATACATTTTAAACTTTATATATTCTTATCCGCACCCCAAAAAGTGAAATGCAAAATGAAAAGTAGGTACCTACACAACTCTTTATTGAACACCACGAAACAACGGTGGGTTTACAAATAATTTAGACAGGGTAATAAATAGGCGCTTTTATCATTTAAAAGTGGTCTCTTCCAGATAACCATTGTAGAAAGAAACGAAAAATATGAACAAGCTAAAGTAGGTGGCAGAAACAAAAGACTAGAAAAATGAAATAAAAAGTGGCATTTCATTAATCTAAAACATATTTATGTTTTTAAGCGCAAAACTCGAGAACGGCTGCAGCAATTCGACTAAAAAAAACCATAATGTTTCTTAAGTTCCACCAATTTTTTTTACGACAAGAAAAAACACAAAATTTAAAAAAATTGGAACGGCGCGAAGCCGCGAGAACAGCTAGTAAAAAATGAAATGTTTAAAAACTTGCTAAATCATGTAGGTACCTGATAAATAAAAAAATAAATAATTATAATATTAATTACAGTGATAGTTTTGAAGGTTAATAAAATAAATAGACTGACCTACAACTAAGGTGTCTCCTTCTTGTACCCTGCCATTGGCTGAGCCGATTTTACTGAAAACTCGCACTTTCGGCGCGTACTGAACCTGAAACAAAATTCCATCATTAAATTCAAACTCATAATTATCTTTTACAATTTTACGTATATGTTCTGCAATTTCCATTTTCATTTTTTTTCTAAAAAAGAAACCAGACCTTACTTTTAAACCCACTTTGAGACATATTAATTACAAAGGAATTATCGAAATCACTTCACGAAAAAAGGATAAAAGAAACAACTGAGATTATTTTGAACTTTCGCGTTTCTCACTCACAACCTATAAACACTGGAGTAGTCTGCTCCTGACCACGGCCTCTGCATGCGGTTGAAACGTCGAGGTGATTAATACACATATATCGCCACGCCTCTTTCCCAAAGATGTAGGCAGAGACTACATTATTTCACCTTGCTACCATCCTAACATACTTTCGCTCCATCCATATTCATCAATCTCTACATTTACGGAGCAAACAAAAAACATAGAAGGTACCAGCTGCTTCAGTTGGGCAGATGGGCGAAAATCATAGGATTCATGTTATAGGCGATGCGGCTAGCGACACATCACTATTTTGATTCCACTTTCCACCTATACGCCCACAGTGTCTTGCTAAACGTGGCCTGTAGGTCTTGTTACCTTAGGTTGTCTACCCCGTAAGAGATAGAGACGTGATTTGTGTATGTGTATGTATGTAGTTTAGGGTACAATTGGCCTGACCATTTTATCAAAACGTCCCCAATTTCTTCATGAAACGTCCGTTTATGGCCTAGGCTTTAAGCCTTCTCTTCCTAACGCGATTTGGTCCCGAGTAGTTAGTTGGGCATTTTTTTTTGTACCTTGGCTTTTTGACCTGTCCAATGACTTTAACATCCTATCAAATCGTGTATACGTAAAAATTTTTGGTTTAAGATTATTTATTATATAAATAAACTATTTATGTTTTTAATGATATCAATACAATTATCAATTAATGTTCAATTTACTAGTTTTTCTTACAATTTGTGTTTGGAGATCCCCGATTTTACCGTGTCCATACCTAAAAGTCAAACTTCAGACATCAGTTTACTGGTCTCCCAAAAAATTGCCAGCAAAAAGCACTTAGGTCTCTTTACAGAAGATTTGCGCATTGCGTCGAGAAAAAACAAATTTTCCTCGAACAAAATTAAACAGTAAAAAATATCCTTTAAATTATAACCGCTACCTGATACTGTAATACGCTTCGATTCCGTTAATTTCCCTGAGAAAATAAATAGGAATATATTTTAAACCCCGCTGGGAAAGGCTCCTCGAATTTTGTAATACATAATGCTTGTAATCCTTCGAAACAAGGTACTTGTACAAAATTGTATCAGCCAATTTAATATTAAACTAGCTTTTGCCCGCGACTTTATTCGCGCATAATTTTAATTAATTAGTGGTGAAGTTTTTCCTCGCGACTTCAAATATAAAGACGTTTTTATTTTCTACTAGCGACCCGCCCCGGCTTCGCACGGTATATTGTGCATGTACCTACTATACATATAATCCTTCCTCTTTAATCACTCTATCTATTAAAAAAACCCGCATCAAAATCCGTTGTGTAGTTTTGAAGATATAAGCATACATCGGGACATGGGGACAGAAAAAGTGACTTTGTTTTATAATATGTAGTGATAGTGATCCCGCAGAAATCTATACATCTATACATATAATAAATCAGTAGAAAGTTCGTGTCTTTACATTAAATGAATTCATCAAAAATGGGGTGTGGATCAGGGAAGAGCAATAAAATACAAAAAAGTAGATTTTATCATTTTTGTCTGTATGTATGTATGTATGCATGGATGTGTACATTAATATCTGTGTTGGTTAATCTCCAAAACTGCGCAACGGATTTTATTGCGGTTTTCAAATATAGTTAAAACTTATATTGGGACATATAGTAAGCTTTATTTTATTGAAATCTAATGTCAGAATAAAAAGTTATCGTCATTTAAAGTTAAAAGTGTTAAGCGCCTGTTTAAATATGCATAGCAATATGTAATTTCCAGTGACATTTGATCTTATGAACAGTCGTAGCGTTAGAAATACATAAATCCACACATAAATGACGTTTTTTATCCTTTATAAATACACAAACACATAAAAATTACGTCTTTATCCCTTACGGGGTAGACAGAGCCTAAAGTAACAAGACCTACAGGCCACGTTCAGCAAGACACTGAGGGCGTAGAGGTAGAAAGTGGAATCAAAATAGTGATGGTGTATCCTTTATGGGGTAGAAGATACCCACAACACTAATTCCACGTAGACGAAGTCGCAGGCAAAAACTAGTTTGAAATAAACATGAAATTACCTACTTTTTGGCAGTAATGATGACTTCGATCATCGAGGCAAATTTTAAAATTGTATTAATTATAGTTACGGAAAAATTGAATCCCATTTATTCCTTTATGGCGTGGGAATTTAGAAAAATTCCTTCTTAGTGCATCTCTATGTCTCTATGATGTCCAAGAAATATCTCTGCTAAATTTCAAGTCTATCCCCCTTATTCATAAACGCTCTATAGGCCTCTGCTAACTTAGCAATCGTTTATCCTTATCTGTGAAAGGTAAATGTCAAAGTGACAGATAAGGACAAACGATTGGTAAGTTAGCAGAAGCCTGCAGAGCGTTTATGAATAAGGGGGTATAACTTTAGTGGTTAGGGATGTGCGATATCTGTCTGTCACGGTACTTACCCCAGTCTGACGATAAAAGCCAGAAAAAAAACACAAATGTACGTTTAAGTTTTTTCTGCTCTCTCTCTCTCTCTCTCTCTCTCTCTGCGCTGCTGTGATCAAACTTAGGGACGATGATAACTGGTGATATTACTAATCTAAGACTTTACATAATTAAAATGTCTCATGAGCAATTCGCCTGCTGAATGCAAAAAGGGCCTAACTAAAAATTTTCGGTTTTTGAGTTTATCCCGGAATCGTGTTCTAATTTGATTGTTTTATCGTATACATTAAAGACTATTTTCAAAAGTTAACTCTAGCGGAATATAGAGGGCATAAATGCCCTTCTTGCATGTGACGAAATGGCCTACCCTGTTCATGCAATAACGGCATTTCTTAGTTGTGCCCTTATTGCATAATCATTCGAGTTAAATTTTAAGTTGTGTCTTGTGATATTATGTTCTTAGGACACTTATGAACATTGATTGTGCATAGTGAATTCACGAAAATATACAAGAAAAACAATGAGCCAGATATATATGTCTCACAGAAACTTTCATCGAATCTGGAAATGAAAAAAAATATATAAGTTCACAATTACACATTGACCAGTAGCTATTCCCGAGACCAAAATAGAGGCTGAGTCTGTATCTTGGCAAAGCCAGAGGTAACTTTTAAGGAACTCTATTTTGTGCAGAAAATGTCGGTATCGAGGATCTTTGAGTACTGTGGTATTGAGGTACCCAAACATAATCCTGTAGTAATTTGTTTGTACAGAATTCCAAGTTCATCCGCTAACTTATTTCTTGACAAGCTAGATATTCTACTACGCGAATTGAACACTAAATCTAAATTTAAAAAATATTCGTATGTGGTGACTTCAACATTAATACACTAGCAATTAGTAACGACTGTAACAGACTAATAGACATATCGAATAATTATAATTTAACAATTCATTTAAAACCACCAACAAGGGATAAAACCTGCATAGACAATATATATTGAGCAATGTAAAAAGGGCCTATGCTGCCATTTTACCTCTCGGCATTTCTGATCATGGCACAGCACAAATGTTAAGGTTTAAGGTCAAGACCAAGGACATTATTTTAAATGTAAAAGAGATTTTAACATTGATAATATAAAAACAGTTTCAAAATACGTCTGCGCATCCGTTTACTGCAATGCTATACATGGCCCATACTTCTATACGGATGCGAAGCCTGGACCCTTAAAGAGCAACTCAGTAAACGTGTAGAAGCATTTGAAATGTGGGCATATAGACGCATGTTGGCCATAAGATGGACGGATCGGGTGACCAATGTTGAGGTCCTGCGTCGGGTTGGAAAGGAGTGTGAACTGATGCAGACCATCAAAAAAAGAAAAGTTGCTTATTTGGGACATGTGCTGAGGCACACAAGATACGAGCTTTTACAGCTTATAATCATGGGCAAAGTGGCTGGAAAAAGAGCTGTTTGGCGCAGGAAGAAATCTTGTCTGCGAAATATCCGGGAATGGACTGGAATCACAAGTGCAGCGGAGCTTTTCATGCTGGCCAGGGACCGTGTAAAGCATGCGGAGCTGACTGCCAACCTTCACTAGTTGGAGAGGCACCATAAGAAGAAGAAGAATAAAAATAAATTTCAGAAATGTTTGTCAAGTCTATCTTTTTCAGATATATATTTAGAAAGTGATTTCAATGTCGCATTCAATCAGTTTCACGACTTGATCGTATTGTTTTATAAGCTATGTTTTCCTGTTATGCGGAAAAAAATAACAATACAAATCATAATTCTCCAAAATGGATGACAACAAAAGTAAAAATTAGCTGCAAAAGAAAAGATTACTTCGTTTTCGATATTATAAAAACCAAGAACCGAACAAAATAAACATGAATATTACAGATACACTAAATTGTTGAAAAATGCATGGATACTGCGCAAAGATTAAATAATAACAAATATTTGATCAACATTAAAAATAAATGCAGAGCTTCGTGGCAAATAATAAGTATGAGTTTATAAGTATGAGTATCGCTGTCTAGTACCCATAACACAACCCTTACTAGCGCTTACTTTGGGATTAGCTTAGGTTGTGTGTGAATTGTTCCCTGATATTTATTTATTTATTTATTTAAATAATAAAAAATTAAGCTAATAATACTATAATCACACCGCAATGTTAATAAACTGGTAATAAAACATAAAATGATAACGGACCCCTTTGAAACAGCATCAAATTTTAATACTTACTACACAGAACTAGCAGGTTCAGTTAAACAACCTCAAACACCCCAAAGGCACATACATGGTAATGCACGAAATAATAGCATCTTCATAACACCGGTGTCAGAAAAAGAAATGCATAGGATGTCATTAAATAATACGAAATCTATAGGGTACGACGAAATTAATACTGATATTATAAAAAAAAAAGAAAACAATTGATACCAATCCTAACCTATTTGGTGTGTTTTTGATTTTGATTTTATTTTATATTAGCATTTTCTTAAATTTGTCATTAATTTATTGCATTTATATTATTGATTATACTTATAATAATTAGCATGACTTCAGGCACATCACGAAATTGCATAAAATACTTTCTGCAACAAAGGCACAACACTAAGTACCCATGTTTAGGCCCTTACAATTTCAAATGTATATTATTATAAATGAAATTCATTCGAAGCTATCTATGCCAAAGAAAAAGAAAATCTCAGAAACAGGTACGGTTTTCTAAAATAAAAAAAAATATAGCCAATTTGGTGGTCATACACCTGTTTCTCAAAACTTTAAGTAGCCGTTTCTCGACTTATTGGTTTTTTGACTTGTGCCCTTATTGCATTCGGCAGGCGAATTTCACCGACTTGCTGTCCACGACGGAACACAGCGCAAACACTGCTGCTCGGAGGCAGGATTAGCCAATAATATGGTGGTAACGACCCTACACAAACTCCTACCTCATACGCTGACACCTCAACTGCATTCATCTGGTGTTGCATCATTTACGCGTCCGCTGGCCTGTTTTATAAAAGGGCAGCTCCGGTCGTAAGTGTTCCATGCGTTCAGTCTATGGCTTTTGATTGGTATTAAAATATTTTAGAATATATTTGTGTGACAGCCGACCGTAAAATCCCTCTTAATATTCATAACGTTTCCCTTTCAAGGGAGAAAAGTGCCTATAATCCTGACAAGGTAGCGTCAGCAACGACATTTGTTTTTATTTTTCATTTTTATTCCAACTTTTCAGCTGCTAATTATGTAATATTATGGTATGACAAATATTTCAATTTCATGCTGTTCTGGGAGCAAAGAAAAAACATACAATGTACCAGTTGCTTCTCTTCCCGCGCATGGTAAAAAGCCATCGAGGGAATGGCCGAAAATCATAGGAATCATGTTATAGGCGATGCGGCTAGCAACCCATCACTATTTTGATTCCACTTTCCGTGATTCAATTTTTTTTTTTATAATTAACATGATATAAAATAAATAAATAAATAAATACTTCAAAGAAAAACAACTATGGGTAAATTTCTAAATGTCAGTGAAAATTAGAACACATTCAAAAATTTTACTAATCCTTAAAAATATGTATGTATGTATGTAAACTCTTTATTGCACATAAAATTTTAAAAATACAGAAATACAGAGAAAATAGTACAAAGGCGAACTTATCCCTAAGAAGGGATCTATTCCAGCTAACCTGATATAAATAAAAAATAAATATATTCGTAAGTTTAGTTTTTTCTGCTGCCTGTACGAAATGTCGAACCAATGACTTGTATTTCGATTTGGACCAAACAATTAGAACGTGATCGACATTTTTAAAACGGGCGGGTAATCGGCCAGCTTTCGGAGGTTTCGGTAAATAATCCTAAACGATGTCGGAACGTATTTTCTTATTTAATTTTCCGATATAACGAAGAATTAATTGTTAGGTAGTCAAGTGTAGTAATATCTAGATAAAGTTTCAAAAATAAGTACCATCTTACACCAGCGTGATAAGGTCGTGCAGACGCGTTCATCCCTTACAGGCATATAAGCAGTGCTTGTAAACAAACGTAAATGTGCCCGACACGCTTCGTACCAATACGGATTTTGTTGGCAATACGCCTACCCTCTGTCAAAATCCACTGCACGCCCCTGGTCGTGGGACATGTTTTGTGAAGTTCCTATCGACACTTATTTTTGCACTTGACTGTACGTACCTTCTCAATGTAGGACGGATGACAATGCAAGTAAATTAACAAAAAGTACAGCTAGCAAAAAAGCTTGTATCAAATACTTTTATACAATAAAGTTTCATACATAGGTACACACAGCTACTAAAGGTAACGAGGAAATACGCGAAAATCTTAGGAATCATCACTATTTTTAATCCCCTTTCCACCTATACGCCCGCAATAATACTAAACGTGGCCTTTAGGTTACCTTAGGCTCTGTCTAACCCGTAAGAGATAATAACGTGATGTATGTATGTATGTATGTACAAAATTAACCAATAAACACCCGCTTAAAATTATAGTACACAACGGACCCTTTAAACCGCAACCCAATAACGTTCTGTTTAACAACTCAGTTACTAGAAAGGCCAGCTAGATTTTAAGCTCTAGAACAAAGAACTGCGGAATAAACATCTGGGGACCGCCGCAAACAATAAGGCTTGTTCGACTCGCTATCTCCAGCTAGGGTACCGTTTGTTCTAGAAGCTACCATAGAATAAATAAGAACATAGTAGAACGGAAACTCCCGCTCCGGCCGGACTCAAGGTCACGATATAAGAGTACCCGTTAAGCGGGTATTTCAGTCGGGCTGTCACGGCCGGCGTCGCCGCACGCGCGTTTGTCTGTTTGCGCGTTCCGTACGTACCTTCGTATTGGAATCAAATAACAATGGCGTAAAACTACTACTAGTTTTACGTGAGCCTGTAGGTATTTTATTTTATTTTTGTAGGTAAGTAATACTTACTTAAATCACCTTAAATTGCTTAATTTGGTATGGCACTTGTAATAAATTCTTACTTAGAAGTACCTACCTATCTATAATATGTAGGTACGTACCGAATGATTTATAAATCTCATACTTTGTAAAATTATAATAAAATAATGATTTCAAAGTAAATAAAAACTTATATTTTAGCGATATTATCTTAAGACGTAATTAATATTTAACAGTAAGCAACCCTAGCAACACGCCTTGACGACAGAGGGGTGTAACGATGTGAAGGGGGAAGTAGGTATGTTTTGGACGCGGTCAAAAGAGATTCCGTTCTACTCTTTTCTTATTTATTCTATGAAGCTACTAGAAAATCTATCATACATGGCTGTGGAAGTTCCTGGCGCGCGTCTCCTACGGGATCTTTCTTTTACATGAATATTCGGGAAGTAGTCTCCGTTGCCATCACCTCTCCCGTTCATTTCAACATGCTTAAGTACACTGTTTACTTCGTTCGCGAATGACCTCGTGTGCGGCATTAATTGCGTGTTTATTGAATTTTATATAATGTTAATAAATTCAAAGAAACGCCAGTAAAAGGAATCATATATACATATTCGAAAAAACATAGAATTTATACCAGTTGTTTCTTTTTCCGCGCAGATGGTAAAAGCCCATCGAGGGAATGGGCGAAAGTGTTAGGAATCATATTATAGGCCACCCATCACTATTTTGATTCCCTGCGATTCAAGAGGAAGGTTTAAGTTAGCTTAGAATAAATCAGATGGGGCGTCTGAGGTTTTAGTAGGTGTAACGTTATACATATAAGTGAACCACTGCGGAACCCTTTCTTTGTATTACGCCGTCTCTTTCTATTGTCACCGGAATGAACAGGAGAGAAGTAATTTATTTGTTAGCAATTGTTTCCCTGAGATACAGAATAGATAATTGCGTCTGAGTGCATTTTATAATAGGCATTGAACTTCCACGCTGGTCTGGGAGCAAAGAAAAAACATAGAATGTACCAGTTGCTTCTCTTCCCGCGCAAATGGTAAAAACCCATTGAGGGAATGGGCGAAAATCATAGGAATCATGTTGTAGGCGATGCGGCTAGCAACCCATCACTATTTTGATTCCACTTTCCACCTTTACGCCCTCAATGTCTTGCTAAACGTGGCCTTTAGGTCCTGTTACCTCAGGCTCTGTCTACCCCGTAAGGGATAAAGACGTGATTTGTGTATGTATGTATGTATGTGTATTGAACGCCAATATCCTGTTTTTGTTACGATGTTTTACAAACAATGCAACATTGCAATTAGTAAACACGAGTTTTTAATGACTAGAGTTGCAACTATACATACATATATCACGTCTTTCGGGGTAGACAGAGCCTGTGGTAACAAAACCTAGGCCACGTTTAGCATCATTAAGGGCGTATGGAAAGGGAAATGAAAATAGTGATGGGTTGCTAGCATCACCTATAACATGATTCTTAAGACTTTCTTTCATTGCCTCGATGGGCTTTTACCATCTGCGCAGAGAAGCGACTGGTAAATTCTATTTTTCTTTACTCCCAGACGAGCCGAGACGAGGTTTAAAGAAGATGTGGCTCGCACCTTCTTCTTAAGTTAATGGTAAATATTCCTTTGTTTATTGCGCTCTTTATTTATTTATTTTATGTAGTATATTTTATTGATATAGGTATATTATATTTCGTCGTTTCATTCTTCAGATATAACATATAACCAGGTAGTCCTTTAAACCTACAGGCGACTTGCACAGTGTTAAGAGACAATCAATTGACTTTTTAACGAACTTTTAGTTCACTCGTTCGTTCAATCTACCCTTCCAGTCAATCCTCCATTCCTTAGACCTCATTCTTTTTTCGTGCACGGCGACGAGCGCACGCGCCCTCAAGTAGTTCCTGCTTACGACACGGCAATTAGCATGTCGAAACGCAGAAACGAAGAAAATATTAAGTATTACCATCAACACGATCAACAGCGTTGGTCGAGAATTATTTACTCATCATTGTCTGAAAATGAGGGTAAGTTCAGCCATTTTATACATATTTTTTGTATTTGGAAGTGTTTTATTTAACGAGCTTACATAGGAACTGACTGCGAGTCAGTGACTATGATTATAACACATCGGGGTTGACTGCGAGTCTCCAACGATGATGTAACTTTTACATACGTGTTACTCCAGTAGAAATACACGTTTACATGGGTACTGACTGCGAGTCAGTGACTATGATTATAACACATCGGGGTTGACTGCGAGTCTCCAACGATGATGTAACTTTTACATACGTGTTACTCCAGTAGAAATACACGTTTACATGGGTACTGACTGCGAGTCAGTATCCTATGATTATAACACATCGGGGTTGACTGCGAGTCTCCAACGATGGTGTAACGTTTACATACGTGTTACTCCAGTAGAAATACACGTTTACATGGAGACTGACTGCGAGTCAGTATCCTATAATTATAACACATCGGGGTTGACTGCGAGTCTCCAACGATGGTGTAACTTTTACATACGTGTTACTCCAGTAGAAATACACGTTTACATGGAGACTGACTGCGAGTCAGTATCCTATGATTATAACACATCGGTGTTGACTGCGAGTCTCCAACGATGATGTAACTTTTACATACGTGTTACTTCAGTAGAAATACACATTCACAATATGGAGACTGACTGCGAGTCAGTATCCTATGATTAAAACACATCGGGGTTGACTGCGAGTCTCCAACGATGATGTAACTTTTACATACGTGTTTCTCCAGTAGAAATACACGTTCACATGGAGACTGACTGCGAGTCAGTATCTTATGATTAAAATACATCGGGGTTGACTGCGAGTCTCCAACGATGATGTAACTTTTACATACGTGTTCCTCCAGTAGATATACACGTCCACATGGAAACTGACTGCGAGTCAGTATCCTACGATTAAAATACACCGGGGTTGACTGCGAGTCCCCAACGATGATGTTACTTTTACATACGTGTTTCTCCAGTAGAAATACACGTTCACATGGAGAATGACAGCGAGTCAGTATCCTATGATTAAAACACATCGGGGTTGACTGCGAGTCCCCAACGATGATGTTACTTTTACATACGTGTTTCTCCAGTAGAAATACACGTTCACACGGAGACTGACTGCGAGTCAGTATCCTATGATTAAAATACATCGGGGTTGACTGCGAGTCTCCAACGATGCATCTAAAGCTGTACATACGTGCTTTCTCCAAAAGAAATGCACGTTAACATGGGGACTGACTGCGAGCCAGTAGTTATGATTAAAACACATCGGGGTTGACTGCGAGTACCCAATGATGATATTAAGCTTTACATACGTATACAAGCTCACACGGGACTGACTGCGAGTCAGTAACATGATTATAGCACATCGGGTTTGACTGCGGGTCTCCAACGATGATGCATAGCTTTTCATACGGGAATTTTGAATAGAAAATCGTTAACTTTTTATTTTTCGAACTACCCACAAAAAAAAAAAAAAAGGGTACGTTAACGGCAAAGAGAATCCAGAAGGAATATCTCATTCCCGATAATTGTCGCTTGTTGCAAGCCCCAAGAATAAACGCGGAAATTCCGACTGCTGTCCCCGACATGGTCCGGAACAGAGACAAAAATTTAGCGGCTATGCAGCAACAGCTGGGCTCGGTTACCGCTGTCAATAGAGCTATGGATGTTTTACTAAAAGGCTTCGATGCCGATAAAATCCAAGCTCTGAAACATCTCAGCAACGGCTGACGCATATTGTGTGATCTTCATGCTGTATCCACTCAGAATCGCATAAAACTCGTTACAACAAGTTTGGACAAAACGTCCTTACATATAATTCAAGAGGTCGGACGTAACGAAACATTATTCGGGACTAACCTGTCCGAGAAAGTTAAGGCCACGAAGACTATAGAAAAGCAAGGACTTCTCAGTCTACGTACAAGCGAGCGCCTAAACACGGGAAACTGGCCAGCACCTCCTTGGTACACAAAGCACAGGGGCCGCGCGGGGGAACCCGCAGGCCGCCACCAGCCGCCCGGCGACCGCAGGCAGCTCCACAGCCGGCCAGGACGGCGCAGCCGCCCAAACCACGCGTACAGCAAGCACAGTAGCACAGGTACATGCCGGTCGACACTTCCATTTTTATGATTGTTGGCTTAAAATAACCTCAAACGATTTGATCCTAGATTGGATCAGATATGGCTACTCGGTTTCTTTTAACGCGAAATTAAAACAAATAACTGTATCAAAAAACACCTTCTCACAGAGCGAAGAAGACGACATAGAATTAGAGATACAAAAACTATTCGATCTAGGAGTCATATCAGTGTACTCAGATCAAAGATCAATTTATTTCTAAATTTTTTCTCGCACCGGAACCTAACGGGAGTAAACGTTTTATCCTTAATTTAAAAGGTCTTAATAAATTTATAAGGCCCGGTAATTCCAAGATAGAGGATCTTCGCACCGCGTCAAAACGTATTCCTCTAAACGGCTATTTAGCCACAATAGACCTAAAAGAAGCCTATCTCCTTGTCCCAAAAAAAAAAAAAAAAAAACGACCGAAATTTCTTACGGTTTCAATACGGTGATCTTACCTATGAGGTTACAGCTTTACCGTACGGTGTTTCCGTGGCCCCTAGAGTATTTACCAAAATTATGAAAGAATTTGTGATAGCTAACTTAAGATCCCGTGGACATTAGATGATATTTTATGCATAGCAGATAGCTTTCAGGAATGCCTTGATAATATACCTACTCATACTCATACTCATACTCATTTATTCGTAATAATTATAGTTATTACATGTCATTTTTATCATTATTTTATGTCATTTCATGTCAAGAACAACTTATGAAATTTAAAAAACAATTACAATAAACACAACACTAAAGCTATTGCAATGTGTTGGGTTTGTAACTAATTACAACAAAAGTTCATTACATCCGAAACAGACTAGTAAATTTTTAGCCCCTGATTTCGAAACTGAAATGCTAACCGTTACTGTTCCCTTACCGGAAGATAAACCAGACAAAATAGCACAGCTGGTTCGCAAATTCTTAAGTCTCCCTAGGTGTACCATTAGAGAATTCGCACAGCTTATCGGTGTTTTAGTGTCGGCTTGTCCCGACGTCAATTATGATTGGGTTTATACGAAGATTTTAGATAGACAAAAATATCTTGAACTGTCAAAAAAAAAAAAAAAAAACGATAACTATCACACCAAAATCAAACCTTCACATGTTATTCTCGAAGACTTGAAATGGTGGTTAAACAATATTCTTAGTATTATTACATCAAATAACTTGATGAGACCTCCCGCTTATACGGACGCATCTAGGCCCGGCTGGGGCGCCGCTTGCGGCAAGAATAAGGTTAACGGTACGTGGAAATCGTCCGAAAGGGAGTCTCATATTAATTATTTAGAATTACTAGCTGTACACCTGGGCTTGAAGAGTTTTACTAGAAATATGACAAGTGGTGCAATTTTGTTGCGTGTTGATAATACAACCGCCATAAGTTATGTGAACCGCATGGGCGTTATCCAGTTTCCTCATTTAAACGAGTTATCTCGTCTCATTTGGCAGTGGTGCGAGAAGTGAAACATATCGAGTTACGCGTCTTATGTAAATACGAAAGTAAACGAATTGTCAGACAAAGCGTTTGAAACTATTTTACAGCGTTTTGGAAAACCTGAGATAGACTTATTCGCTTCTCGTTCCAATGCAAAATGCTCGAACTTCATATCCTGGAAACTAGGTCCGGACGCCTTGACTGTAGACGCGTTTACAACCAGCTGGCGTTCAATACTTTTTGACGCTTTCCCGCTTTTCGCGTTAATTTTAAAAACGCCTCCGAAAGATTATAGATGACCAAGCAAAAGGAATTCCAGTATTTCCGTACTGGCCATCACAACCGTGGTTCCCCCCATTATAGAGCTTATAACGTAACATATAAGCCCTGGTGGCAATTTCGCACCTTAAATGATATCAGTGTTTTGATTTGATCCCCCTAACGCAGTAAAGTTGACCTTTTTAGCAAACAATTTAATCAAAATTGTGCATATTGCACACTCAACTTGTTATTAGGCAATAGCATTGGTTTAGACGTCTGCGTAAAACGCCTCCTAAAAGGAGCGTATAAAAAGAAACCGAATGCCCCAAAAATATAAGGTCTTTCTGAACCACATCTCTCATTGGTACCCCAATACAAGCCTAATATAACAAAGAAAGTAGTTACGTTACTGGCTGTATGTACAGCAAATAGGGTTCAAACGTTAGCGTTGATTAAAATCGAGAATATTATCACCACAAATAATGGCATCAAAATCAGTATCACAGATGTCACCAAAAAGTCTGCTGCTGAACGAGAACAACCGGTTCTCTTCCTACCACTCTTTAGAGAAAACGTTACCATCTGTCCTGCTACAACTCTCAGAGACTATATTTTTGTAACAAAAAATAAGAGAGCTGATAGCATAGGAAACCTTTTACTGACATATAAATTGCCACACAGAGCTGCTACTTCCCAAACCATCAGTAGATGGATTAAGAATGTGCTGTCGGGAAGTGGTATAGACGTGGCGGTGTTATTTACCTAAACCACTTTGTGCCAGGAAAGAAAAATTATAAACACTTGATGTTTTGTAATATTTCTGTTTTATTTGATTATGAAGCAGAAGCTGAAGCAAAACTTTTAAAGCTCTGAACGTCTACCTGGTTATATGTTATATCTGAAGAATGAAACGACGAAATATAATAGATGATCAAACGAACTTCTCAAGCGAAGTTCGATCATTATTATATGAGTCGTTTCATTCGAAGATATAAGCACCCTCCCACCCAAATTAATCCCCAAAAAGTTTTGCACCTCTCAAAAGAATGAGGTCTAAGGAATGGAGGATTGACTGGAAGGGTAGATTGAACGAACGAATGAACTAAAAGTTCGTTAAAAAGTCAATTGATTGTCTCTTAACACTGTGCAAGTCGCCTGTAGGTTTAAAGGACTACCTGGTTATATGTTATATCTTCGAATGAAACGACTCATATAATAATGATCGAACTTCGCTTGAGAAGTTCGTTTGATCATCTATTATAGGTAGTATAAAGTAGTTTATTGACCGGTAGGTTTTAGGAGTTTATGTATTATATTCGGTAAAGTTATGTATTGTGGCTCTCAGTGTTTGCAATTTTTAAACTCACTCGTCCATCCCTAATATAATACTCCTTTCTTCCACTCAAAACTTGAGTGGAAGAGATCCCTTAAAGGGATAAGTCCGCCTTTGTGCATTTATCTCAGTGTTTGTCAATTGTATTTCTCTTGTTTATTTTGCACAATAAACAGTTTACACACATACATACGAGCATGGTAGAAAAATTTAGAGACTTTGTTATAATGTAGCGATCGATCATGAATTTCAGTTCATTGAATTTAACTTTACGGTAAATTCCGATAAAACCTTGAAGCCCCTAGCCAATGAAGCTTCAAGTCTAGACGAAGCCTTAGTCCTGGGAATTAAGCTAAGCCCTCCACAATAGAGGGAGCCATACACAAGATAAACACGACATATTTATGTCTGTTTATCGTGTCTTTGTTGAAAGGTTTTAGTTAATAATATAATAATAATATCTTGGGACAATTGACACCAATTGACCTAGCCCCAAACTAAGCAAAGCTTGTAATATGGGCACTAGACAACGGATAAACATACTTCTATATATAAAAGAAAGTCGTGTTAGTTACACTATTTATAACTCGAGAACGGCTGAACCGATTTGGCTGAAAATTGGTAGGGAGGTAGCTTAGAACCAGGAGACGGACATAGGATACTTTTTATCCCGATTTTCCTACAGGATTGGAAAATTCCGAAATGTACTAATAAAGCTACAGACATTTAATTTAGCATGCCTACACATTATTCCTTGATTAGTATAAAGATGCACTTACAAAGGAATTTTTCAAATTTCCCACGGGATAAAAACACAAGGTAAATAATTAAGACTATAATTAGTAGATAATATTCCTAGAGGATCTGTAGGTGCTCTAAGAAGGGATTTGCCGAATTTCCCACGGGATAGGCAATAAAAACCTAATACTTGGAGACATGAGTGGATGTAAGGGGTGTGTCGTCACTCTGACGTTATGTGCGCGGACGAAGTCGCGGGGAAAAGCTAGTATATAGATAAATACATACTTAAATACATATTAAACATCCAAGACTCGAGAACAAACATTAGTATTTATCATACAAATATCTGCCCCGACCGGGGATCGAACCTGGGACCTCAAGCTTCATAGTCAGGTTCTCTAACCACTAGGCTATCCGGTCAGTTGACAATGCACAAAGGAATTAATTTTATTAAAATGCTTTTAATTTCTAAACGTCACTGAAAATAAGAAGAAAAATCCGAAAAGTAAAGCTATGGCCGGGAATCGAATTCGAATCCTCTTCATTCCGTGATGCGTGCTACCGCTATACCACCCATAGCAGGTGGGTAAGCCTTCGAATTTTTCTATCTGTTACTAGTTGACCTTGTTACTATGTCAATTTTTGCCGCCAAGCGTCTGCTTGAATGATGTGTCTGTACGACACAATTACAAATAGCCATATGGATTTACTCTTCGGATTTTTCCGTGTTCTAATTTTCAAGGCCGTAAAAGTAATAAGCAAAATTATTGCTTCATTTGATAGTTAAAACTTTTAAATATAAAAATAGGATCGCCTTCGAAAGTAACCTGAATCAGCCTAAAGATATCCTAATATTGTATTAATTACGCTACCTTAGAAATTTCAAATTATAATAATTTTCTGATGATCAGTAAATTTCAAGTTTGAATTCTAATTTTAATTTAATTGGGGTTTAATTTTAACTCATCTCAAGCCTACAGACGTCCCACTCCTAGACGCGGGCTTCCTCTTACAACGAGAGGGCTTGAGCTATGGTTCCCACGCGGACCCAATACGGATTGGGAACTCATACTATGGAATTGCTTCGCAGGTGTGTGCAGGTTTCCTCGCTACGTTTTCCTTCACCGTAAAGCAGAGCTGGTGGTACAATTGAAACGTAATCTCGTATAAAAACGTAATCGTATGTATATATTTATATAATATGTGTAGTATATTTTATTTATTGTGTATTAGTTTATCGTATTTATCTATTATGTGTAGTTTATTATTATATCTTACATTATTTAAAATTTAGACATTTAGGATTATTTTAGGTTTCGATCGATTTACTTTTTCTGTGTGTCTACTCTTGCTTAATACTTATGTCCTGTCAATCGTTCAAAGGTTAACTGGAAGAGATCCCTTTTAGGTAAAAGTTCGCCTTTGTGTATGTGTGTGTTGTCCTGTATTCATCTTTTTCTTGTGTTTTATGTACAATAAAGAGTTATACATACATACACTCCGAAAACTCAGAGAGGCAAACATGTGATTCGAACCCATGAACCTCTAAGTCAAACCACGGCTATTGGCTAACTGGCTTGAAATAAAAGGTGGTTTGACCTTTAGCCTCTCAAGAAGAGAGTCGTGGGTTCACACCCGGGTGCAAACTCACATTTTTCATTACCTATTTACTTATCTTGCCCGTTATGAGTGGTGTAGGGATAAAAAGCACGCATCACGGTATGATGAGGATCCGGCTTCGATTCCCGGCCATAGGTTTACTTTTCGGTATTCTATGTGTTCTAGTTTTCAGTGTCATTTAGAACTTCAATAAGTTAAATTCGTGATTCAATTGATAATACCTTTTTATTTTTTTAGCTACACGAAAACATCTTAAGGAAACACGCACACATTTGCCAGGTAATTCGAGCACACATGCACATGCACATGCACAAATCACGTCTTTATCCCTTACGGGGTAGACAGAGCCTAAGGTAACAGGTACCTGCAGGCCACATTTAGCAAGATTGTGGGCGTATAGGTGGAAAATGGAATCAAAATAGTGATGGGTTGCTAGCCTCATCGCCTATAACATGATTCCTATTTTCGCCCATTCCCTCGATGGGCTTTTACCATCTGCGCGGGTAGAGAAGCAACTGGTACATTCTATGTTTTTCCTTTGCTCCCAGACCAGCATGGAAGATAATTCGAGGGTGGGAATAAAAGCCCAAGCCCTCTCATTCTGAGAGGAGACCTATGATTAGCAGTGGGATGTATTTAGACTGGGGATGATGAACTCTCGATTATAAGTCGCACGCACGCACACATCCTTGAAAAAGGTCAAGATAAGATCGAAACTAGTCTGAGTTATGATTGAAATCGGCATCACTTCCCAGAACTCCGTCTTTATTTTTTATATGGTCGCTACTAACACACTCCGGAACAATGAAATCTGGCAAAGCTCAATAAGAACCCAAGGAAAAAAATAATTCCGCCATGATCTGCTGAAATACAGAATTCTCGTAACTTCGTCGCAAAATTAGAGCTTTATACTGCTTTTTTTCACTTTTCCGCTACCTCGACCGGTATAAATTAACCTCCCCTGTTCCTTTCCTAAGCCATTAATTGTACCAACTAGGGGTGAAGTGATGGCGGAAGACGGCTCAGGATATAACGGTGGCCTTGTGAAATCGAATCGAATTCCTTAGACGTACAGAATTGTGGTAAGTTTTATTTTTTTGTTTCGCTCCAGTTTACCGTTTATTGGCTGGCTTAAGTAGTAATTTATTAAAACATATCAATGGTTAAATGTTGAAAAAGCCGTGGGAGCCTAGTGACTTTTCTACAAGCAGACTGTCGTAGGTTTGAGTCCCGGACCTTTTTCGGAATTTATGTGCTAAATTACATTTCAAAATTACCGCACAGGGTCCTTGAGAGAACATTCTGAGAGGAGACCTGTGTCCGACAAAGGGACGTATATAAGCTGGAGAGGTTTTTATCTATACTAATATTATAAAGAGGAAAAATTTGATTGTTTGTTTTTTTGTTTGCTTGCATTGAATAGGCTCCGAAACTACTGGACCGATTTTAAAAATTCTTTTGCCGTTAGAAAACTACAATTATCACTGAGTGACATAGGCTACTTTTTACCGCGGGAAAATATCTATTCCTATGGGAAAATTAATTTATCGCGGGCGAAGCTGCGGACGGAAGGCTAGTATGTTATATAAGCATGGGTTTAATCACGATCACGTCTAATGGAGAGAGAGAGACGATGGCGAGAATAACAGTGTTTCGTTATGTTGCCAAAGCATTTTTGAAGTGTTCCAAACCATCTTAATAATTATCAAACCTGCGCACTAAATTTCTTGACAAACGGTTGAGAAATGCGATCTAAACGAGAACAGATAATAGGAAAGTATATTGGCCCAAATTGAAATGGAGACGCTTCGCTTGCACTTCGCGCTCATTTGACCAATTACAATAGACGGCCTCAAGGCATATGAAAGAAATTCTGCCCAAGCTTAAGCAGAGACGCTTCGCTCGCACTTCTCTCTCATTTGGTCAAGAATTACAGACAGCCGAACGTAGCAGCTGGTCATACCAAAGCATTTTTGCAAGAGATGCTTCGCTCGCACTTCGTGCTCGCTCGGTCAAAGGGGGACCAAAACCAGTCAAAACCAGTTTTTAGGACAATCGCTTATTCAATTATCAGCGCTAACTATCAATTGCGCAATCACAAAAAAATGAACGCCAGAACGGAAGAAGTCATTTAACGCAAGGAATATGGAGCAAATTTCATTTTTCGTTACCTTTTATATAAAAATTATGCAAGACTGTAACGTTAAAACCTGAAGTTTCGCCATAAAATCCCAAATAAATGGGGGGCTAATCTTTGTATCAAATTATCTCATTTTAGGGGGAGTAAGGGCCAGTTATGGAAATAAAGAGCCCGTAGCGATGTAGGGGGTGGATTAGGGGGGAGTCACACTGTTCGATAATTATTATTTTTTTAATTTTATGACTTGAGACTGTAAGTTAAACCTAACGGAACGTTAATGAAGGGATGAACAAAAACCACGTGTCTATTATTAAACTTGCGTCTATCGCTATTTAATATCGGTTAGGAATAAACAAGAGGTTTGTAAAACATAAAATACTTATTTAGTAAAAACTAGCTTCTGCCCGCGACTTCGTCTGCGTAGAATTATACATAAAAACCTTCCTCTTGAATCATTCTATCTTTAAAAATAATAATTTTGGGTGCATTTGTCTAATAAACCGATAAAACTCAATAATAGAATATATATCACCAATTAAAATAATTTTCATATAAACATTTACATTTTCATTTTCAATTAAAATTGCAATTGAATTTGAAGTTCGTATTCTACTGTCCCTGTCGTTCTTCTATAAAAGATTATTTGCGTGAGCGAAACGACACGAAACCATAATATGTAAATATTAAACGGACTTGAAGAAAAAATACTCCTCGGGAACTTTTGTTTAAAAAAAACCTTTTATTTTTAGCCCACTTCAAAGGAAGAGGTTCTCAATTCGACGGTTTTTTTTTGTCTTAGTATTTCTTCCCGCTGTAATATTTCGGAACTCTTTACCTGAACCCGGCCTTACCTCATTGAGATTGCGAACATTTCCCGTTATAATGAATTGATAATTGCCTCGTAATTAGCGCTAATAAATTCTGGACACGGATTCGTGCATATTCGGCATAAATAACAGGTTTCCATTTATAAATTGTCGCGTCGATTTAACGTGGCTTTTGTGATAATCTCGGCTAAATAATAGCAATTATATGGATCCAAATAACGGCGCTCTGATTTTTCAGCTTTGCCGTAAAGGCGGGAATTTTTTTAAATCGTGAAACTGTAAGAGCACTGTTCCGTCTAATTACTTGTTTACTTTTGTAATACATAATTTATTAATTTCTAACCGATACTGAAAACTAGAACTCAGAAAAATCCAAAAAGTAAAACTTATGACCGAGAATAAAACTCGGATTATCATCATTCCGTGATGCTGCTATTACCCCTACACCGCCACCATGTCATCAACATAGAAAATTAACGACAGACAGAATAAGCATTCGTAGAACTGGTGGTCTTTGAGATCATAAGACACTATTGGATGCGGGAGGCATAAAATAACAAGACCATTGCGTCTTAGAGATTATTGTGGAAAGCCTAAGTCCAACAGTGGACGTCTTTCGGCTGCAATAACAACGATAAACTGAGGTTTTAACATCAACATCATGTTTTAACAGACCAATGCTACCATAGACGTTTCCTAAAACGCGCCATTTTGCCCTGTCTTTGGTTTGCCTTTCACACGTTGTTAGTTTATTTAGGAAGAGGGCTTCCTACACTACATTCGAGCAGTCTGCTAAAAAACTCTTTTACCATATCGACTGCTTGGCATAGACCTTCCCTAAAAGGCGCCATTTTGCCTTGTCTTTGAGTTGCCTTTCAGACGTTGTTACTTTATTTAGCTGAAGGGCTTCCTACATGACCGTCTCCGAACAGTCTTTACTCAAAACCTTTACCCCTAGGAGTAACCAGTTCTTCCACAGATTGCCAGCTCACTGCACTTCAGTTGGTCGTCTTGCGTGTGTTATGCCGATGTCTCTGGTTCTATGTCGGAAAACTTCGTTGTACGTTTTGTTGATATTAACGCGAATGCACTCCGGTCTTTGGAAAAAGACAATTGGCATCATGGAAACCGAAATTAGCCGAGAAGACCGATGTGCAATCTTTATAACTGGATACTGTACTTTGTACCTTACCTGTAGTTTGATGGAGGTAGATCTATATGTCCTATCAGCTGTGTTCTGAGCCTGGCAGGTGAAGGTCTGGTTGTGGTGGTACCTCCTTGGTCTCAGGCGAAGGATAGACCTAAAAACAAGAGTGATAATATAACCCTAGGGAAAATGAATAATGTGTTGCAAAATAACGTCACGCTTGGACGGACTTCAGCTAGCAGGACATGATATGAGAGCTTCAAATGTCAATAAAATAATAAAAAAATTCGCACTTAGTTTTGAGTTAAAGAGTCCAAGGAAAACTTATAATTTTTGGCTCAAAATGAAGGCGACCTTTTTTTATGGTGTGGAAAATGCGCCTCATGCATCCGCCCAGTACGGGGTTACCGGGGGTATGTGGAGCTCTCCCGCGACGGCAGGCATACCAACTAAAAACCACACGGATTCCCTATTCGGTCGTATGAAAATGAAGGCCCACTGCTGGGCATAGGCCACCTTTCGCAATGAGAGGGCTTGGGCTATTGTTCACACGCGGTTCCAGTGCGGATTGGGAACTTCACACCATTGAATTGCTTCGCAGGTGTGCTGGTTTCCTCACGATGTTTTCCTTCACCGAAAAGTTCATATAGCTCGCCTAGATTAAGACTTAAGAACTATTGTTGATAGTATATTCTGCAATAACTATTAACGTTGCGACTCTAGGCAGCTACGACCTTTCACGTCTTTATTGCTATCCCGCGGGAATTATGCAATTTTCCGGGATAAAAAGTAGCGTGTGTTAATCTAGAGTACCTACCAGCTATCTCCGTTCCAGACTTTATCCAAATCCGTCGTCCTTTCAGCGTGAAGAAAGGACAAACATCTTCGCAGCCATCCATCCTCACAAACTTTCGCATTTATAATTTTAGTAGGATGTATATTTTTGTAAATAAAGACTAGTTCACCTTGCCGTCTGCCTGCTGCCGTCAGAAGTTTGCACAGTCTGGGTAACTCCTTGGGTTAAGACACCTCCGTCGTGATCCACCCACGTTATCTGGACACAATACACATATCTATACTATAAAATAAACAAAAAATATTCACCTTGCTACTCAGAGTGAGCACAATTGACCAAAAAATTGGTTTGCAAGGTCACCACTTGTGCTCACTTTGAGATTTATCCCGTAGAAGGATCGAAACGCGTCAGAGTTTTGTGGTGTAGGGGATAGTTAAGTTTGTGGGATTAATGTGTGTTTTATGTGGCAGTAGTAGAGGGAGGGATTGCATTTAAAAACATTAATATTTCGCAGAGGCTTGGCTTTCTTGCACGCGGCGTTGTGCACTTTTTGGGATTGGTAAAAAATGTTAAACTCGAGTCGGGTAATACTTTTACATAAGATGGAGGTAGTGTTGCTGCAGGGTCATAATAATAGGTACGTTGATTATGTCACTCACTCGTAAGCTACGTTTGGCCTAGTGGTATGGTAAGAGTGCGTTCGCTCCGGTGACCGTTTTACAAATCTCGTGTAGAAAAAGATTCTTTTTATTTTTGAAGTGCGTTGTACACTTTTAGTTTTCACTTCCGCCGGCACTCCCGGAGTACAACCCGTCAGTTTTTTTTTCATTGAAATGGACCTCAGCAAAGTAACGCCTGATTCAATAAAATACTAGGCCTACCTCAGCAGCAGGCTTGCCGCCAGCCGACACGCACTCCAGATTCACCTCCCTGTCCTCGACGGCCATCAGAACAGCTCCTTGCAGTATCTTGGGAGGTTCAGGAGGCACCAGCACTACAAGCCGAGCGTAGCGCGACCTGATCGGCGGTTCTCCTGTGAAATAATATTCCCATCAAATCTTTGTAAAAGCCCATAGGGATTCAGGAGACTTCCGTACTTCCAACCGCTAGTATGTTGGATAACGTGCGGTCTGTGGGGTCTTAGAATGCCATAAGTTGTTATCTCACTCCCTCTTACGGGTTTTTTTTGCGTGGGAGTGAAGAACACTCATGATATACTGCCAGGCCGGTCCTGACTGCATGCCTGACTCATCTGGGAATTGCTCACCAGACGCCTACGGACTAAACTCAACACCCTGTTGAGTGTTTACTCCGAGACGCGCTTCTGATTTACATTTTGAGTCCGGGTGTGTAGTTGTGAAGTTGTGTTTTGGGTGAAGCGTGATTGTGAGGGTTTATGTTTGGTGTGTGTTGAATGTTTGTTTAGTGTACCTATATAGGGAATATCTATATATACAAAAGAAAGTCGTGTTAGTTACACTATTTATAACTCGAGAACGGCTGAACCGATTTGGCTCAAAATAGGTAAGGAGGTAGCTTAGAACCAGGAGACGGGCATAGGATACTTCTTATCCCGATTTTCCCACGGGATTGGAAAATTCCGAAATGTTGTACTAATAAAGCTACAGACATTAAATTTAGCATGCCTACACATTATTCCTTGACTAGTATAAAGATGCACTTACAAAGGAATTTTTCAAATTTCCCACGGGATAAAAACAAGAGGTAAATAATTAAAACTATAATCAATAGATAATATTCCTAGAGGATCTGTAGGTGCTCTAAGAAGGGATTTTCCGAATTTCCCACGGGATAGGCAATAAAAACCTTATACTTGGAGACATGAGTGGATGTATGGGGTGTGTTGTCACTCTGACGTTATGTGCGCGGACGAAGTCGCGGGGAAAAGCTAGTATACGATATAAAAGATTAAAGTCGTTACGGGATGTGAGAGAGTTGGTCTGTTAGGTAGTGTTTGTGTGTTTGCCTTTGAGTTCAAGTGTTTATGTGTTGTTGAATTTTTTGAGATTACGGACAATGTGTTCAATTAGGATATGGAAGGCAATGGTTGAGGATTCTTTGGATAGGATGCTGTTTAGATTAAGTGGGTCGGTGTTGCTAAGATTAGAAGCTGTGGTTTGGCAGTTGAATGCCGAGTGAGGACAGCAAGGCACTCTAAGAGCTTAAGGTCTGTACCCGAAACTACGAGCAAAAGCAGCTTAAATTTATGAAAAGTTTCACCAAATTCACCAGCCCGTTATTTATAATTTAAAGCACATTATTGTGCGGACGCTACGTTTTATATTTACCAATTTTCACCTCTTTCGTTCGGAGGCAGCCAAATAAAATCAGTTCGGGCCTGAAATAATTGCGCGACGCAGTGACGTCACACGGGAACAATTGGCGGTAAAACAAGTGAATTACTCATTTCATTTCGCTTTTGTTATTTGTTATACACCTATTGGGTTTCCATTGCACTGTGCTTAAACTAACAACCTAAAATTCATCATCATCATCATCCTCAGCCTATATGCGTCCCACCGCTGGGCACAGGCCTCGTCTCAGAATTGGAGGGCTTGGGCTATAATTAATTATTATTATTATTATAGTTCCCGTGGGGGCCCAGTGCGGATTGGGAACTTCACCATTGAATTGTTTCACCGAAATGGTCGTGGTAAAATTCAAATGTAATTTTGCACATAAATTCTGAAAAACTCAAAGATGCGAGCCCGAGATTCGAACCCTTATATCAAAGTAGATAATGATTCCGCAGTGGGATCAAAACGCGTCAGTGTTTGTGTGGTGTAAGGGATAATTAAGTTTGTGGGATTTATATGTGGTTTATGTGGCAGTAGTGGAGGGAGGCGTTGCATGAAAAACATATATATTTCACACAGGCTTGGTCATCTGGCACGTAAGGAGCGGAGTAGCAAGGTAAATATTTTTGGTCATTGAGATGGACCTCCGCAAAATAACGCCTGATTCAATAAAATAATTGTAATTTAAATATACATAGTAAGCTGGTCTGAAAGCAAAGAAAAAACATGGAATGTACTAGATGTTTCTCTTTCCGCGCAGATAAAATACCATCGAGGGAATGAGCGAAAATCGTAGTAATCATGTTATAGGCGACGCGGCTAACAACCCGTCATTATTGTGACTTCCCTTTCGTATACGCCCTTTATACTAAACGTAGCCTTTAGGTCTGTTACCTTAGGCTCTGTCTACCCGTAAAGGATAAAGACGTGATTTATATGTATGTAAGTTAAGAGCACGCCCGCAATTATGCTAAACGTAGCCTTTAGGTCTTGTTACTTTAGGCTCTGTCTACCCCGTAAAGGATAAAGACGTGTTTTCAACATGAAACTACCGTGAGACTTAATCATCATTACACATAAACGGATAACTCACGTATAAAAAGTCGAGTGATGCTCGACATGTTTCGGACTATTTCGTAGTCCGCAGCGCTGGCGCGCAGTGTTCGTGTCGCTGCCGCCGGGGCGAGCGCTCCAGGAAGAAGGACTACGAAATAGTCCGAAACATGTCGAACATCACTCGACTTTTTATACGTGAGTTATCCGTTTGTGTATTTTTTTTTTAAATGTGAAGGAAGGCAAACGAGCAAGTGGGTCACCTGATGGTAAGTGATCACCACTGCCCATAGACACCCGCAACCCCGGGGGATTGCAAATGCGTTGCCAACCTAGAGGACTAAGATGAAATGCCTCTTGTGCCCGTAATTTCCCCGGCTGTCTTAGGCTGCGGCTCCACTGAGGCGGAGACGAGTGGAGCGGAGAGGAGACGTGTGGGGATCGACCAATCATATTACAGAGCGGAGACGCGATGTGGATTTCATGTAATATGAATGGTCGATCCCCACACGTCTCCTCTCCGCTCCGCTCGTCTCCGCCTCAGTGGAGCCGCAGCCTAAGACAGCCGGGGAAATTACGGGCACAAGAGGCATTTCATCTTAGTCCTCTAGGTTGGCAACGCATTTGCAATCCCACACCGGAACACAGCAGTGCAAGCTCTGCTACTTAGCGGCAGGATTAGCGAGTAAGATGGTTAAGACGATGGTAAATGATGATAAAGACGTGATTTATATATGTAAGTTAAGAGCTATTTTTTAGGCACGTCGCTTACTACACGCGATGTCCAGTGCGCGTTGTAATCGGTACAAAGTTACCTCCCGGGTCGAACCCGTTGTAAATTATTTACGTCCCAAATTTCCACCCCGAGACCACTTATTCCCATAAGCCTAATAGTTCTTAGCCCTTAATAATCCCGCCATAAATTCAACCCCTAAAACTATTAAAATCACGTAGTTTTGCAGATTTTTGCATACGCAAAATGTTCTACGAGTAACTTTTAACTAAAGTTTGCGGTCGAGTTTATCCGGTCCGGTGTTCGTCCGGTTTTATCGTTATTGCGTCCGGTTTAAATAGTATTTAGCTAAGGGTGATTTTTTTAATTTTAGCCTTGTTTTGTTGTGAATTTTAGACGATTTTTAGGGTAGGACGGAGTTTTTAACCTCAAAAATTGGGCTTAGATATGTAAAGGGTTTATATGTTGGGCTTCGGATAGCTTTTGCCGCAAAAATATAATACACAAAAAAAAAACACTTCTCTTGTTATATCAAATGAAACGAAAAGCTATTAAATTGTATACCTGTAATACATACATACATGTATCACGTCTTTATCCCTTACGGGGTAGACAGAGCCTTAGGTAACAAAATCTTAAGGCCACGTTTAGCATGATTAAGGGCGTATAGGTGGAAAGGGAAATCAAAATAGTGATGGGTAGCCGCATCCCCTATAACATGATTCCTAAGACTCGCCCATTCCCTCGATGGCCTTTTACCATCTGCGCGGGAAGAGAAGCTGGCAAATTCTATGTTATTTCTTTACTCCCAGACCAGCATGGAAGAAATTTAATACATACTCTTCTTAATCTTCAAGCGTCTACATATAAGCCCAAAATGACACAAATCTAAGATAAAATCTCCGACAAAACCACATTCAAATAAAAATGTTGAAAACCCTTACGCCACGCATTGATCGAGTAATCAAACCGTAAATAAAATAATAAAAAAAAACAATTTTTGACCGATTTTTTCCGAACATGGCTAAGAACGACCGCAAGGAAACTGACTTTCGAATGATCGGTCCACCGGTTTGAGATCTATGACTCCACAGACACACACACACGCAGAAAGGGATGTCAAACTTATATCTCCCCTCTTTTTGGCTTAAAAACGGGAGCTTAAAAGCAGATAAACCCTTTTGGGTAGAATACATACCGTCACGCCTCTCTCCCACTGGGGTAGGCAGAGACTACTTTGTTCCACTTGCTACGATCCTGACATACTTCTTTCGCTTCATCCACACTCATCAATCTCTTCATACATTCTCCTCGGTTTCGGGTACTGACCTGACCTTTTTCCAAAACGTCTCCTATTTGGTCTCGGAACGTCCGTCTAGGCCTTCCCAACGTAACCATTCACACTACCCCTATAAATAGATCTGTATAGTTTGTGTTTGTTTTGGGTAGAAATTTCTAAAAAATGAGTTCACAAAACACCCTTTAACCGTTACGCCTCTCAAACTTTCGCACGCTTCCAAAACTTTTCCACACCCTAATCTATTTAAGATAACGACATGATATTTCGGCCTTATGTTGGCGGACATGCTTTCGGTCGAGATTTAACATAGAAACAAAATTAAGTGGCAAGTTAGTTTTCTGAACGAGGATTCGTACTTAAAAGGGTAGTTGTTTTACAAAATTGAATTGACGTTTCGGAGGCCCTTGTTGGTTCCGCTGTTGTTTTAGGGTAATTGGAAATTTCCAGTTTTGTTCTTTAGTTCGGTTTTGAAATGCTTGCTTTTGTTTTGGTATCAAAAGCCTGCTTAGTTTGTTTTACTTGACAGGTTTGGTATTGTTCTAAATGTGACCTTGATAGAGTTTTGTTCTAAATTAATATAGATCCTATAAACAATTATAATGTCTAGGATTCAAAATTATGAACTGTGAAATTAAAAATATGCTTAAACTTTAGTTAAAATGTGTATTTTTATAACTACTTTAAAAAAGGAATATTATAAATGTTAATTAACAAAATACATCTGGACGATTGGGAACTTTCTCGTTTATATAGGTTAATAACAAAATACATACTATATTCCTTACATGATAGACAGAGTCTAAGGTGACATGTCTAAAAGGTCACGTTTAGTATGATTGTGGGCGTATGGAAGCATAATAGTGACGGGTTGCTAGCCGCAAGGCAACAATGATTCCTAAGATTTTCGTCCATTCCCCCAGTCGGCTTTTACCATCTGCACGACAAGAAAAGCAACTGGTACATTCTAACAACAACAATAGTATCATCAATCACGTATTATTAAAATTGGCACATATAATAAATGTATATTTAATTCCAGATCCCGTGTTATCAACCAACAACATCCAACAACATCCAACAACAAACAACAAGGTAAGCTCAACCATCAACAGAAAAAAAAACATGTTTGCGTAAACAATAAAAAAAAACAATAGACAGCCCTGACGCTTTCAGAAAAGACACCCGCCAATCAAGTGAGCAAACAACTCGAAAAAACGGGCAAGCGTTAGTCGTAGTCGGACGGCAAGAGTTCCGTAGAGAGCATTATTTTTAGAGCATTATTTAAAAATCTTTTATCGGATTTACTTTGCGGAGGTCCCTTTCAATGAACAAAAAATATTTACCTTGCTACTCCGCTACTCACGTGCAAGATAACCAAGCCTGTGTGAAATGAGAACATTATTAAATTTTAGCAGGCTTGATTATCTTGCACGTGAGTAGCGGAGTAGAAAGGTAAATATTTTTTGTTCATCAAAAAATCTAGCAAAAATTAAAGGGATCTCCAACTATCGTGTAATGTTTGCTTGAGCCATGATAAAAGTGTCCCTTACGGGGTAGACAGAGCCAGGTTAACAAGACCTAGAGGCCACGTTTAGCGTGACTGTGGAATTTCATGAAACCACCGTGAGCCTCAATCATCAACACAAAAACGGATAACTCACGTATAAAAGTCGAGTGATGCTCGACTTGTTTCGAACTAGTTCGTAGTTCCTTTTGAAGCGGTCGCTGCGGCAGTGACACGAACACTTACCGTGTCACTCGGCTTTTTTACGTGAGTTATCCGTTTTTGTGTAATTGTGATCGTTTAGATTGGAAGGCGAATCATCATAAAATTAAGGCCTGGGCATCGAATATAGCAGCTTCTTAAAAAAAACTTCATCAAAATTAAACAAGAAATGGGGAAAGGCATCTCAAGTAATTTATTGGTTAATAGTAAAAGTACAGATCTCAGTCATAAGAGCAGTGTCCATAAGATTGAGAGGCTTAAGGAAGCTCATTAAAGCCCTTGGCTGCGAGGACGGAGCAGGGATCCTATGAAGAATAGGCTGGGCAGCTACGGGGAACGTTGAAGAGTACATGGTATATAATAACAACACTTTGGTGCGGTCACCGCCCTTCTTCATCGGCATGTTCGGGTACATCTTGCATGACTTCAGAGGGAAGATTAAGTTGTCACAGTGGTCCGCATTAGTATTATATTAGGATTAGTATTATATTCTTCCATGCTGGTCTGGGAGCAAAGAAAAAACAAAATGTACTAATTGCTTTTCTACCAGCGCGGATGGCAAAAGCCCATCGAGGGAACAGGCGAGAATCATAGGAATCATGTTATAGGCTCATCGCTTAGCTCATCGGCTAGCAAACCAACACTATTTTGATCACCTATACGCCCACAATCTTGCTAAATGTGGCCTGTAGGTACCAGTTACCTTAGGCTCTGTCTACCCCGTAAGAGTCAAAGACGTAATTTGTGTATTTATGTGTATGTAGTATTATATTAGTTGATTATTATCTTTAAATCCCTCACAAAAGTTAAAATTCCTTATTATACCAATGATCATAGCAGGGCTCTTTTTAGCATACAGACCCCTAAAACCAGCTCATTGGCGGTTCCGATCACGTCGCGCGCAAGTTGGGGGGCAGAGAAAATAATTTATCTACCACAGGTTTATCTTATTAGGAGAAAACTCGCAGATTTATAGGATTCGGTGTCGTGTTTATGGGAGATTTCTCACTTGTTGCTGTTTTTTATAAGATTGTGTAACTTTCAACATGAAACTACCGTGAGACACAATCGTAGTGGTTGTGTTAGGAGTGCCACAATAGAGAAATCTCTCTCCAGGCAGATGTTATGCCCGGGGACCGAAGTCCGAAGGAAGAGAGTTGAGAGTTGTATTTATGCAGCCGCATTGAGAAACTTCGTTAGCGGCATGTAGAACGATGTGACAGCTGTCATTAGAACTGGCGCTAGCTACTCGTGTGTCGTAGTAGTTATGTAGTCGACAACTAGGTGGCGCTAGGGTCGCTACAGTTGTTTGCTGCCGCCGGGGCCACCTCAGCCACCTCGTTGGTGGACGTCCTACGCTGCGCTTGCTGATCCGCGGTCTCTACTCTCAACCTTTCGGCCCCAACGACCATCTTCTCCATGCTATATATCCTGCCCATTGCCACTTCAAGGAGATAATTCACTTGGCTACGTCAGTGACCCTTGTTCTTATACGTATCTCCTAATTTCTGATTCGATCCTGTAGAAAGACCGTTACTTTGCGGAGGTCCATTTCAATGAAATAAAAATATTTACCTCGCTACTCTGCTACTCACGCGCAAGATAACCAAGCCTCTACTACTACCACATAAAACACATATAAATCCCACAAACTTAATTATCCCTGAAACCACACAAACATTGACGCGTTTCGATCCCACTACGGGATCATTCTCAAAGTATAGTGAGCACAACTGTTACACGTGCAAACCAACGTCGTACTGATTTGAAAACATATAAATAAACATAATGAACCCGCATTTATATATTTTCCGAAACTACCCTTACATTTATGATTTTTATTGTTACTTTTATCAACAACTACCTTCAAAAAATTGCGTTGCTTGGGAGTGATTGCATGAAAAACATATATTATATACTAGCTGTTGCCCGCAACTTCGTCTGCATAGAATTCGTTTATCGCTATTCCGTAGGAATTAGGCAATTTTCCGGGATAAAAAGTAGCCTATGTGTTATTCCAGACTATAATCCATCTATGTTCCAAATTTCATCCATCTGTCCGTTCTGTCGTGAAAGAGTAACAAACATCCATACATCCATACTCACAAACTTCGCGTTTATAATATGAATAGGATTTCGCAAAGACTTTTATGGTTATCTTGCACGCGAGTAGCTGAGTAGCAAGGTATATATTTTTTGTTTATTTTGTTGGCATATTTAGAAAAACGCGAGTCACTTAACATATTAAAAACATTTAAAATTTAACGCGGATTCCTCGTCAAATGAACTCGGAGTAATAAAGTCGAGGGGCGGGGAACACGCGCGGTCAAACCAAACAACCCGCAAATTGTTGGCCCACTACGGTTTTGTACGGGTTAAGTGGGGTGCAAGGCATGAGCGACAGCGGCTTGCAAGGCCGCTTGTACAAGGGTTTTTTTTTATATGATAGGCGTAAGGGCTATTTTTCTTCCATGCTGGTCTGGGAGCAAAGAAATAACATAGAATGTACAAGTTGATTCTCTTCCCGCGCAGATGATAAAAGTCCATCGAGGGAATGGGCGAAAATTTGAGGAATCGCGTTATAGGCGGTGCTGCTTGCAACCCATCGCTATTTTGATTCCCCTTTCCACATATACGCTTACAATCATGCTTAACCTGGCATTTAGGTCATGTTACCTTGGACTGTCTGCCCCGTAAGGGATAAAGACGTGATTTATGTATGTATGGATAGAAGCATTTGTCTACAAAGACTCAAAAATCTTCTCAAAAAACTTCGTCTGCAATGAGTTCATCCGTCGCTATCCCGCGCGAACTACGTTATTTTATTTGCTATTTCAGTCTGTAATGCATCTATGCCAAATGAGATCCAGTAGTATTATCTAACTCGCTCGCAATCGCCATCGTGCTAATTTTGACAGTTCATGTATGGGTTGACAATTGGCATCGGAATCAGTTAGCTGTCACATTCATACAAAAACTGTCAAAATGAACAACATGGCGATTGCGAGCGATTCAGACAATAAGGCTACAGATCTGTCCAGCTGTTGTGGCGTAAGTAACAAATAACTTACTAGCAAACTTTCGCATTCATAATATTAGTAGGACAGTGGGTAATTAAAATATATTCGTCACGCTTGTCTTCTATAACTCGGACCACACAAAAAGTCGAATTTAAACTGCAGAAGCGTGAGTGAGGCGTCGAAAAGTTCTTGTTTCGCAGTGTCAAGTCTGAACACTATTGTATACACAGCTGGTAAAAGGATTTACTTAGCACTTTGTTATAAAACAAGACTGTACAGTTTCGATTGTTGTTGTTTCATTTATACTGCTCTGTTATTAAGAGAGAGGGAGGCAGAAACATGTGTTTTTGGATCAATGAAGATAAGGTTAATGTTAACAGTGTCGCATACTTAATTCTATTTCATTCCTTCCTCTTGAATCACTCTATCTATTAAAAAAACCGCATCAAAATTCGTTGTGTAGTTTTGAAGATAAATAAATAATAAATAAATAAATATCTTGGGACAAACTACACCAATTGACCCAGCCCCAAACTAAGCAAAGCTTGTGCTATGGGTACCAGGCAACGGATAAACATACTTATATAATGTAGATAAATACATACTTAAATACATACAACATCCATGACTCGGGCACAAACATTCGTATTCACCATACAACTGTCTGCCCCTACCGGGATTCGAACCCAGGACCTCTAGCTTCATAGTCAGGGTCACTAACCACTAGGCTATCCGGTCGTCAAATCTAAGCATACATAAAGATTTACGGACAGAGAAAGCGACTTTGTTTTATACTATGTAGTGATAACCACATCTTTCATTCTTCTTTTTCTTCCACGCTGGTTTTGGAGTAAAGAAAAACCTGTGTTTTTCTTTACTACATTCTGTAATGTACCAGTTGCTTCTCGTCCTGCGCTGATGGTAAAAGCCCATCGAGGGAATTGTGAAAGTCTTAGGCGAAATTAGGATAATCGATGGCGCCCACAATCATGCTAAATGGGGCCTTTAGGTCTTGTTACCTTAGGCTCTATCCACCCCGTAAGGGATAAAGACGTGATTTATGTATGTAGGTATGTTATGTATAACCACATGTTGAAATATAACATTTATTCACATTATAACTCCCATTTTGAAGCTAACATGGAAGAGGTAAGAAGGAGCCTATGTAAAACATAATTAAATGGCTCTAAGCTTCTCTCTCATCATCATTTCCAGCCTATATACGCCCACTGTTGGGCACAAGTCTCCTCTTAGAATGAGAAAGCCTCACGCAAAAAACATTACCAACTTAATTTCGAAAATCGCTAGTACTACTAGCGCCACCTAATGACAACAAACTAATCTTACAGTTAAAGCGAACAAGTTGCGATAGATGGCGCCACTAATGCAAGCGTGAAAAGTTTTCGCGCCTGTTCTCCGTACATAACTATTACATAACCAGGACATTCTAAGGTAAAATAAAGACTATTTTCTAAATTAAAACAAACATGTTCGCGCCTAATCCTAAATTAATCCAATTTAATCGTCCTACATGGGTTTTATCAGCGTCGGTTATGTAACTTGGTTATGTACGGTGAACAAGCTGTTTTTGGAAGGTCTGGGAGGGTAGGTGGTGTAACTTGGAGGACACTTGGCGCGTATAGCCATGAGGTGCGGGTTCAAAACCCATCCGGCACTCGGAATACTTTTTCTTTTTTTATTTATAAATCTAATTTGGTTGTTCTTGTCTACGCGCATCTGTGCACGATCAGGCGTATTTTAAAACTATTTACTTTTTATTCTGAGATTAGTTGTTAGTAACAACACACAACACGGAGTCACGGGTAACAACTTGTTACCCGTGACTCCGTCTGTGCAGAATTCGCTTACCGCTATAAAGCGGGAACGTCTTTCTAACTGTATCGGTCCAGTAGTTCAGGCGTGAAAGTGACCGATAGACAGACAGTTACCTTTTCCTTTAAATTATAATATTAGTAGGGATTATAGCAGGATGAAAATACGAAACTTCATAAAATTCACTGCCTTTTACTATCCAAAAACAAAGAGACGAAATCCCCGCTAAATAAGCCATTATCTTGGTTAAGGTGATTCGAAACAACCCCTCTTGTAAACTTTTTCACCGCAGACTTTAAGTGACGGGACACTCGCTACGCTTGGGCAACTCGATAATCGGACGAGTCAAGTTGAGTCACGTTTGCAAAAAAAAAATGTTACAAAATGGTGTCGGTTTTGATGTTTATTAATTTTAACGACGAGTCTAGTGGTTGGAAAATAAATGCCTATGAAGATTTAAGTCCTAGCTTTAATCCTCTGGAGAAATGTAGCTTTTGAAAAATAAGAATGTTTGTTCTCGTCTCTTGGATGTTCAATATGAAAGTATGTATTTACCTACACAAATATGGCAGACAATCAAAAAATAAAAGCTGGCCTTATTTAACTTGCCTCGCGAGGCGGCTCCCACAATGAGTGTTTGACTCTTCTCAAGCTACGAGTCCAAAACACTTTAAAAAAAGAAATAGCAGCTGGTCTAATTCAAGTTGCCTTGCAAGGCAACTCACTCATTGAGTATTTGGCTCGTCTCAACCTACAAAACCAAGACACTAAAAATAATAAACTGGCCTTGTTCAAGTTGCCTCGCGAGGCAGCTCATTCATTGAGCATTTGACTCGTCTCAAGCTACGAGTCAAGTTATTCTCGTTTCTATCTGCATTCATAATTTCAAAAAGTTACAGTAGAGATTAAATACGCCAATAAAGTTGGGCAGAACTTCTTATCGAGGTAATTTGTGGAGTAAAGGTGAAAAACATCCGGAAAGTCGGAACAATTGTACGGTGGAGTTTGTCCTTGTAAAATAACTTAAATTTTATGATAATATTGGCAATGATATTAAAGGAAACGTGATTAAGGAAAAAAAATGTCATTTACTTTATTACATACTAGCTTCTGCCCGCGACTTCGTCTGCGTAGAATTATACATAAAAACCTTCCTCTTGAATCACTCTATCTATTAAAAAAACCGCATCAAAATCCGTCGTGTAGTTTTGAAGATATAAGCATACATTTTTTTTTTTTTTTATATGTCTAGGAAGGCAAACGAGACATAGGGACATAGGGACAGAGAAAGCGACTTTGTTTTATACTATGTTATTAAAGATATCTATGAAATGAATCAATAATTTTATTTCTTCATTTTTTATATCTATTTTTACGATTTTACCCGTTGCAAATTAAATTTCTAAGCAACACTGAAAACTGGAACGTAGAAAAATATGAAAAGCTATGGCTGAGAATCGAACCTGGATCCTCATCATTTCGTCACCACCCAGGTGAGTAAGCCTCCGAACTTTTCTGTCTGTACCAGCTGTCACATGACTTTTTTATCACGATTTTCGGTCGCCAAGCCAAGTTCGAAACTATTTGAACTGTGACTGAGCAATAGATGTTCCACGGGAGTTTGTAATTGTGTCGTGCAGATACATCATTCAAACAGTTGGCGCTTGGGGAAGAAAATTCGCCAACAACTCTACATCTGCCTATCTTGTTACATGTAAAATTGTCATGTTTTTTGTACAATAAAGAGTTATACATACATAGTTGCTAAACATCAGACGTGATTGTGATCAAACGCATGCTTATAAACCAATCTCCTGTAGGATGGCAACGAAAGAAGAAGAAAATATAGAGTAACCATAAGTCAAGTCCCCTACGATCCCGTATCCCTTACGATATTGACAGAGCCAGAGAAGAAAATCTTTATGACGATAAATCAAGAATCTATATAAATCGATTATTTGGGACTCCCCCCCGAAGGGGTATACCCAAACTAAAAACTCTTCAGCGCTGCCTCGGGCCTGTGTGATGAGGACGCAATGGGATGCCACTAGGGTTTCACCATAAACGACTCCCCGGTGGCCCCGGCTTCCGCCAGGACCTCACCATGAAGGGGAGGGCCCGTACGCTGAGGCTGTCTTCCCTTGGACGATAAGACCAGGCAATGATGTAGACAAAGCCTAAGGTAACAAGACCTAGAGGCCACGTTTAGAATTATTGTGGGCGTATAGAAAAGGGAATCATAATAGTGATGGGCTGTCCAGTCGCATCGCCTGTGACATAATTTCTAAGATTTTTTACTGCTCAGTGGGCTTTTACTATCTGCGCGGGAAGAGAAGCAACTGATACATTTTATGCTTTTTCTTTGCTCCCAGACCAACAAGGAAGTTAACATAGATAATATTATATAGACGACTAGCTTATGCCCGCGACTTCGTCCGCGTAGATAAATCCCGTTTTTTTCCTTATCCCGTGGGAATTTCCAAAAATCCTGAAATTAGTTTCTTAGTTTTGTAATCACCTACTTTTGTATCAAATTTGAAGTCTAGTTATTATAGTTACTGAGATAGCGTCACTCGGAATCGAATATATAATTCCCGTTTTTTCCTTATCCCGTGGGAATTTCCAAAAATCCTTCCTTAGTGGATGCCTACATTGTATAAGGTATCTATGTGCAAAATTTCAAGTCTCTAAGGCCAGTGGTTTGGGCTGTGCTATCCCGCGGGAACTATGCAATTTTCCGGGATAAAAACTATCCTATGTCCTTTCCCGGGACCAAACTATCTGTATACCAAATTTCAACTAAATCGGCTCAGCGGTTTAAGCGTGAAAAGGTAACAGACAGACAGACAGACAGAGTTACTTTCGCATTTATAATATTAGTAAGGAGTAAGGATAGTAAGGATGAGCGTATTCCATGATCATATTCTTCCAATGCAGTATTTTTCACCCCTCTACTAAAAGTAATAAATGGATACCGGTGTCAATAATGAAATCATAGCGAAGCCCGAAGAAGTAATGAGTTGAAACCTTACTGATACTTGGGGGAGTATCTCGAGCGACGTCGGTGTGAATTACGACTTGAATTTTTTTCGAATGCATCTACTACCCAGGCAATCTGCCTCCGTGGTGTCGTTCAAGGAGGGCTAGATCGAGATGTGGCTCACACCATCTCCTTAAATATTGTATGTGTGTACTCGAATTGTATGCAGTGTGTATTTAGTAGTTTATTTATGAATTGTTTGTAGTATTATGAGATGTACGCTTTATAGTGGTTAAATGCTTTGGATATTTTAAACTCAGTCTTAGTCGGTCTTTCGCATAACGCTCTTCTCATTTATTCAGAGGTTAACTGGTAGATCCCTTATAGGGATAAGTTCGCCTTTGTGCATATATTTAATATCTTTTTGTGATTTGTCTCTGTTTCTTTATATTTGTACAATAAAAATTTACTTACTTACTACCTAAAAAGGGGGTCATTCTGTCTTTGTACATCCACGGCTAGCAAGAGTGGCGAGAGCTGGGGCCTTACCGTGACGTCTTAATGCGATTCAATTCCGATTCAGTTTAGGTTCGCTCGCTGTCAGATCCATACTAAAAGTGACAGCTGAAACTTGAACTGAGTCGGAGTTTAATCGCATTAAGACGTCATGGTAAGACCTCTGTACCACGCTCGAAGTACTACCCATATAATATGTATTTCTTACTGCTCGTTCTAAAACTCCAAAAATCTACTAAGTGCTACTAAAAAAAACATTAGTTCTATCCCTGCTCCCCCCGCGATCTCTTCACCCCGTTTTACGGTAAATCTGAGCACAACTGAGCCTCTAGTGTATATTTTCACACAAAAAACGTCTCTAAGTCCTTCACGTAATAGTCTCAATTCATCATCATCATCAGCTTGAAGACGTCCACTGTTGAACAAAGACCTGCCCCATAGTACACCACAATCAAGGACAACTCGCCACCGATGTTAGTTTCTACTAACACGAACCTCCAGAAAGTATCACCCAAAAATACATGTAAGTTCTATGAATAATCTCAACCATTAAAATGAGCTATGAACTGAGATCAACTATGAGAACTAAAGAAACATATCAATCAATGCAACACGGTAACTAACTCAAAACATCTGTCAATAAAAAGACACTTATTCCCAACAAAAGCGAATGCATTCAGTTGCCGTAAAGTGATCTGTGACAGCCTTTGAGAAAAGAAATCGGAAGATCCTAAACAACTTAAAACATACCTTATACGAGACTAATAAAAGTCTGTTTTGTTCTGTAAAGCCATGAACAGATCGTGTACACATGTTAACCAAATAAAGATGTAAAAAAGCAGCCACACAGACAATTATCGCTTCGGTTTGAAACGATGATACACGAATAGAAAGACTTGGTAAATGATTTCTCAACTGTTTCAAATGCGTCTTACTCGGAATTTACGCTAGAACTGGAGCAAGTCACGATTTTTCAGACAGTTACTTAAAGTTCACGAAACTTTGTTTAGTAGATGCTTAAATTAGAAACGTTATTTCATTTTTATACACCATTTTAAGCAATCAACAGTGTGATAAGGGAACGTGCTGGTGTGAAAGAGGATATAGTGACTAGGATAGAAAAAAGTATGCTTAGTTGGTTTGGGCATGTAGAGCGGATAGATGAAAGTAGACTAACTAAACAGATCTATATGGGGAGTGTCAATGGTTACGTTGGGAGGGGAAGGCCTAGACGGACGTTCCGAGACCAAAATAGGAGACGTTTTGGAAAAACGTCAGGTCAGGAGTACCCGAAACCGACGACCATGTATGAAGAGATTGATGAATGTGGATGAAGCGAAAAAAGTATGTCAGGATTGTAGCAAGTGGAACAAAGTAGTCTCTCTCTTCCCCTGTGGGAAAGAGGCGTGACGGTATTTTCCATTTCATTTCATTCTTTACACACATACATAAAATAAGGTTTTTATCCCTTACGAGGTAGAAAGTGTAAGGTAAAAAGACCTAAAGACCACGTTTAGCATGATTGTGGGCGTATAGGTAGAAAGAAGATTCGAAATAGTGATGGGTTGCTACATGATTCCTACAATTTCACGGCTTTTACCATTTCCGCGGAAAGAGAAGAAACTGGTACATTCTGTGTTTATCTTTGCTCCTAGACCAGTAACAGAAGTAAGTTCATTCTTTAACTGTCACTAAATGCTTGATACATTTCTCAGCTACAATTTCATCCCGCCAGAACTCGCTCAATCTTATTTCAAATATTAAAGGAACAGAGCAAACGTAATTAAAAAGTAAATTTTTAATGTTTCTCACAGCATTGCAGTTTTCTATGGAATATTATGATAGAACACGCCGCGTCGGCTGCGGTTGGAGTTATGGAATTCATCTGGTAATACAACATATAAATATGGTTAGAAGGAATCATAATATCATATTACTTGATAATTCCTACCGCCTAAGGCTTGCGGTCCATATTTCTCGATACATCGATGACATGGCTTAAGTCGCGTTGTGTCCATTAAGTTGGTTTAAGGTTTGTTTCTGAGTGATACGATGATTTACCGTACCAGAAATTATTTGTACCGTTAAGATTATGTTTATGGTTTCATTCCATTTAAGGATTGCTTTGGGATTTTTAAGTATTTAATAAGTGGTATTGCTTTCTTCCATGCTGGTCTGGGAGCAAAGAAAAAACATAAAAGCACATCGAGGGATTCGGAGAAAATCTTAGAAATCATGTTGTAGGCAATGCTAGCAACCCATCACTATTTTGATTCCCCTTTCCATCCATACGCCCACGATCATGCTAAACGTGGTCTTTAGGTCTTGTTACCTTAGGCTCTGTCTACCCCGTAAGGGATAAAGACGTGATTTATGTATGTTAAAAATATCAGTTAAAGAGGTTCTATGTATTGATTGATTGAAAACCTATAGTGTTATAATTTTAGTGAAACAGATCAGGATCTTAATAACAATGTCCTAATCCAAATACAAGTCATTACATATAAAACCAAGTCCTCCGCCATGTCTGTCTGTCTGTTCACGGTAAACTCAAAACTACTGAACAGAATTATGTTTGTGTATTATGTAAACCTGCTATGGGTCGTGTAGTGGTATAGCACGCGTCACGGAATGACGAGGATCCGGGTTCGATTCCCGGCCATAGCTTTACTTTTCGGATTTTTCTATGTGTTCTGATTTTCACAGACATTTAGAAATTAGAATTATGTTAAATTGATGAAAATCGCATAGGTAGTAATCTGATTATTTTTGTGATTTATTTTTGAACTAGCTTCTGCCCGAGACTTCGTCCGCGTATTGTGCAATAATTATTTACGATGCGACCTACGCAGCTACGACCCTTGTCATGTTATTCACTATTCCGCGGGAACTCTGCAATTTTCCGGAATAAAAAGTAGTCTATTAATCTTAGGTAGGTACCAGCTATCTCCGTGCCAAATTTTATCCCGATCCGGCTAGTAGCTTGCGCGTGAAGCAGTAATAAACATACACAAACACAAACTTTCATATTTTCATATCATAGGTTCGATAGGTCACAAACAAACATTGTCCGCAACATCACAAAATCTAGGCACTCGGTAGTGAGTCCGCTAAGTTCCCAAAGTAAGACGACAACGCAATGGCAGCGGGTTTTATTACACGAAGCACTTCGCAGTAATTTTATTTTTTTAATGTTTTCAAAAGCTGGAACGCCAACCTGGTTAGATTTGATTCAAGTCACGAGATTAGGGGCCATCGCCATTCTCTGTAAAGTTTATGTTATCTTCATTGTCAGTTATCTATGATTTCCTTTCTACTTTCTACTTAGAAACAGACAAAGATGACATCATAGATTACCGACACTTAAAATATCAGGGTCTTAACTAAGAGTGGTGAAAGAGGTCCTAAGTTTTCGATATTTAGGAATTAATATAGTTATACAGTAAAATTATTTGCAAAAATTATGAGTATTTGTCAAAATATGTTGGTAGAGGAATGATTGGATTCCAACCGCCTAGACGCTTTTTCTTAAAAGCAACTTATTGTCAAACACGCTAGGTTACTGTATTGTCCTTTCGTGCCACAAGTAGCGTGACCAATCTCTCTATATTAACTGCGACGCATAAGCAAACGCTCTGACTCAGATATCAAAATTTTTGTCAGTAACTTAGTTGCCGAACTTGGCTCGTTTCGCACAATTATTGTTTATGTTCGATATATCTCCTGAGGCGGAGCATCGGGCTCCACAAAGGTATAAAGGCCGGGCTCTTGCTTTGTATTTGTACTACTATAATTGCAGACAGGATGGGCAGAGAGGTCTGTGTAGATAATAATGTCACCGGCAATCTATAAAGTCCGGTATTCTATAGAATGCCTGTTCAAGCAAATTATGGAATACTAGCTGTTGGCCGCGTGAACTTTTCAATTATCTGAGAAAAAGTATCTTATGTCCTTCCCCGGGACTGAAGCTATCTCTGTACCAAATTTCTTTAATATCAGTTCAGTAGTTTAGGCGTGAAAGTGTAACAGACAGACAGACATAGTTAATTTCATATTTATGATATTAATAAGGATAGTTCATTAGATAATGTGCTAGGATCATTTTGACACTAAGTCATAACGTACCCATAAAAGTTTTCAAAAAGACCGAAATTCGTCAGACAATCTCCTATAATTTACTATCGTGTAAGCCTTTGCATTTTTTTAAATATTTACTGCAACTTTTTGATCTATCACTAGCATTTAAAATACACTGTAAAGACTTGTAACACTTGTTACACTTTTTTCATTATGGCGAGCTTTTCAGTTTTTTGTATATACAGTGTTGTAGCTCGGCGTTATTGTGTACTATCAAATTAATCAAGAATTTTTACTTCTTTATTTTTACTATCTTCTGCCCGCGATTTCGTCTGCGTAGAATTATACATAAAAACCTTCCTCTTGAATCACTCTATCTATTAAAAAAAACCGCATCAAAATCCGTGGTGTAGTTTTGAAGTTATAAGCATGCATAGGGACATAGGGACAGAGAAAGCGACTTTGTTTTATACTATGTAGTGATGATGATGATGATGTTTACTTTTACGGTTTTACCGTTAGTAATTAAATTTCTAAACGACACTGAAAATTAGAACACACAGAAAAATCCGAAAAGTAAAGCTATGGCCGGGAATCGAACCCGGATCCTCGTCATTCCGTGACGCGTGCACCCCTACACCACCCATAGCAGGTAGGTTGTGTACTTCAATGATTAAGTCTAAATGTGCAGGTCAAAACGCAACCAATTATTCACGTTACATCGTTACATTACAAGGAGAGAAAGAGAAAGGAAGAGGGATGGAGTGATTGGTCTCTTGCATCTCTGCTCCACTTTTCAAAAGCACAATACTAAGGTGAAGGGTAAGTTCTACAACGGGGAATGCTCTGAGGAACTCTTTGACCTCATTCCAGCTGTGGGGTTCCATTACAAATCTACCCGCCGTAAGCGCTCATTCCATCGACATCATGTTGATGAATGGCAGTCTTCGACGGTGCGGTTTAATCGATCTTTTTTGCCACGAACTTGCAAAATCTGGAACGAGCTTCCCGCTGAGGTCTTCCCATTGAGTTACGACGGCGAGTGTAGGCGAGTGTACAATTTTCTGCAGGGCCGACAACGCACTGGCATCGCGTAAAGCGCTGCGGGTGTCTATGGACAGTGGTGATCATTTACCATCAGGTGTCCCACTAGTTCGTTTGTCTGGCCTCTCTAAAATATAAAAAAATATGACTGACCTCTAGGTCCTGAGCTGACTTGACACTGGTACAAAGCATCGTCTTCCAATGTCACCTCTCTGATGTCCAGCGAGTAGTCACCTGCAAAAATTAATAGTCATAATTACATGGACATGGATTTACCATGACGTCTTAATGCGATTCAATTCCGATTCAGTTTATGTTCGCTCGCGGTCAGATCCATACTAAAAACGACAGCTAAAACCTGACTTGAGAGAGTTGCGAGTCGGGTTACCTCCGCGTGTGATCAAGAGCTGCGGTTCGTTTCTGGATCCGTCCGGGGTAAAGAGCAGTGCTTGGTCCGGTGCACCCTGGGCACTGGCTAATGATTACCTGCAGTCTTCTAGAGATATCATTGACCGTTGGCTAAGGGCCCGACATGGGGGTCTTTTGACCGTGTTCTACCGTACAACGTTGCCGACATTTTTGTTACAAGATTTTTAAATACCTTTTCAACACGATTTCGTACACATATACACACTCCTAGTATATCAGTGTGTACCAAGGCCGAAGTCGTCGTTCGTCCATCGCTTTGGCCGACTTTGTTTACCACTCGGCAGATTAGAATGACTCTTGCTTCAGCAACAATAAACACTTACCCACCTCATGACTCCCCACCATTTTGTACCGCTCTAGATGGGGGTGCGTGCCGAGGTCGAAGTCGTCCTTCGTCCATTGCAGTTGGCCGACTTTGTTCACCACTCGGCAGATTAAAACGACTCTTGCTTTAGTAACAATAAACACTTACCCTCCTCATCGCTTCCCACCATTTTGTATCGCTCGTACCCCGCTAGATGGCGGTGCGTGCCGAGGCCGAAGTCGTCCTTCGTCCATTGCAGTTGGCCGACTTTGTCCACCACTCGGCAGGGAAGAGTCACTCTTGAACCCACAACCGCACTCTGTATAAAAAAGACAAGATTTTTTGTATCATTTTAAACTCATATATATAAACGTGTTTTCTCACTACACAATACATCTCAAGTTTTATGTCTTTTGACCCAACTGCTGTAAGTATTTGCAGTACTATCCAATCTTTGTTAAACTGGTCTGGGAATAAAGAAAAACATAGAATGTACCAGTTTCAACATGAAACTACCGTGAGATTCAATCCTGGAGCGCTCGCCCCGGCGGCAGCGAAACGAACACCGCTCCAGGAAGAAGGACTACGAAATAGTCCGAAACATGTCGGGCACACCTGAATTTTTATACGTAAGTTATCCGTTTATGTGTAATTATGAATTTACCAGTTGCTTCTCTTCCCGCGCTGATGGTAAAAGCCCATCGAGGGAATGAGCGAAAATCTTAGGAATCATGTTATAGGCGATGTGGCTAGAAACCTGTCACTATTTTGATTCCCCTTTCCACCTATACGGCTACAAACATGCTAAACGTGGCCTTTAGGTCTTGTTACCCTTAAGGGATTATGACGTGAATTATGTATGTACGAAATATAAAGATAGGTACTTATATTTCTAAATGTCAGTAAAAATTAGAACACAGAAAAATCCGAAAAGTAAAGCTATGGCCGGGAATCGAACCCGGATCCTCGTCATTCTGTGACGCGTGCTATACCCCTACACCACCCATAGCAGGTGGGTAGTCTCCGAATTTTTCTACCTGTTACTAACTGTCACGTGACCTTTTGTTACTATGCGAATTTTTGTCGCTAAGCGTCATCTGTTTGAATGATGTGTCTGTACGACACAATTACAAACTCCCGTGGAACATCTACTGCTCACCAGGGACGAGAGAAGGCGCTGTTTTTCAAATGATAGGTACTATCAAATGAGTCAAGATTTTTTTTTTCTTGATTTTTATGTTTTACTTTTTCGGTTTTACCGTTAGAAATTAAATTTCTAAATGTCATTGAAAATTAGAACACAGAAAAATCCGAAAAGTAAAGCTATGGCCGGGAATCGAACCCGGATCCCCGTCATTCCGTGACGCGTGCTACCCCTACACCACCCATAGCAGGTGGTACATAGGTAGGGTGGTGGTGGCATAGGTACTTATTTCAAATGCGCAAAGTTATCTGTAAATTTAATGTCGTTCCATTTGCCAACAAAGGCGCAAAAGTGAAAATATTGACATGTTTTTTAAAGCTAAGCATGACTGTGTCTGACATTTTCTTAATGCCATTCAAGTAGTTTTGCTCTGCGATGTCTGAATATGAAATAAATTTTTCCATTTCTAGTCACAGTTATTTAATTTAACAACTATCAAGTTATTAATTCTTTTAGAATCAAGTTTAGAATTTAAATTTTAATTTCTACAGCAACAGACGTATATTTTAGTACAAACTTTATATTAACTTGCAACGTATGTATATGTTTGTTCGGGTGGAATCTTGCGACTCAATTTTAAAGCAGATACCTTCAACCTATTGAGCTGAAATTTTGCTTACTTGGAAATTCAACAATCTGGTCGTAGAATTCTGGTGGTCCAGCCAGGACCGTCTCCGCAGGAGGGACCTCTTCAACGGTTGGTCCGAATTATTTGAAATTTGGTTAACATAACAAAATAGTGATGGGTTGCTAGCCTCATCGCCTATAACATGATTCCTATGATTTTCGCCCATTTCCCTCGATGGGATTTTACCATTTGCGCGGGAAGAGAAGCAACTGGTACATTCTATGTTTTTCTTTGTTCCCAGGCCAGCATGGAAGTATGTATTTTATTTTGAAAAAATGACTCTGCCAAGTTTCTAGCGGCGCATTCTTCTTGGCAATGATGGTCTTTCCGACTGCGCTATTATTTTCAAAAAGACTTGTAAAAGAGCCCTTTGCGGCCAATTTGCAAAAATACAAATTTTGATTTTGATTTTGCGTGGAGTACAGCAAAACTCTGCTAAAATGGCCGCCAAACCGTGTCCAACCATAGCTTAAACAAATCACATTAAATCATCTCAACATTGTTACGAAACCTTTACAAAAGCAGAATATTTGACATGAATCGCTTCCCAATGGTCGACTTTCCCTATCCCGTCGCAAGGAATTTTTAATATCCAGGATATTTGCAGTGCCACGTCAACTTCATGTTTTAGTTGCCTACGATAATATCGGCGCTCCCTTTGCATTTCTAACGAAAATCCTTAAACAGATACAAGTATTTCGTAATAAATCGTGTCGTGTTTTTGGGAATATTGTACGGGTTTTGAGCCTTTCTGATATGTACAGAACGACTTCTAAGACGTGTACAGAAATATTTTTTTAAAACTCTAAATCCTTTTTTTATTGAATCAGGCGTTATTTTGCGGAGGTCCATTTCAATGAACAAAAAATATTTACCTTGCTACTCCGCTACTCACGTGCAAGATAACCAAGCCTGTGTGAAATATATATGTTTTTCGTGCAATTCCTCTCTCCACTACTGCACTGCCAATAAAACACATATAAATCCAACAAACTTAATTATCCCTTACACCACACAAACACTGACGCGTTGCGATCCCTCTACGGGATCATTATCAAAGTTTAATGAGCACAACTGTTACACATGCAAACCCACATGGTTTAGAATGTCGAGAGGTGAAGAATAGATAAGTAGGGATTGATAGATCATCTCGCTTATCGACTTGTCAAATTTAAATGGAAATAATAAAAAAAACTTTTTTTCTTATATTTGTAAACGTCATTTTCATCGTAAGTGACCAGTACTACAAACGGATGTATAAATTATAAGTGGAAACTGTATTGACTATGTTAGTTTAACTGTGTGTAATTAGTGCTGTATATTTCCCATTTCCATAAATAAAAATTAAAATATATATTATTCGCAAACGAAGTCGTGGGTAATAACTAGTTGTACTATAAAACACTCAATTTACACAAAAGTAAGTTAAACATCAAAAGCTACTCTGAATCTAATTGAAATTTCCCTGCTCTTATTGCTTTATGCAGTTTACCTGCAGTCATAGAGCACCTAGAACCGGAGTTGTGTTTAGCAGATATCCGGAGAAAAACTATAATAACCAGCTTAGATCAGCAAGTCTCATACCTGAAGTACAACGCTCGTAATCTTCATATTCGTTAACCTTATTCATAGCACTAAAATTCATGACAATGTCTCTGACGAGGATTGGGGCCGTAAGTCTGGAATGAAACATTTACATATGTCGCTCAGAGTTAGTACTTTTGCACGTATGTTCTATGAGCCTCTACACAGTCCTTAATTTTTTTAACCTTATTACAAACAACAACCTTATAACAATACCGTTACACAAAATATGCGACACACGTTCCTCACACCTAAACATTTGCCGTTGGGTTACTTGTAAATATAGATTTTTAGAGTTCATTTTTAGTTCAGTTACTTTAATTCAAACATACATACATACATACATAAATCACGTCATTCTCCCTTACAGGGTAGACAGAGCCTAAGGTAAGAAGACCTAAAGGCCACGTTTAGCATGATTGTTTAATTAATGCTGTAATTTTGACATAGTTTGCCTTGTTTGTTTTTTTCTTGTAATATGACATTGTGTTTATTCTCAAATAATTAATTTTACCTGCAATTTTTTTTTAAATTGGAATATCAAAATCACGAGTTAGTTTTACACGTATTTTTTTTCTACCAGCGTCGTGAAAGACCATCATTGCCAAGAAGATTGCGCCACACTTGGCAAGGATATATTTCGATAGGGCGTTTTGTCATCTCCTGTAGTAAGTGTCCTATGCAGTTCATGAGCGCAGCTTAAATTAAAATCTACTCTCAAAGCTGATTTAAATTATTTATGAGGTTGTTGGTTTCAGTTGGCCCGGTTTTTATTCGATACTTTTAGTTTTTTTTGAAGTTTTTAACAAAATCGTGGCCGTTAATTTCGACCTAGTAAAGTCAGCCGAGAGGACCCACTCTCCGAGCTGTTACCGCAACTGTTGCACGTTACAGTAACTAAAAACTCTAGTGCGGACAAGGCTCGCGAGCCTGCCGCTGCAACGTGCAACTGTTACAGTAACAGGGGGTTACATGACATCTTAATGCGATTCAATTCCGATTCAGTTTAGGTTCGCTCGCTCTCGGATCCGTGCTATGTTATGTTTCCCTTAACGGCGACCGTAAGGCTTGGGCCAATGTCAGTTTAAATGACTAGTGTGGGTAAAAATATAATTAAAAAATCTTGTGACAAAATGTCGGCAACCGTTGTACGGTAATACGGTCAAAGTCCTCCCCCTGTCGGGCTCTTAGCCATCGGTCAATGATATCCCTCAGAACCTGCCAGGAAATCATTAGCCGATGCCCAGGGTGCACCGGACCAAGCACTGCTCTTCCCCCCGGACGGATCCAAAAACGAACCGCAGCTCTTGACCACACGCGGAGGTAACCCGACTCGCACCCCCAGATCCATACTAAAAATAACAGTTAAACCCTGATTTGTGTCAAGATTGTTTAGGTACCTTTTTTAACTGTCAAAAAAGTTAATTAGGTTTGAAAGAAAGAAAGAAAGAAAGAAAGAAAGAAAGAAAAAAGTTTATTTATGACAGTCACAAAACATCAAATAAAATAAATTAACACACACACACACACAAATCACGTCTATATCCCTTACGGGGTAGACAGAGTCTGAGGTAACAAGACCTAAAGGCCACGTTTAGCATGATTGTAGGCGTATAGGTGGAAAAGGGAATCAAAATGGTGATGGGTTGCTAGCCGCGTCGCCTGTAACATGGCTCCAAAGATTTTCGCCCATTCCTTCAATGGGCTTTTACCGGGAAAAGAAGCAACTTGTGCATCCTATTTTTGCTTAACTCTCAGACCAGCATGGAAGATTCCAGACCAAACAATTGCTAACCCACTTTCTGTATAATTAAAATACTGACCTGATCTTGTGGCTCGATCGCAAACTTCTGTTCCTTATACGCACACACACTACTAAGCATCAAGCAGAACAACGTCCATTGCAGCATCACAACGTTCACTCTGTCCTTTATCCTCAACAAAAGGAACAATGGATTGGCACATCTACTCGTGACACGGCATTTTAATATGTCTCTAGCATCTTTTACGTCTCGCGCACACATGTTTGTTATCTCACTGTGATATAGTTTTCTGTGCCCATAGGGTTTGAGTTGGCACATTCTTCAAGGTACAAAGCCATATGCCATCGGTTTGGTTCGTCAAATATCTGAAACAAAAAAAGAATTTAGTATCAGTGCCTTTTCCCATTTGTAATTAAGTAAAAAAATACTTTATTGTACAAATATAAAGAAACAGAGACAAATCACAAAAAAGACCTTAAATATATGCTTGAACTTATTCCTATAAGGGATTTCTACCAGTTAACCTTTGAGTAAATGAGAGGAGCATTAAGCGAGAGACCGACAAAGAGTGAGTTTAAAATATCCATATTGTGAAAGCAAAATAGAGCGTACATCTCAAAATACAACAAACAATTCATAAATAAACTATTAAATATCATTACACACATGCATACATACACGCTACATACAATATGAGTACACACATACATTATTTAAGGAGATGGTGTGAGCCACATCTTTCTCAAGCCCTCCTTGAACGATGCCACGGAGGCAGATTGCCTGTTGGAGGTGAGTAATTTGTCATCTCTTTCTGTCGTCCTCTCAGGGTTGACAAATAGAAATAGTGATGGCGATTATAAGCATATAGGCGGGAAGGGGACTCTGACAAAAATTTCACTTTTAATACCAGCTTTTTTTGCTGACTTGCATTGTCATCCGTCCTACATAATTTGGGTACTAAATTTCAAGTAAATCGGACTAACCGTTGAAGAGTTCTCTTCTGCGGAAACGATCCTGGCTGGATCATAAATAAATAAAAATAAAAATAATAAATATCTTGGGACAAATTACACCAATTGACCCAGCCCCAAACTAAGCTAAGCTTGTACTATGGGTACCAGGCAACGGATAAACATACTTATATAATGTAGATAAATACATACTTAAATACATACAACATCCATGACTCGGGCACAAGCATTCGTATTCATCATTCAACTGTCTGCCCCTACCGGGATTCGAACCCAGGACCTCTAGCTTCATAGTCAGGGTCTCTAACCACTAGGCTATCCGGTTGTCTACCACTAAGAACTCCACTACTAGATCATTGTATTGTCTACCGACTCAATCGGTTGAAGATGTCTGCTTCAAAATTGAGCGCAAGATTCCACTCAGACGAACATACTTACATACAAACATTGCAAGTTAATTAAAAGCTTGTAATATAGGATGGGTTGCTATCCGCATCACTTATAATTATGATTCCAAAAGTTTTCGCCAAATCCCTCGATGGGCGATCTGTACGAGAAGAGAAGCAACTGGTACATTTTAATAGAATTTAAGAAGTATCAGTCTGGAATGGAAAAATTGAAATGGCGCTTGAATAAACCATATCCGTTCCACAAGACTTTAAAAGAAAAAGAGAAAACGTTTCCCGTTGGACATAAACATGTCTTAGCCCCGTATTATGTACTGGAAATATAAATAAATCATTTCGAACGATTGCAAAAGACGCCAATTCCGCTGCAGCGTTTTATAGAAATCGGAAGGAGAATGTATCCGCAGTGCAACCATTGGTCCATTTTGAAGTCACCAAATTGTCACTTTATAACTTTAAATTACAAGCCCTGCCTCATCGGGACATGGTGACGTCGTCAGCTACGTAGCCTATACAAATCAGACGTCGTCAAAGCGTCGCCAAATGAGTGACAGCCGATGCATTTCTATATGAATTGTTTGGCTACGATAGCTGGCGACGTTGTAGCTACGTATCCTATACAAATCAGACGTCGACAAAGTGTCGCCAAGTGTGTGACAGCTGATGTATTTTTATATGAATTGTACATGAATTATTTGGCTACGGTAGCTGGCGACGTCGTCACTTACGTATCCTAAACAAATCAGACGTCGCCAAAGCGTCGCCAAGAGAGTGATAGCCGATATATTTCTACATTATTTTTTTGGCTTCAGTAGCTGGCGACGTCGTCAGCTACGTATTCTATACAAATCAGACGTCGCCAAAGCGTCGCCAAATGAGTGACAGCTGATGCATTTCTATATTAATTGTTAGGCTACGGTAGCTGGCGACGTCGCCATGACGTCCCGATGAAGCAGGGCTCTAAGTATTATCGAGAAATAAGATCAGTGAGCAGAGCGCAGGCGCGCAGTGTTCGTGTAGCTGTCAAAACATGTCGAGCATCACTGAGTGAGTTATCCGTTTGTGTAATTATGAGAAAAAATATTTTTTAAATTATAGTCTCTAGTTTAGGTTTCAGATCAGACCCTTTGAGGTTGTGTAGAAGTACGAAATATAACTGAAAAATTGGCCATACATGCAAATTTTAGGCGTTCTGTAACAAAAATTTTAAAAAACACGTGTTATTTTTAAACAATACATTCATTCCACACCAATTACGTCTTTGTCTGTATCGGGGTAGACAGAGCCTAGGGTAACAAGATCTAAAAGCCGCGTTCAGCAACAATATTTGCCAATTTTTTTATATGCTTACGACAGATAGACTTGTTGTTCATTTATATTTATTCTAAAAAGTTTAACTTTGAAATTGGTTTTGTGTAGAAAATCGTGTATAAATTGTTAAGAGACAAATAGACTGCCAAAGAAATAGAATTAATTTTATATTATAACGAATTCGATTTTTAATCAATTTTTGAATTTTAAGGCGTCCGTAGTAGGGCTTCGACTCGAGACAGAGTCAAGTACATATCCGTTTCCTTCTCTCCATTCAGAATACTTTCAAGTATGAGCAAGACCACGACTTACAGGAAAGGGTTGCGTTATACGTTACCGACTCTTTTTGTCGCGACTTTCTTTCCAAGATCTTAAGATATTTCATCTTGTGAATAGCCACGAATTTATTTTATAAAAACGTTTTTCTTAGAAAACGGTGATGTAAGGAATTTTCAGATTGGTTTCTATTTGGAACTGTAACTGGTTATTGTTCAAAGTACCTGTTTTTAAAAACACTCGTTCAGAGTTTTTAAAAGTCTGTGAATTATTCAAAGTTATTTTTAAAGCCGACTTTACATAGTTTTGATACTGTAGTAGCATGTTATCAATCCAAATAATCTATATAATAAAAATGAATTGCTGTTCGTTAGTCTCGCTAAAACTCGAGAACGGCTGAACCGATTTTTGTCTAATTTTAGTCTTAAAATATTCGTGGAAGCCCAGGGAAGGTTTAAACGGTGCAAAAATATTGAAATTTAGAAGAAAAAAACACGAACACATTTTGCCGTTGATTTTAAATACAGGGTGTCATAAAGATCTTAAATCATAAATTATAAACGTCAGTCTAACACTCTTACAAAGTTTTGAACTCTAGATACCTATGCATTTAAAAAAAGTTAACATTTTTGCCTAATGCCTCACAGGATCACGCCACTAGCACTCACACTAAACTTGTTCCCAAGTAGTCCAGATAAATGTGTTAAACGACACACACACACACAAATCACATCTTTATCCTTTACGGGATAGACATAGCCTAAAGTCAAGAACTAAAGGCTACGTTTAGCATGATTGTGGGCGTATAGGTGGAAAGGGGAATCAAAAATAGTGATGGCTTGCTAGCCGCATCGCCTTCAACATGATTCCTAAGATTTTTGCCCATTCCCTCGATGGGCTTTTACCATCTGCCCGGGAAGAAAAGCAACTACGCAGTGACTCCTAGAACCCCACAAAAAGGCACCAAAGAAATTTCGCGAAAGCAAATAATAGAGTTTACGAAGTGCCTTTGTGAAGGATATAAAATATTTTCAAAAGATTCAACGTACTAAATTTATTTGATCTGTATCACGGTAAGACAATGTTAACGTTGTTATTTATATGAGAAAATGTAATTAACAGACCTGTACCAGTCTTGTAATGGAGAAAAGAACAAAACAATGGGAGGCAATGAAACATTAACAATAATGATGTTTACACTTCTTGAGCTGTATTGTTTTCTATTGTACGTGCTCTCCATTATATTTCAGTGAGAATAATTATTGTTATACCCGTAAATGAGCAATTCTTGTGTGTTGAAATATTTAATTTTAATTTTTTATCTTAGAAACGGTTCTAACGATTTCGTCCAAATGTAATACAGGGTGGAAACAAACTAATTTTTAAATAAAAAAAACGAAATAACATTTACAAAGTCAAACTGTCTCAGCTACTTGCTAAAATATTCTGAACTAGCTGTTGCCCGCGACTCCGTCTGTGCAGAATTCGCTTATCGCTATCCCGCGGGAGCTGTAAGAATTTCCGGGATAAAACTATCCTTATGTCCCCGGGCCTCAAACTATTTCTATACCAAAATTCATTAAAATCGTTTCCGTGGCTTAGGCGTGAAAGCGTTGTAACGCTTCATACAGACAGAGATACTTTCGAATTTATAAGGATTATTTTTAAGACAGATTCTTTGTTCAGATTTGCCTATATTCAGCGGCAAAAAATTTCGCCCTCACATGACAAGTACACAATGTTGGTAATTTTGTATGAAGTCTGAGCCTGTTTTTCTGCCACTCTGATTCCCTCTCTATTTTTACTACTTACATACATATATCACGTCTTTATCCCTTACGGGGTAGACAGAGCCTAAGGTAACAAAACCTTAAGGCGTTGCATGATTAAGGGCATATAGCTGTAAAGGGAAATCAAAATAGTGATGGGTTGCTAGCCGCATCGCCTACACATGATTCCTAAGACTTTCGCCCATTCCCTCGATGGGCTTTTACCATCTGCGCGGGAACAGAAGCAACTGGTAAATTCTGTTTTTTCTTCACTCCCAGACCAGCATGAAAGAAATTTTTACTACAAAACAGGCATAGACGACATCATAGTAACCGACTCTAAATATCAGGGTCTTAACTAAGAATGGTTACTTCCATGCTGGTCTGGGAGCAAAGAAAAAACATAGAATGTACCAGTTGCTTCTCTTCCCGCGCAAATGTTAAAAACCCATCGAGGGAATGGGCGAAAATCATAGGAATCTTGTTATAAGCGATGCGGCTAGCAACCCATCACTATTTTGATTCCACTTTCCACCTCTACGCCCCCAGTGTCTTGCTAAACGTGGCCTGTAGGTCTTGTTACCTTAGAATCTGTCTACCCCGTAAATAAAATATAGAATAGAATAGAATAGAAAAACTTTATTGTATAACTGTGTAGGTACAAAGATGATGAAAATATTTTACAAAGTTTCAACAGTTACCCTTCCGGGCATACAATGTTTTATGTTCTTAAAATCTAATTCACAATTTACATGCATAAAATTCTTTTAAATTATAAAAAGCCTTCTCTATTAGCCATTTGTTAAGTGTTATAATAAAAAATAAAATAAAAAAACATTTATTACCAAAACATGAGCAGATAGAAGTTAAGTTGACAACAGATTCAAGACTAAAGAAGAAAGAAAAAAAACAAGAGACACTAGGCGGGCTATGTTCCGGCAACGGGTACCAGTCTCAGCGTGTGCTGGGTTACATGAACCCAGCGCTGGTTTTCAGTCTGGTCCCTTTATCGGAGGCTAGTTGTAACAGATAGATGATTACTGAGCAGAGGTGTGGTATATGCAAGTATGTACTTGTGTGCGTGTGCGTAAGGGATAAAGTCGTGATTTGTGTGTGTATGTATGTAACTAAGAGTGGTGAAACAGGGCCTGTACTCTTGTTCTCAAAGAAGGCCTAAACGAAGCAAACAAATGAGAATAAAATTGATAACAACGAAACAGCTAATTGCAGCGAGTTCCAAAGTTTCAGTTTAGACGAGATAATGCACGTGAAATAGGAGCTTACCTGCAACAACACACAAGGCCGTTACAGTTTGACAACAAATATAATGCGCATCGGCAGTATTCGTTTGCGCAGAGAAGCGCAGACCAGTTTCCGATGGTAGCCGAACGTGTAAATAATCTATATTGAACTTTATTTGCAAGCGCAACTGGCAGAGTATTGCTTGCTTTGCATTCTTAGCTCTGTCCCGCTTACACGATTTTGTCATTGTTGGTACGAAATCGATCGACCAATAACAGCGCCAGAGTTTCCCGCGCTACTAAAATTGGTATACTGCGCAGGTACATCGTGGAGCATTATTTTTGTTGTCAAACTGTACGGTTGTAAAACTTTACCATCGCATTAGGGGGCGTCCATTAATTACGTGAGGTATTCAGGGGGGGAGGGGGTCGAGCCGAATCTTACTAAATCTCACTTGGGGGAGAGGGGGGTCTTGGCAAATATCACGTAATTTTTTTTAGCAGAAAAAGGTGTAAAACTGCGTGAAAATTAAGTTAAATTAAAGTTGAATTAATAATTAAAATTACAGCAATATTTGCAAATACTAGTCCTTGCTACTCTTAAAAAAGTAATTAAACAAATTATGTTATGTTTTTTTAATAAATCCAATACTTCTATACCCAAAGTACAAGTTTTGAAAAATCTCACGTGAGATCGGGGAAGGGGGGAGGGGGTCGAGAAAAATCTTACGACATCTCACTAAGAGGGGAGGGGGTCAAAAAATCCTTAAAAATGCCTCACGTAATTAATGGACGCCCCCTTATTTCATTTTTTTAGTACTACCCCGTTCAGAACGCGATGAATTGAAGTCTCGCCAGCCGGTTGCCATTCGCTACCATTATGTCAACGGTGTGCTCACGTGCATTCATTGTGCGCGAGGTTTCACCGCTAAGATCGACTATATAAGCCATCTGTTTGGTTCTTATGTTAATCAAAATGCGGAATTTGCACTGATGAAACTTTATTTTTACTTTTGCACGGTTATAAGGTTAATAACAATTAATAAATTTTAGGCGAGTCCGTCATTGCTGCGTCATTTTTTCGAGAGAGAGCGAGAGAGCCACCTGTGCGAGAGGGAGCGCAGCTTAGGCGTTTTTTACTTAAACGCATACACCATGCGCCACCATCGGGCGCATGAGCGTCATACTAACTACGAGTCGAAGTGGTCGCCATGGCCGAAATCGGTCGGAAGGATCAATCAATCAATCACTACCTCGTTAGATATTACTAGCTTCTGCCCGCAACTCCGTCTGCATAGAATTATACGCTCAAAATCTTCCTCTTCAATCACTCTATCTATTTAAAAAAAATGCATCAAAATCCGTTGCGTAGTTTCAAAGATCTAAGCATACCTATGGACGTACAGTGATATAAATAACCTAAACTAAAAATGTTATTTTTAATACAAGATTTTTTTGCTGACCGTATTTTTTGTTGACTGTACTTGTTTATGTCAAATTAACACGATGGCGATTGCGAATGCGTTAGGTAATAAGCCCACAGAAAGTGACGACAAGATCCTCAGACATGAGGGACCGACTGTAGTAGGGTACTCTTAAGGGCCGGCAACGCACTTGTGATTCCCCAGGTCTTGCAGGTGTCCCTGGGCGACGGTGATTGCTTTCCATCAGGTGACCCGTCTGCTCGTTTGCCCCCTCTTATATATAAAAAAAAAATAGTAGGTAGTATTATTGTTCTGCATTCTGTAGGCCTGTATGTCGCTCTATAATTATTACCGGCTTTGCCAAGACCGGAATAGCGTAATCCCGGTAGTTTCTGAATACTTTGCATACTTGCAGTTAATATAGCTATTGCTAACTCCATTTAATTAAATCTAGCCTGCAATTAGCACTGTGTTCAGTCATTTTGTGACTCGTGTTAATAATAATAATAATATCTTGGGACAATTGACACCAATTGACCTAGCCCTAAACTATGCAAAGCTTGTAATATGAGCACTAGACAACGCATACACATACTTATATAGATAAATACATACTTAAATACATATTAAACATCCAAGACTCGAGAACCAATATTCGTATTTTTCATACAAATATTTGCCCCGACCGGGGATCGAACCCGGGACCTCAAGCCTCATAGTCAGGTTCTCTAACAACTGGGCCATCCGGTCGTCAAAAACGGTGTTGCCCAAAAAGTATCTATACAGAGATTAAATATAAGACATAAGGAATCCTGAATCACCTCTTTAGCTTACGTGTCATTGATGGGTATGAGTTTCTTCCATGCTGGTCTGGGAGTAAAGAAAAAACAGAATTTACGAGTTGCTTCTCTTCCCGCGCAGATGGTAAAAGCCAATCAAGAGAACGGGCGAAAATCTTTGGAATCATGTTGTAGGCGATGCGGCTAGCAATCCGTCACTATTTCGATTTCCCTTTCCACCTATACGCCCTTAATCATGCTAAACGTGCCCTTCAGGTTTCGTTACCTTAGACTCTGTCTACCCCGTAGATAAAGTGATATATGTATAGTATGATCCCAATCCAATTTATCCATGACGTCGGTTTCAACCACTACAACGGAACAGCGCATTCAAGGCCCTACATCCAAATGTAACCTCATCAAAATGGAACCCTATACCTAGGGCGTAAGGTTTACTGCAGTTCTGTTTTGTAGTAACATAATTAGATGCACCACAAGTAGTAGCCAGTTAGGTCTCTGAGGAAATTAGCGAGCAAACGACTACTTTCTAGCATCTAGACACTGGTCTGACTAGATCTCCAAGACTAGGTCCTAAGCTAAAAGGCGGCTAAGAATGAAGCGTACTGCAGTGTCGCTTTGTTGAAGGTTACCTGTTGCAACTTGGAAAAATGTGTGCCCGTGTACCATTACCTCGAAAACGAGACACCGTTTTACATTTTAGGCATTTAACTGTTCAGTAAAAAAAGTACAGTCAGCAAGAAACTTACTCTAGGTACAATTTAAGCTTTTAAAATTTGGTTAAGTCAAGGGCAATGCATCTTTTATTATTTGCGATTTTTTTCACAGACACTACAACAAGTTCTTTTTATTAATCTGATTTGAGATTACATCTGCATCTTTGCTCTTACTGTTAAATAGCAACAAATTGAAAGCAAAACATACATACATCAAAACACACACACATAAATCACGGATTTATCCCTTACAGGGTAGCCAGATGAAGGCCACCTTTAGCATGATTGTGGGCGTATAGGTGGAAAGGGGAATCAAAATAGTGATGGGTGTCTAGCCGCATCGCCTATAACATGATTCCTAAGATTCTCGTCCATTCCCTCGATGGGCTTTTACTATCTGCGCGGGAAGAGAAGCAAATGGTACATTCTATGTTTTTTCTTTACTCCCAGACCAGCAAACATACTTACATATTAACAACGGAATTTATAAAAAAGCCGAACATACTTTTAATAAACGCAGTTAAAAGAACCAAATCCAAATTTATAATGCAAAAAGCCAACGCCAACTGCAAACTTTAGGTGTAAGAGAAAAAAAACAAAGTTTAGCATGTGCTACTGACAGTTATGAGTTGAGTTCAGTTCCACACAGTTCTATTTCGGGAACTTATTGCTGGACTTAACAGGAAAGTTATGTTTGAGACTAACAGTACATTTGCCGTTTCAAAAAAAACTTTTACTCTAAAGATTTCTTTATTTAAGACTTAACTTGCGCTATTAGCACTGTCCCGTGACAAATATGAACCTAAGTACGTTTTTTTGGTGAATAAATTTATGAAAATTGTAATCAAAACATTGATGGGTTGCTAGGCACATCATCACTACATAGTATAAAATAAAGTAGCTTTCTCTGTCCCTATGTCCCTATGTCCCTATATCCCTATGTCCCTATGTATGCTTATATCTTCAAAACTACACAACGGATTTTGATGCGGTTTTTTTTAATAGATAGAGTGATTCAAGAGGAAGGTTTTATGTATAATTGTACGCAGACAAAGTCGCGGGCAGAAGCTAGTCGCCTATATAACATGATCCCAAAGATTTTCGCCCAATCCCTCGATGGGCTTTTACCATCTGCGCGGGAAGAGAAACAATTTGTAAATTCTATGTTTTTTCTTTACTCCCAGACCAGTAGGTTTCTTATCTAACTCGCTCCCAATCGCCATCGTGTTCATTTTGACAGTTCATGTATGGGCTGACAATTGGCATCGGAATCAGCTAGCTGTCACATTCATACAAGAACTGTCAGAATGAATTCGATGGCGATTGCGAGCGAGTTAGATAATAAGCCTACAGCATGAAAGAAAAGTCCCAAGTCATTTATTTAACGTATTTATAAAACCTATCTGGTAGATAAATAATAAAATAGTAATAGTACCTATTGATTGCATTGTTGTTCGTCTATTCTAAGATATTTAAGTAACGCCAGTCTGCATCTAATTCCGACTCCAAATTTACTCGCCACAAATAATCCTTATTTATCCCGTCTGTTACATTTTGTTTCGAATGCACTTCCATGTGCTTGGTTTATTTCGGTAAGCCATTTGTCGGTTGTGGTTCTTGAACTTCTATTAATATATCGAAACACTTGAGGTCTAATAAGGATTAAATACCGCTTTAAGTATGAGTCTTGCACAATAATGACCGAATCGTTAATACAAACTTTAACCAAGAAAGCAGTAAACACATTTCGCTTAAGCTCGTGAATTCAACAATAAACCATTAAAAAACAACGACAATTTGCTTCCATACTGGTCTGTGAGTAAAGAAAAAACATAGAATGTACCAATTGCTTCTCCTCCCGCGCAGATGGTAAAAGCCCGTCGAGGGAATGGGCATAGGAACCATGTTACGACGATGCGGCAAGCAACCCATCACTATTTTGGTTCCCTTTTCCACCTATTATGCTAAATGTGGCCTTTAGGGCTTGTTACCTTGGACTTTGTCTACCCGTAAGGAATAAAGACGTGTTTATCTGTCTGTTGTGTGTGATAATTTGTAAAAAAAAGTGCACAGAATACAAGTAATTTAACTGTGTTCTGGCGTTTTATTGTACGTCGCACATAATGTAAAGTCGCTTTCTCTGTCCCTTTGTCACTACTAATGTCACTACGTCCCTATGTCCCTATGTATGCTTATAATAATATCTTCAAAACTACACAACGGATTTTGATGCGGTTTTTTTTAATAGATAGAGTGATTCAAGAGGAAGGTTTTTATGTATAATTCTACGCAGACGAAGTCGCGGGTAGAAGCTAGTTATATATAAAAATGAATCCGTATTTCCCTTAGTCACGCGTGAACTGCTGGACCGATTTCACTAATTCTTTTTTTGTTGTGTTCCTTACTGTCAGGACAAGGTTCTTATGTAACAATATTTAAAAAAAAACTGGTACGGGGGCAAACCCGTGGGGTAGCTAGTATTTTAATAAATCTGTCGTAATAATAATAGGGAACAATATTTACAACACAAAAAATCCGTGACCCGAAAACGCAACTGTTTTTATTTCTATATTTTAATTAATTATTTAGTCTTGTATAAGGTCACATTTTAACGTAGAAACGAAACGTCACGTGACGTAGTTTTTCAGTAACCAATCACAGCTTCGCACGTACCCAAAAATATTAGGATTGTACCCGTTTTAAATGGTCCTTTTTTTAACCACTGTCTTCATAACCACTTCAGCGAATAGGCACTTTTATTTGTAAGATCCAGTACCTTAAAATATACCAGTCGAATATTATCGAAGTTTCATTATAAACGCATCGCTATCAAACCCGCTACCCGGTCCTGGCACCTACACAACTTTTCTATATACCCCACGCTACACTAGCGCCTCTGGCGAATTCATACGCGGTAGAACAATGTCAATTTCTCAAGAAAAATAAATCCAGGCGGATGCAATTATGCCTTCTTTCAACAAACTTCGAGTTTAAAGTTAGAACACGGCAACGTATTCCGTTCGCTTTATTTTTAAACTCAGCCCTTTGCTTATATTTTCAGGCTGGGAACTTTTTTCTCTACTAATTACAGCGATTCTTTTACACACAAAACTCAACCTTTTCCTTTTCCTTGAAGGTTTAGTTCCTTATATGGAACGCGGTATGCGAATGGCAACGACATTTAAGACTTTGCGCGGTAGGCTCACAATTGGTTTTGCAGTGTCATTATACAACTGTGCTTTTGGCTTGTTTCCAAGCAATTCGTTCACGTGCAATAATTCTATCACGAGCTGAATTAGAGATTATCTTTGCCATTTTCACGCTTTTGGGAGTTTTTTTCTGTACCTACAACGTTTAAGTTAATCAATCAATCAATCATTTATTGCAAGCATGGTGTTTACTTTAACTTAAACTTCCACGGTGGTCTGGGAGCAAAAACATAGAATGTACCAGCTGCTTCTTTTCCCGCGCAGATGGTAAAAACCCATCGAGAGAACGGGCGAAAATCTTAGGAATCATGTTACAATACGCTCACAATCATGCTAAACGTGGCCTTTGGGCTTTGTCTACCCCCTGAGGGATACAGACGTGATTTGTGTTTGTGTGTGTATGTATATGTATGGTATTTACAAGTTCCTACTGTCATTCATAACTTTGTCTCATATTAGTCTTATTCCACTTATATACATACCGTCCTGCTTCTTTCCCACAGGGGTAGGCAGAGACTCCTTTGTTCCACTAGTATCATAAAAGAGCTTCTCTATTTTTGTCTTTACTCTATATTTCAATCTGAAACTTGGCATGTCTCAAATTGTTTACTCTTTTCCACCTTTAGGCCTACAATCATTCTAAACGTGGCCTTTAGATTTTATCACCTTAGGCTCTGTCTACCCCGTAAGAGATAAAGACGTGATAGGTATGTAGTTGGTACATTCAATGTTTTTTCTTCGCTCCCAGACGGTACGGAAGTTATCCAGTATAGTATAGTACGAAGAATTGATAATTCTAATCACGTACATATATTTATTAAGGTTCATAGTATATTTAGTGTAGCCGGCTATAAAGACAGACATAAAAACTATAACATAAAAGGAGCAGCGTCAAGTGATATGTCTATTCAGCAGTTTATCGATAACGGATGTCATAAATACGGTTTTATGAGCATTAAAACTTAAAATCATCCATTTTATTATTTTTGGTAGTGATTTTTTTTATGATGTTTACGATTTGCATAATTCGATGCATTTATAGAATTATTTGGCGATAAATAAAGCGCTTGATCATGTTTGACACTTGACCTTTATACAGGTTGACACAAAATCTATGCATTATGTCGTGAGTTGCTAGCCGCATCGCCTATAACATGATTCCTATGAATCAACGGAATAGGATCGTCCCTAATAGAAAAACATGCAGAGAGCCCAGTGCCCCTGTTCAAGGATACATACGTACACACCGTCATGCCTCTTTCCTACAGGGGTAGACAGAGACTTGCTACGTTCCTGACATACCTCTTTCGCTTCATCCACATTCAAAAAACTCATACTCGTCGGTTTCCGGTACTCGTGACCTGAACTTTTTAAAAAGTTCCCCAATTTGGTCACAGAACGTCCGTCTAGGCCTTCCCTTCCAAACACACCTATTCACACTCCTCTATATAGAATTGTTTAGTCAATACTCTTTCATCCATCCTCTACGTGATCAATCCAACGACATACTTTTTCTACCCTAGTCACTATCTTCTTTCACACCCGCACGTTCCCTTATCACACTATTCTTTATTCTATCCTTCTGTGATACACCTTCCATACTTCTTAACGCTCTCATTTCTACTTCATTTATTGTACTTTCATGCTTATTTTGCCATAGCCAATTTTCTACAGTAGTGCTGGATCAGGGATTATAGGATATATGTAATAAAGGTGATCAATGCATCATTAGGAGTTTAATAATATGTCTAACACTGACGTTTTGGAAAAAGCTCAGGTCAGGAGTACCCGAAACCGACGAGCATGTACGAAGAGATTAATGAATGTGGATGAAGCGAAAGAAGTATGTCAGGATCGTAGCAAGTGGAACAAAGTAGTCTCTGCTTACTCTTGTGGGAAAGAGGCGTGACGGTATGTATGTATGTATGTATGTAACACTGATTTCCTCACGGGTGCAGGTAAATAAACCCATAAGCATGTAACTGGACTAGTAAATCTTGTACGCGGTAATCAAGAACCAAACAGACACGGTACAAGTTGTCAGAAGATTCCGTATTAAGGAAAGCTTCTTCTTCTTCTTATTTGTGGCGTATCAAGTCGCTAGCGACGACAACTTCGCCAATGTCAAAGTAACAAAAATATTATAAAAAAATCTTGTGACAAAATGTCGACAACGCTGTCAGGGTCTTAGCTAACGGTCAGTGATATCCCTCAGAAAGTGCTAGGAAATCATTAGCCGATGCCCAGGGTGCACCGGACCAAGCGCTGCCTCTTCCCCCCGACGGATCCAAAAACGAACCGCAGCTCTTGAACACCTGGAGGTAACCCGATTCGCTCGATTTGTAACTTTAAAAAACACTCACCTGCGGTTCGTGTTTTTAAACAGGCTACTTCCCAAGCTGCGGCATTGTCACTTTTGCTGGATTTCTCTATTAAGCTAGTAATAAACTAACTGCAGTAGCCGCTTTCAGGAATAAGTAGTAAATGCTGCATATTTAATCGCTGTTTATTTTGCGGTACGCTGATATATCTGCGGTTTGTGATGTAATACAATAAAACACGGGATGCTGCGTGTGGCTTTGGTGCAATGTGCGTAAATAAAGAAGTCTACCAAATAAAGTAAATAAGTAAACGCGCTAAAAGGTGAGCTAATAACTGACCAAAGGCAGAAACACAAGCCATAGACAAAAAATAAAGAATATCAGGAAAGAAGACGTGTATTATCTTTTGAAAGACACACAATTGTACAAAAATGAAATAAAACAGAGACATGAAAATAGATCAGTAATAAGAACGGATTTTGATAAAATTCTGTGGTTCAGCGATAGGTTCAGCTTTGAACAAACTTAGAAAGATAGAGCATTGAAACGGGCAATAAGAAAAAACCTACCATACAAAAGTATTTTTGTATAAAGTAAAGAAATTAAAATTATAAGTTGGACTTATTATGAGTACACGTACGTAAACTCATGGCCACGTTTGGCGTGATTTATTGTTAGGTATTTTTTAAAGCCGAAATGGCTCTAATTGAAACGTTTAAAATTAACATGGCACATTTATTTACAAAATATGTACTGATTTTGTTAAATATTTTAACCCATATGCTATTTATAAGCGTCGCGAGTAACAGCAATTTTTAACATAAAAGGCAATCATCAATTTTGAAATCGCTACCCGCTTGTAACAAACACCACACGCGATCGTAGCGCGCATTCCGAAATAGCAGGTGTTAGGGCTGCCTGTGACAGGACGAAAAGCTGAACCTTACGCCTCGCTAACACGGTCCATTTTCCCACGGCCCGCGGCTTACTGAAAATATTTATGTTATGTACCCTACATATAGGTTTGCGTGGGAGCTTTGATTTTTTTTTACTGTATTTTTTCGAACATTTGTAATGGGTTTCATGCTTTGATGTTATCAGAACAGATAAGGATTCATTGGGCTATGTATTACTTCGAATGTTCTTGTATGAAATTGTATCAAACGAATCTTTCTTTTCCGCATTGAATGTTGATACACCTTGGGCGACTCACTTATACCCTATATCACATAAATACACAAATCACGTCTATCCCTTACGGGATAGACAGGGCCTAAGGTAACAGGTACTTACAGGCCACATTTAGCAAGATTGTGGGCATGTAGGTGGAAAATGGAATCAAAATAGTGATGGGTTGCTAGCCTCATCGTCTATAACATGATTCCTATGATTTTCACCCATTCCCTCGATGGGCTTTTACCATCTGCGCGGGTAGAGAAGCAACTGGTATATTCTATGTTACAATACATATTATCACAATGTCTGTATACCTACATTGATTAATGTAAAAACTATGGCGTTGAAAGGGTGACTTAATTTTAAGTCTTCTTCTTCTTATTTGTGGCGTATCAAGTCGTTATAGCGACGACAACTTCGCCAATGTCAAAGTAGCAAAAATATAATTAAAAAATCTTGTGACAAAATGTCGGCAACATTGTACGGTGGTCAAAGACCACTCCCCCTGTCGGGCTCTTAGCCAACGGTCAATGATATCCCTCAGAAACTGCCAGAAACCATTAGCCGATGCCCAGGGTGCACCGGACCAAGCACTGCTCTTCCCCTCGGACGGATCCAAAAACGAACCGCAGCTCTTGACCATACTGGAGATAAACCGACTAGCACTCCTAATTTTAAGTCGAATGCGATAAAAACCTTAAGCTAAAATTTTGTCTAAAAATGATTGTCATTAAATATTGTGTCTGTTATCATGTTTACAATTATTATATTGAAAAACAGAAGTAGTTTACTTCTGCTTTAGTTATCACAGACAGACAAACGAAACTAAACTTAAATAACAATTCCAACATCCCTCTTTTACTACCTAACTTCCTATAACAAAAGCTTCATTAAAACTGCCATAAACCAGCCAAAGGACCGTAAAGTGCGAACGTTCGGAAACAAAACACACTGTGAATAAAAATGGAACATGAAAAAATAAAAAGATTAAATAAATAAGAGACGGCGCGTCGTGATTGGCGGGCGAGGCAGGTGCGCGTGCGGATATGGACCGCTCTGTGTATTCACAGGGTGGGTGCGTAAAAATATTTAATCAATTGTGTGGAAGATGTTATGCCTGGTTACCGAACTCCGAAGGAAGAGAGTTGGAAGTTATATTTATACATGCGCGTTAAGAAACTTCGTTGGCGTGATGTAGAACATTGTGACGATATCAGCGCTAGCTATTACTGCGTCGTAGCAGTATGTAGTTGACTAGGTGGCGCCAAAGTCGCTACATAAGGGTAATTGCAATGTATATACAACAATAATACATACTCCGGATGATATACGAGAGGGTCATCTGGTGGTTTAGTTAGCATCACTATCTATAGACACTCACAAAACAACACTAGAGGATTGCAGGTGTGTTGCCAGCCTAGAGGGCTGGAGTAAAATACCGCATGTGCCAGTAATTTAAGCAGCTGTCTTACTCTTTACTCCGGAACATAGCAGCGCAAGCACTGCTGCTTGGTGGTAGGATTAGCGAGTAAAATGGCGTAAATACCTGCCGCAACGGTAACTGCGATGGTTTTATTCATAATAATATTCAGATGAAACGTTAATTAGGTCCATATTAAGTACTTTTAAAGAAGTAAATTAATCTTAAACTTACTTACTGTACTTATTTGTAAGAGACAATGAATCAGTACGCACCTAACATTAAAGCCAATATATAATTGTAAGAAATAAAATATGCATAAAAAGTTGATAAAAAAGAAGCACGCTGTATCACACATAGCGCCACCATACTATCGATAATTGATAAGGTTGTCTCGCTCACACTAGTTTATTGACCCCTAGAAAAAATCCTCTCGCAACGCCACCATTCACACCAGACCTCTAATCACTACCATTTCACAAGCAGTTACAGTCCAAGTTACACTGGCGGGCGTTTAAGTCATTGACCATTTTAGATAGAGCTCTGAGCTAGTATTACGTACGAGTGATGTAAGGGTCATGAATGTTGTTGTATAGCGGAAGGAGAGACAAGTTTTTAGCCAACTGCGGCAGTGTGGGTATGTGGTTGAACCCAGTCTGATTACTAATACTTGATGACTTCCTCTGAAGGAAAGATGATTCTAAGGTACTCTAGTTTAAATGATTACTGTATATTTTATTATAAAATATGTTCCTATACTTAATGTGTGGGAACTTAGTCGTGTATAATTGAAATTTAAGTGGTCGGTTTTTTAACATACATACATACATAAATCACGACTTTATCCCTTACGGGGTAGACAGAGCCTAAGGTGAAAGTCCTAAAGACCACGTTTAGCATGATTGTGGGCGTATGGCTGGAAAGGGGAATCTAAACAGTGATGGGTTGCTAGCCACATCGCCTATAGAACATGATGCCTAAGATTTTCGCCCAATCCCTCGATGGGCTTTTACCATCTGCGCGGGAAGAGAAGCAACTGGTACATTCTATGTTTTTTCTTTGCTCCCAGACCAGCATGGCTGCTTTTAACAAAACAATTAATGCAACTAACAAACATTTGGCTGGGTATAAAACAATTATCCTTTATCTCTTAGGGTGCATTTTTCATAAATTACCTATTTTAAAAATAAGCTTTTTTGCTACCAGTACTTGGCTACTGCATTTTCATAAAAGCTCTAAACAGTACCAAATTTCATCTTAATCTGATCACTAGACTAGAAGTAGATAATTCACTTGTAAGATTTAAAAAAAAACATTTCAGGCTGAAGATCTTAAGAGAAAAAAAACAAAGCACTCGAAGTTTAAAAAAAAACTTGGAACTAATTACGAAGTCAGAACCGTAACCGTCCTTGATTCTTTATTCAAACATAAATGTTGCCACAGAAAATAAAATTTTCGCCCATAAATCGGTAATTCAATAGAAAGCCGTATCGAAATCATAAACATTCGAGAATCGATTCAACGGTTATTAAGCCGAAAGTAAATTAATAATTGGACAATTTGTCGGTTTTCATTGAAGGAATTGCGCAAAAACATGTTGAGTTACAAAGTTTTGATTTCAAATGGCTGTCGAAGTTTGTTTGACTTGTAAAAGTGCTTTTAATAAATGTTTAAGTTTTGCGAATCTGCTTTTGTAGATTTAAAACACAATACTGATAACTCTAGAATACATGAAAAATTCGAAAAGTAAACCTATGGCCGAGATGATTGATAAGAAACATTATTTCTAACGGGTAAACCATAATTTTACAGTTTACCCGTCAAATAGATACAATTTTTTTCTTCTTCAAATTCTTCCTTGCTGGCCTGGGAGTAAAGAAAACATAGAATTTCCAGTTGCTTCTCTTCCCGCCCAGATGGTAAAAGCCCATCGAGGGAATGGGCGAAAATCTTAGGGATCATGTTATATAGGCGATGTGGCTAGCAACCCATCACTATTTTGGTTCCATTTTCCACCTATACGCCCACAGTCTTGCTAAACGTGGCCTTTAGATCTTGTTACCTTAGGCTCCGTCTACCCCGCAAGGGATTGACGTGATTTATGCGTGTGTGTGTGTATGTGAAAAAACAGTCATGAAGACGAACTGAAAACCTTTCTGAAATTGATTAAAAAGAAAAATGGCGTGAAAACAAGTTCCAACACGTCTTGTACGTGTATTAGTATTAAAACGTATCGGCGTTCGCCTGTCATGTTGAAAACCATAAGAATACGATTTAAAAACCGCAATTAAGCTACAAACGGTGGTTATTTCTAAATAGCTGGTTCTGTTAGGGCCGAGGTAAAATATTTTTAATAAGCACAAATTACAGGTACTGACCATTGTAGTTACAGGGGGATATAACATGCGATAAGTATAAGAAGTTGACAAGACAAGTATGCGCGTGCTCTGATTTCTGACCTTACACACACAAATCACGTCTTTATCCCTTACGGGGTAGACAGAGCCTAAGGTAGAAGATTGTGGGCGTATAGGTGAAAAAATGGAATCTAAATAGTGATGGGTTGCTAGCCTCATCGCCTATAACATGATTCCTATGATTTTCGCCCATTCCCTCGATGGGCTTTTACCATCTGCGCGGGTAGAGAAGCAACTGGTGCATTCTAGCGTAATGCTGAGCCAGCGACCGTTTCACTTTTGCGAAGACACACAACGCTGATGATCTATTTTTCATGTCTATGTTTTTTTTTTTTGTTATACCTTGTTTATTTTCTACAAAACTGTGTATATTATCTTATATTTGTGTGTCTTGCAAAAAGGAATAAATGCCTTCTTTCTTTCTTTCTTTCTTTCTTTCTTTCTATGTTTTTTCTATACTCCCAGACCAGTTTGGAAGAATGACTTACTATCTTGTTTAAATACATACATACATAATTAATCATGACTATCCCTTACAGAGATCGAACCTAGAGCATCTAGAACTACTTCCAATTGTAACTTCCATGCTGGTCTGGGAGCAAAGAGATAACATAGATTGTACCAGTAGCTTCTCTTCCCGCGCACGGTATAAGCCCGTCAAGGGAATGGGTAAAAAGTTATAGGCGATGCGGCTAGCGACCCATCACTATTTTGATTCCATTTTCAATCTATACATTGAATCCAAAATGCAGCGAAGGATTCTACAGTAGAATCCTGAGCGTAGCGAGGGATTCTCAACTAGAATCCAGAGCGTAATGAGGAATTCAAGTGTTAAAGCCCAAGATGAAAATAATTTTGCTCCCGAGAGGCTCAATACAACTTTTTGCACCGAACATTAAAATTGAAAAAAGAATTCTAAATATAATTAAAGAGCTACCAGCACAGAAAATGGCGTGGTATTACAATGATCAACTTCAAAAAATTGCATTTGCAAAAAAACTTGAAAAGCCTTGAACAGGAAAGTTGCACTTTGATCCCTCTCGGCAGGGAGCAAAGTTTACTTTTCTGAATGAGCGGTGTGAAAAAAATATTGTTACAACTTTTAAGACAAGTCACGAGCATGCATTTATGCTCCTGTTAAAAGAGGAAAAAAATGTATTTTTTGCATTCCATTTGACGTTCCTCTATCATGTCATACACGTATTTAACGTCACTGCCGCCAGAAAGAAGGGTTATTGGAAGCAAATTACCTACACCGAAGAATAGGTTATTTTTGTACGAAAGAACCTTGGGGCAAGTCCCTAATTAGGTATATCTACTGGCAACACGAGTTGACATTGTCCATATAAGTCGACTAAGGTCTAGTGAGACTTTTAAAACGCTATCGCCTCCGCTTATGAACTAGCTTTTGCTCTCGGCTACGTTCGCGTGAACGGTCAGATCTGAGGCTTAACTTACGGGATTTAAAAAAAACTCACCGGTGTTTGCAAAAATGATTATGGGAATTGCTAAAATTTCGGCACAGATTTCATTTTTGTTGCATAAAGTTCATACAATTTTGACTCAGCTGAGACTTTTAGATTTTTCACGCAAATATAAAAAAAAATGTTTCAGTGGTATGTGTGAAGTTCCCAATCCGCACTGGATCCAAATGGGTACTACCTATAGCCCAAGCCCTCCCACCCTGAGAGGAGGCCTGTGCCCAGCAGTGGGACGTATGTAGGCTGGAAATGATGAAACAAGGAAAGAAAGAAGACATATTTATTCATTTTTGCAAGACACGCAAATATAAGAGAATAACAATTTTATAGAATAAAAAACACAGACATGAAAAATAGATCATCAGCGTTGTGTGTGTCTTCGCAAAAGTGATGATAAATGAAATAAAAAAAATACAATATAACCTTTACGCTTGTGAATATTTTTTGATAGATCTGACTGTTAACAAAAAGGTTGTCACTTCAACTTCATCCATAAGCGGCAGCGTTGAATAATAAGTCATTACCATTACAATGCGGTCAGCATTTCAAGTTTAGTTAATTATTTACTACCGAGTTGCCTTACTATCTGGAGCTGGTTTTATGAGAGCAACAGACTGGTATAATGTGTACCATTAAACGGGTACAGTTTAAATATTAGCTGCAAGGGGAATTAATTCAAGGATTGTACCTATGACTGTATTTGTAAGGAACTTTGATATTTTAATGGTACTTATGTTGTTTTTGTTCACTAGTGCTAGCTTTAGATAAATATCCATGCTGGTTTGGGAGTAAAGAAAAAACAGAATTTACCAGTTGCTTCTCTTCCCGCGCAGATGGTAAAAGCCTATCGAAGGAACGGGCGAAAGTCTTAGGAATCATGTTATAGGCGATGCGGCTCAACCCATCCACTATTTTGATTTCCCTTTCCACCTGTACGCCCTTAATCTTGGTAAACGTGGCCTTAAAGTTTTGTTACCTTAAGTTCTGTCTACCCCGTAAGGGATAAAGACGTAAACTAATGAACCGATTTTGAAAATTCTCTTACCAATAGAAAGCCACACTATTATGAGTGCCATAGGCTATATTTAATTCTGTGCCGACAAAATGAAGTCAAATTGCGAACCACCCTTTTCGAAGTCGGTTAAAAGCTCCAACTCTCGTAAATGTTGTTTACAGCCCGCGACCATCCAATTTAAAGCAAATACCATTTAGTTCCCACACCGGCCATTCTTATCCATTAGTACTAAGCACCTAGCTTTACTTAGGTCTTATGTCAGCACCGGAAAGTACCGGGATGCCGGGGTGATTGCGACATAGCTGTGATCAAGCGCCATTGATCGGTACCTTCAAGTTAACGGTTTGGTGGGAATGAGAGAGAGAAATATTTACTTACACACATTCAATAGACAGAGAAAATTAGAACACAGAAAAATCCGAAAAGTAAATCTATGGCCGGGAATCGAACCCGGATCCTCGTCATTCCGTGACGCGTGCTATACCCCTACCCCACCCATAGCAGGTGGGTAAGCCTTCGAATTTTTCTATCTGGTACTAGCTGTCACGTGACCTTGTTACTACGCGAATTTTTTTCGTTAAGCGTCATCTGTTTGAATGATGTGTCTGTACGACACAATTACAAACTCCCGTGGAACATCTACTGCTCACCAGGGACGAGAGAAGGGCGCTGTTTTTAAAATGATAGGTACTATCAAATGAATCAAGAATTTTTAACTTCTTGATTATTTATGTTTACTTTTACGGTTTTACCGTTAGAAATTCAATTTCTAAACGACACTGAACAGTATATTTATTTTGTAACTAACTAACTTTGGTACTAAGTGGAGTCTCACTAACTCAAATAGGCGAGTGAGACCTAAATAATAATTATCCACTAAACACAAAAATATACGCACATTGACGACATAAGCGAAAAGGACTTCACAAAGAAGCTCACAAAGAAGCCGAAGTATGTATGGCAACATTCGTTGACGTTGAATCTTATAAAAAAAAATACTAGTCGTCGTTAGAATTTCGTCGATTTACCTAGGTCTTGCGTCAGTTACTGGAAACACTGGGATGCCGGGCTGATTGCGACAATGCTCTGATCAAGCGGCATTCATTCTTGGTACCTACAAAACCTTTATGTAATCGGTTTGGTGGGAATGAGTTAGTTCAGCTACTTGCCGTTAGATGACGCTGTGAATTAACTTAACTATAGTTTATAACAAACCTCGTTGATTGACTATATTTATTTAGTGAAACAAAAGTTACAAGTGTTATATAAAAATACTCTAATTTATTATTCATTTTCATTTATTCATTTTTTCATACACATTTAATATTAATATAATTAACTATAGTTTATTGTTCTACCCGCGCAGATGGTAAAAGCCCATCGAGGGAATGGGCGAAAATCATAGGAATCATGTTATAGGAGATACGGCTAGCAGCCCATCACTATTTTGATTCTTTTTTCCACCTATACGCCCACAATATTGCTAAATGTGGCCTGTAGATATCTGTTACCTTAGGCTCTGTCTACCCCGTAAGGGATAAAGACGTGATTTGTGTATGTATGTACCAACTTAGTGTCTGTTCGATTATAAGTTAACGCTTCCTAATCCAACTTAGCAGATCTTACCCGACGAGAATGACCATTGTCCTCGAATTGAGGGCCTCTGATAACTAATCCCATTGCTCTTGAGTGGATTTTGAGACGAGCCTTGTCATAGGGTAGTTTCAACAGCTTCCAATCTGTGACTTTACAGACTCGAAATACTTAAGGGAGAATCAGACCGGCTGACTGGCGCGCATAATTAAATTAAATCTAATATATAAAATTTCCAAGTCACAATGTTAGTTACCGTACTCCTCCGAAACGGCTTTACCGATTCTTGCCAAATTTTATATGCGTATTCAGTAGGTCTGAGAATCGGCTACTATCTATCCTCTAATATATATAAAATGTCCATGTCACAACTAGAAATAATTCATAAGGCAAGACAACGTTTGTCGGGTCAGCTAGTAAATAAATAAATAAATATCTTGGGACAAATTACACCAATTGACCCAGCCCCAAACTAAGCAAAGCTTGTACTATGGGTACCATGCAACGGATAAACATACTTATATAGTGTAGATAAATACATACTTAAATACATATAACATCCATGACTCGGGCACAAACATTCGTATTTATCATACAACAATCCCTACCGGGATTCGAACCCAGGACCTCTAGCTTCATAGTCAGGGTCACTAACCACTAGGCTATCCGGTCGTCCTTCTTCTTTTCTTCTTTGATGATTTCGCCAATGTCAAAGTAATAAATACAGTATTGAAAAATCTTGTGACAAAAATGCCGGCAACGTTGTACGGTAGAACACGGTCAAAAAACCCTAACTGTCGGGCTCTTAGCCAACGGTCAATGATATCCCTCGGAGACCGCCAGGATATTATTAGCCGATGCCCAGGGTGCACCGGACCAAGCACTGCTCTTCCCCTCGGACGGATCCAAAAACGAACAGCTCTTGATCACACGCGGAGGTAACCCGACTGACCGTATCACCGTACAACGTTGCCGACATTTCTGTCACAAGATTTTGGAATACTGTATTTATTACTTTGACATACAGCCACGCCTCTTTCCCATAGGGGTAGACAGAGACCACTTTGTTCCACTTGCTACGTTTCTGACATACCTCTTTCGCTTCATCGACATTCATCAATCTCGTCACACGTGCTTCCAAAGCGTCTCCTATTTGCTCCGTTATTGTTGTTCTCATAACGATATTTTTGTTTTGTTATTTCGTTTTAATTTAATTTCTTTGTTTTTTGATGTTCTTTGGTGAATTACTCAAATTTTTAAAAAGGTGACACATTATATTAAAGGGATAAGTCCGCCTTTGTGCATGTATCTCAGTGTTTGTCAATTGTATTTTGTCTTGTTTATTTTGCACAATAAAGAGTTTACATACATACATACATATATTATGTCTAATCTATTTAATTGTGGGCGGACAAAGTTGCGGGCAGCAACTAGTCACATATCATTTTACACGCAACATAATACCAACTTTCAAGATCATATCGCAAAAAGCCTTAACTGGCAAATTCACAGGTGCACTACGGAGTATCGAATAACATTACTAAATAACGACAGGGTTCTGCATCACACTTAAAGCTTACTAAGTTGAACCTTTGTCACAGCGAAGCTTCACTATGATTTGCATAATATGATACTCGGTTCGAAGTTCAAAGGGCGTATAAGACAAGGTGAGTACTGTTGTTTTGAACTTAATTCGATTGTTGTAAAGTTCGTTTTTGATTCAAATTATTCGTGTGTCGTATTTGGTTGTTAAAGTTATTGTAAGATGCTACTTAATTTGCTTTCTGAAGAACATTGATGTTGTTAAGTAGCACCTGGGTATGGTGTATCATTACAAACTTTTTATTAACTTGCAATGTACGTATGTATGTTTGTTTGTCCGGGTGGAATCTTGCAACTAAATTTTGAAGCAGATATTTTCAACCGATCGAGCTGAAATTTTACTTGCGTAAGTCGGATGACAATACAATAATCTGGTAGTGGAGTTCTGGTGATCCAGCCAGGATCGTCTCCGCAGGAGGGAACTCTTCAACGGTTAATGTAAGACGGATGAAAACGCAAGTACAGTCACCAAAAAAACCTTGTAATGTGAATGTAATTTTTGACAGAAACTTACTTCTACAGGTTGACTTCTAATTGGTAATACAAGATTAATGTTGCAGCTACCCACGTCTTTCCTAGCCTTAAGCTGCTAAACTGACCGAAGGTTTAATTTGACCCTATAAGAAAAAACAGAGTGTACCAATTACTTCTCTACCCGCGCAGATGGTAAAAGCCCATCGAGGGAATGGGTGAAAATCATAGGAATCATGTTATAGGCGATGAGGCTAGCAACCCATCACTATTTTGATTCCATTTTCCACCTATACGCCCACAATTTTGCTAAATGTGGCTTGTAGGTACCTGTTACCTTAGGCTCTGTCTACCTCGTAAGGGATAAAGACGTGATTTGTGTATGTATGTTGTATGTGTATGTTTAATAAAGTATACATACATACGTATGTCACTTCTTTATCTCTTACGGGGTAGACAGAGCCTAAGGTAACAATACCTTAAGGGCGTACAGGTGGAAAGGGGAATCAAAATAGTGATGGGTCGCCGCATTGCCTATAACATGGATTCTCTCTCTCTAAGATTCTCGCCCAATCCCTAGATGGGCTTTTACTATCTGCGCGGGAAGAGAAGCAACTGGTACATTCTTTGTTTTTTCTTTACTCCCAGACTAGCATGGAAGAAATTAATAATGTGAACTATATTAAACATGCTTTGAGACTACTTTTTTATGGACTTTAGGACTCCAAACGTACAATACATACATACATACATATATAAATATATCACATCTTTTGTAAACGTACAATGGGGTTAATATATAGACAAATATTATTAAAAAATACATACATCTATTCTATGACTCAGGTACAGATATTAATATTCATTATACGAATGCCTGCACTTACCAGGATACGAGCCCGGGACCTCTAGCTTCATAATTGGGGCAGTAACCACTAGGCTATCCAGTCATCAGTGTCGTAATGTTTTGTTTTTAGACTCCTGTCAATTCTAAGAAATTTTAAAGTACACGTCTGATATTATCTCTGATAGAAAATGACCACAAAAATAATGTTGTTCTTTTTCTGCCATGGCAGGGTTCCTTCTCATAAAAATGGAAGGGCCAAAAGTTTTTTTTATTCAACGTATTTTCTGGTTCGGTTGTTGGTGTGAAAGCAAAGAAAAAACATAGAATGTACCAGTTGTTTCTCTTCCCGCGCTGATGGTAAAAACCCGTCGAGGGAATGGGCGAATATCAGATGCGGCCAGCTATTTTGATTCCATTTTCCACCTATCCGCTCACAATCTTGCTAAACGTGGCCTGTAGGTCTTGTTACCTTAGGCTCTGTCTACCGTAAGGGATAAAAGATTTGTATATGTAGGTATGTATGTTGTCCGGAATACTATGGTTTCGAGTCCGCATCGGATTTGGCTGTATTTTTTAAAAGACCATTTAACTTAGGTACATCTTTCATCATCATAACACATGACGGCATTTCCAATAAAAAGTGATACTTACTTGACACTATAAAGAGGAAAAATTTGATTGTTTGTTTGGATTGAATAGGCTCCGAAACTAGTGGACCGATTTCGAAAATTCTTTTGCCGTTAGAAAGCTACATTATCACTGAGTGACATAGGGTACTTTTTACCGCGGGAAAATACCTTTTCCTACGGGAAAATTTATTTACCGCGGGCGAAGCTGCGGACGGAAGGCTAGTCGTTAGAATAAACTGACTGAAACTCAATACAAGAATACATACATACATACTAACTAAACAGATCTATATGGGGAGTGTGAATGGTTACGTTGGGAGGGGAAGGCCTAGACGGACGTTCCGAGACCAAATAGGAGACGTTTTGGAAAAAGGTCAGGTCAGGAGTACCCGAAACCGACGAGCATGTATGAAGAGATTGATGACTGTGGATGAAGCGAAATAAATATGTCAGGATCGTAGCAAGTGGAATAAAGTAGTCTCTGCTTACCCCTGTGGGAAAGAGGCGTGACGGTATGTATGTATGTATGTATACATACATACATAAATCACGTCTTTATCCTTTACGCTTAGACAGACCTCGAAAGAGCAGCATTAACAAAGTTGCTTATAATTTTCACAAGTCTTGAAGACTCAACTAAAATGTGAAAATATTAGAATTAGTCCACACCAGTGCGTAAAAGACGCTGACGGTGCGTTTACGCAACAAAATGTATGAAGAAACGGTGAGAGAACGTGACGCATGCGACACGTTACTGCGTATACGCAGCGCTGTGGTCGACATAGCCTCCTACGTATAAAATGTGCCGTCATTACACATAAACGGATAACTCACGTATAAAAAGTCGAGTGATGCTCGACATGTTTCGGACTATTTCGTAGTCCTTTTTCCAAAAACAAGTTTTTTTTTGTCGTTTAGGTGTAATGATGATTAAGTCTCACGGTAGTTTCATGTTGAAAATGTGCCGTGTTCACATTTCCATTCTCTTCTTTACCCTAACCTAACCATTATCCACTCCAGTATCTGATAAAAAAAAAACAAAAGACTCACGCTTCGCTTTTGCTGTGGTTATGCTTCATTTCTCCAGCTTCTGGTTTTTACGTCGATCCTGGCTTTAGATTGTTTTTTAATAGATATTGTGTTTAAAGGAATGCGACCGGACTGTAGAACGAAATCATCAGATTTCAAAGCTTAACTGCCACACTCGTAAACGTTAATTAAACCACAGTCCGTGAGCTCAAAGGCATGCTAGTTGTAGGTGCGATGGAAGCTATAAGACTGAGTGAGATAGCAAGACAGACCCAAAGGTATTTTTAAATACTAGGGTGAATGGGCACTGTACGATTAAAACCTTAATTGACATATGTGAGTGCGACGTTTACGTGACTGGTAAAGCCTAATTGCTTAGGCAATCCTTCTTAGAAGTTACAATACTTGTGAGGTTTTAGTTTTGATATTTGAAGCGAAAGATAAATACGGGTTTTTGGAATCTTGATACATTTAAGATAATACACTTTTGATACAAGACTTTTTTTGTTTGTTTGTTTGAAAAAGCTTTTTAATTTGTACGAAATTGAATTAAGTACTTCAATAGAATTAAAAAGATCAGAGAGAACATAATTAATAATTAAAGTAAATACCTATATAATCTAAATGCATGGTAGAACCTCGTACAAGATCCGTACTTATCGCTACCACCGTTTCGCTGTCTAATCCTGCCGCCAAGCAACAGAGCTTGCGCTGCTGTGTGCCGGAGTAAGACAGCCGGAGAAATTTCTGGCACATTACCAGACAATTAAACTGAGCAAAAATAAGAAGAAGAAGAAGTAAACATTTACTGACAAGATTCGACACATCAGAAAAAATAAAAACACAACTTAAACGTTAACAAACAACAAAATAAATGGCGATTACTGGCAAAAAGGCCACATTCAGCGTGATTTACTTACTTGAACAAATAAATGCTCATTTTTCATACAGCCTTGTGTAAGAACTAACACTTTATTTTTGCTCGTCATTGTATTATATGTACATGCGTAAAAGTCCGGTTTCACTGAAAGCCAGCAGTTTCTGTTTGACTAGAAAACGGTGTATTTCCAAATTAAGCTCGCCAAGTAAACAAATAGATGTTATTCTTAACTCGCATCTGTTAACTTAGTACCGGGAAGCCATTGATTTTATATTTAAAGTTTATCCTACACATGGCACAGTCTTATAAAAACAGTACGGGGAAGAAAACTATACAATACAGGAGCCTTTCCATGACGTCTTAATGTGCAATTCCGATTCAGTTTAGGTTCGCTCGCTGTCAGATCCGCACTATAATCGCAGCTAAAACCTGAATTTCTAAATGTCAGTGAAAATTAGAACACAAAGAAAAATCCTAAAAGTAAAGCTATGGCCTGGAATCGAACCCGGATCCTCGTCATTCCGTGACGCGCCCTATACCCCCTACACCACCCAAAGCAGGTAAAACCAGCTAAAACCTGAACTGAGTCGGAATTGAATCGCATTAAGACCTCATGGTAAGGCCCCAGGTGGTCGCGAAAGTACTCGTAGTATGACTAGGACTAATGTAACGTGTCTTTAGATTTAGATTAGATTTATTTATTTACTCAGCAAAAATTACATTAAATAAAACATTCATGTCACAAATAGGAATATTTCTGTTGAGATCGTCAATAGTAACAACAACATAATAAATTATAATTTATAACTATGGCGCAGATGGTAAAAGCCCTTCGAGGAAATGGGCGAAAATCTTAGAAATCATGTTATAGGCGATGCGGCAGGCAAACCATCATACCCCCACAATAATGCTAAACGTGGTCTTTAGGTCTTGTTACCTTAAGCTTTGTTTACCCCGTAAGGGATAAAGACGTGATTTATGTATGTATAACAATTTTATAATTCTAAGAACATTATGAGTAATATGTATCCCCAATAGGGATCGTCATAATATTAAATTACATTAAATAAATTACCTAGTCAAATATGGAACAATGTTAAAAAATAACATCAAAATAATCTGTAACCAAATAAAGAGCGTTAACCAACAAAAAGTTTTCACCCGGCGAACAAATGCTCTTCTAGGGGTCTTATTTCGGCAGGCGGACTCTCGTTATGATACTGTTTTGACATCGACTGTGCGCAAGAGCTCGTAAAATGGCCCCACTGACGTTATCGCACCGTCTTTGTGTTTGTATCCTTCTAGAAACCATCTCTAGCATTCGAACGGTGATAGCAGATAACGGACTGCTTTTGTCCCTTTCTACTTGGTTCCTAGGAATAATAAGATAAATAAATCTAGAGCTAGGATAAGAATTGTAACGTTACTTCCATGTAATAATTTTACAATGTACCAAGCTTAGTGAAGGTTTGCATAACATTCAATAACACGGCGGTAATGCTTACCGGAGTTTCCATGTTTCACATAATTTTATTTGTCATAATAATGTTTTGTCATAATTTCGTTTCTTATAAAATATCTTCCATGCTGGTAAGTAAGTAAGTAAGTAAGTAAGTAAATGCTTTATTGTACAAATATAAACAGATACAATTTACAAAAAAATAAAAAATAACATTAATACCTGCACAAAGGCGAACTTATCCCTATAAGGGATCTCTACCAGTCTAGTCAGCTGGTCTGGGAGTAAAGAAAAAACATAGAATTTACCAGTTGCTTCTCTTCCCGCGCAGATGGTAAAAGCCCATCAAGGGAATGGGCAAAAGTCTTAGGAATCATGTTATAGGCGATGCGGCTAGCGACCCATCACTATTTTGATTTCCCTTTCCAGCTATACGCCCTTAATCATGCTAAACGTGGCCTTAAGGTTTTGTTATCTTAGGCTCTGTCTACCCCGTAAAGAATAAAGATGTGATTTATGTATGTATGTATGTATGTAGAATATGTCACTAAATATCGTAATCGTACGTTTTTCAATACTTTTTGGAAATTTCATTAGAACGCAGAGATTACTTAGGGCAGGTTAGTTACACTGTACCTATCCAACTTATTTCTTTCTCTTATTAGTTTTCTGGTAGAGATCGCCATTAAACGATAAGACCTATGTCCACCTGGTTCTTTGCTTCTTTATTGTCTTGTACTAATTTGTGGTGTTTAATAAAGAGTATTTATATATTGCTTAGTATTGTATTCTTTGTCTAATAACCAAATATAAAAACACGGTATGACTAACGAAAATTATGTCAAACTATTACGTTATACATTAGGAACTTAATTTATGGCAATAAATTAATAAAGCCTTGCAATATTATGCGGCTAGCAACTCATCATTATTTTGATTCCCCTTACCACCTATACGCCCACACGCCCACAATCATGCGAATCGTGGCCTTTGGGTCTTGTTACCTTAGGCTCTGTGAACCCTATAAGAGATAAAGACGTGATTTATGTATGTATGTATGTATTGCAATATTAATTCACTACGATTCTCTATTGCATTTAAAAAAATCATTAGGTACCTACGTTTTATTCGTCCCAAGAAAGATAATTATAATAAAGCAATTAGTATTTTATGATTATATATAGGTACTGAATCATTGATCCTAATTAAACTATGATCTGTTCATTAATTAAATAAAAGATATACGGATTAAATGCCTATTAATATATAATATAATTAACTAGCTTCTGCCCGCGACTTCGTCTGCGTAGAATTATACATAAAAACCTTCTTCTCGAATCACTCTATCTATTAAAAAAAACCGCATCAAAATCCGTTGTGTATTTTTGAAGATATAAGCATAATAAGGGACATAGGGACAGAAAAAGCGACTTTGTTTTATACTATGTAGTGATAATAATAATAGGTATAATTAATCATCATCATCATTTCCAGCCTATATGCGTCCCACTGCAGGGCACAGGCCTCCTCTCACCATGAGAGGGCTTGGGCTACAGTTCCCACGCGAGCCCAGTGCGAAATGGGAACTTCACTTTCGGGATGTTTTCCTTCACCGAAAAACTCATGGTAAATTTCAAAAATGTTATATCGCGCATAAATTTCGAAAAACTCAGAGGTGCGAGGCCGGGCTCGAACCCACGACCCTCTGCTTGAGAGGCCACAGCTCAAACCACTAGGCTACCACGGCTTAGTGGTTAATTATAATTAAAGGAAATCAGTATTCATTATTACCTTTTTTTACTGTAAATATAATTTAGTTCGCAGAAAATACGCCTTCATATTTCTAAGAACTGATTTCTTCTGTGTTTATTGTTTAACTAGATTTTATTCAGAAGTTTCTTCGTTAGGTATTCTACTAATAATTAAAATGCGAGGGCTTAGACCGATATACGAATGCATGGATGTTGGTTTGTGTCTCACGCAAAAACTATCAAACTGATATTAATGAAATTTGACATACATATAGTTTAAAAGCTAGATTAACATGTGGGATACTTTTTGTTGTATAGTGATATAGAGGGCAGCAGTGTGTCCAGTGAGTTATACTCTGTAGTGGATGTCTGTGGTTTAAATAAATATTTAATTAATAAATTTGCGTGTTTTCATGTATTAATTAATTACATCAACAATAAGTATATATAACATTGGCGACGAGCGTGAAACGACCTAAAAGTGCGTAAAAAGCGGGTATATAAATATAACTCAACATAAAATAAAATAACAAGAAACCCAATCCTATCTTGTCTTTTTATTTGTGTCATGTTTTTGTACTGATTTGTGGTGTTCAATAAATAATATTAAATTTTGTATTGTATTGTATTGTCTATTGGCTTTGCTTTTGTAGCATCCATATCCGTATATTTCTGACATATATTAGTTTATCGTATTTTTATGTGTATTATAGAACGTACCTGTATTGTTGTGTAGGTGTAGGTAATCTTAATATTATTATGTTCAATGCTTTATTTGTTTGGGTTAAGTTATTTTAGCTTTTAAGGTCTTTGCTATTTTAGCTTTTAAGTAAGTCTACTCTCTATGCTCTGGTTTCTGTTGTCCTGTCAATCGTTCGAAGGTTAGCTGGAAGAAATCCCTTTAAGGGACAAGGTCGTCTTTGTACATCTCTATATCTGATTACTTTTAAAATGAATGTTTAATGTACAATAAAGAACTCTTTATGTATAACTATACATACATATATTTTAGTCCCAATTTAAAACACTATTTTAGCACGCCACCGGGAAATAGCACCGAAACTCGGTAAAAAATGGGTTAATAAAGTTTCAAAATCTGATCTGTTGTACGCCATTTTGTTTTCCGAAGCCATCCGTCTAGCCGTCCGTCGGGGGCCATCCGTTGCCATCCACTGCCATCCGTTGCCAACCGTTGCCGCTTAAACTAACGGCAGCCCCGGACAGTTTAGTGATGGAACGGCTCCAGTTTTAGTTTTAGGTTAACTCCGACGGATAGCGTTTTCCAAACATTTCTTCACACATACATTTATGTTATGTATACATAAATCACATCTTTATCCCTTACGGGATAGACAGCCTAAGGTAAAGGTAAAGCCAAAGGCCACGTTGAGCATGATTGCGGGCGTATAGGTGGAAAGAGGTATCAAAGTAGCCGTGGGTTGCTAGCCGCATCGACTATAATAATGATTCCCAAGATTTTCGCCCATTCCCTCGATGGGCTTTCACCATCTGCGCGGGAAGAGAAGCAACTGGTGCATTCTATGTTTTTTCTTTACTCCCAGACCAGCATGAAACAGAACCTTTAGTGCCTTAATCCTATCAGTACAGAACCCGAAACCAATTACTTAAACAAGGTTCCATCGTTAAATACTAACGAATCCTAGTTATTCGGAGAAAACTGACTTAGAACCCCTTTGTGTTAGTACAAATTATGTATAATAAGATTAATTATCTACAGCTTGTGTGGCATTTCCATATACACTTAATACATATGTATATAATATACTTATACATATACTAAATATATGTATACTATATCTTAGTTAGATTTCCAAGAACGCCAATGCGATAACGTATTCATAGATTCAATAGACTTCATTTAACACCCTTACTTAATATTATAAATGTGCAAGTAACTCTGTCTGTCTGTTACGCTTTCACGACTAAACCACTAAACCTATTTTAATGAAATTTGGTACAGAGATAGTTTCAGTCTCGGGGAAGGACATAGGATAATTTTTAAGCACTTAATATACAAACTCGAAGGTATGGTAGGTCATTATCAAAGATTGTCTGGAAGAGATCCCTTTAACGATAATTTCGCCTTTGTACGTGTGTTAAGGGGAGTATCCACTACTAGAGCCGCTCGACCCGATGTTGCCTCTAGTGAATAAGTACCTTTAAGTTTGTCAATTGAGTTTGCCTTTTATTTTTGTGCATTACAGTTTTAACATACATACATAATATACGGACGATTGTGTACATACCTATATTCACAATCGGATAGCTTAGTGAATAGAGTAGAAGCTAACTACGAAGCTACAAGTCCCGGGTTCTATCCCCGGTCGGGGCAGGTGTGATAAAAAAAACAAATGTTAGATGAGCCTAGACTACATTGAGTTTTACATACATACATAGGTACATAAATCACGTCTTTATCCCTTACGGGGTAGACAGAGCTTAAGGTAACAAGACCTAAAGGCCACGTTTAGCGTGATTGTGGGCGTATCTTCCATGTTGGTCTGGGAGCAAAGGAAAAACATAGAATGAACCAGTTGCTTCTCTTCCCGCGCAGATGGTAAAAGCCCATCGAGGGAATGGACGAAAATAGCCATCATGTTATAGGCGATGCGGCTAGCAACCCATCACTATTTTGTTTCCCCTTTCCACATCGAGTTTTGACACATATAAATCACGTCTTTATCCCTTACGGGGTAGACAGAGCCTAAGGTAACAAGATCTAAAGGCCACGTATAGCATGATTGTGGGCGTATTGGTGGAAAGGGGAATCAAAATAGTGATTGGTTGATAGCCGCATCGCCTATAGGTAACATGCCCATTCCCTCGATGGGCTTTTACCATCTGCGCGGGAAGAGAAGCAACTGGTACATTCTATGTTTTTTCTTTACTCCCAGACCAGCATGGAAGCAATCGAGTTTTCACCCCCATAAAACCCCCACATCTATAGTAAATTTAATAAAAAATTGTTAGATCAGTTTCGAGATCTCAAAACATACAATGCCGCTAGATTTAGACTGTTTGTGTGTTTGTTTACTTGTTTGTACGAAAGTTATCTCTAGAATTACACCACTAATTCTAAAAACTCTACATCCATAATTAACATCGGCTTTTTATCCCGGGAAAGTGCAAAGTTCCCGTGGGATGCTCACAAAATTCCAGGCACTGTATTACAGTAATAAATAATACAAAACAGGAAATCGCCCCTCAAATTTGCACCAATAAATTAAAGGATCTACAAAAGAGATCGAACGGCAGAAATAATTAAAAACAAATAATGGTTCGATTTTCGTCTTTCCCGTCTTTGGACAACAAATCATTTTTATTACCACGTTTCTGTTATAGATTGAGTAATAAAAAGTTAAAAGGTTAAAATCTTTTGGAGTTAGTTAAACGTGTAATTCTTGTAAACGTTGCCCGGAGGTACGCTACCATTTTAAAGGTTAAATCGATGATTAACTACAAATAACTTTTTAAGGAAGCCATTTTGTTATTAAATTAATGCTACTGTTGATGGATTGTATATTTGATGAAAAAAATACACGAAATCAACTCTTCTTAACTCATGACAACAAATCGGTTAACGATTTAAAAACGTTGTCAATTTTGGCATCAATCGTTAGAATTGTTAGTATATAAAATAAAAAAAAGTTGCACAGGCTAATTATCGTTCATTTGTGTACCAGAAATAACTAAATTCTTCGTTGACTTCAAGTAGTTATTAGGTTTCTTGCTAGTACATAGAAATAGGCACCAAACTTGGCAAGCCTTAGTACCTACCAGTAATATTACACACACACAAATCACGTCTTCATCCCTTACGGGGTAGACAGAGCCTAAGGTAACAAGTAGGTACCTACAGGCCACATTTAGCAAGATTGTCCAGTAATTTTATTAATCTAATTATTCAAATCCCAAATTCAGCCATTAATATTTCTCCATCCTAAAAACACTGGCCACTAAATACTTTAAAAATAAATCGAGCACCTGTTTTCGAAATACGAAACATTGATCCCTCCAGCCTTGAGTTTTTTTTTCCTCTTTTGGGTCCTTTTTTGTGCCGCGAACGGGTTTAAATCCCAGAATCATGGGAAACGTTCCTCTGTAGGTACACAACAGGTGTTCGCTACCGTTTTTTGTTTTGCTTTTTTTAAAAAGGTTCTTATTGGGAGTGTGACTAAATAACGAAATTGGTTAGTGTTGGGTCTTGTGTATTTTTGTAGCGTTGAAAATGAGGGCCGAAACAAATTTTCTTATGTTTATTTTGTAATTTTGAATAGACAAAAACGCTTTTTGTTTAGGTAAATAAATAAAGATGAATTAAATGTTTATAATGTAAGTATAGGACTTTATTTTCATTCTTTGCATTAGGATATTATATTAAAAAAATCAAAGATTTAGGTAATGTCCAAAGAAATACTTTCGCGTAAAGTAAATGTAAAGTTACCTATTTCTAATTTTACTCACAATATCGAGCGAAATAAAATGCAATTCAGCGTCAAAATTAACGCAAAAACTGTCATTAACAGCTTTGTTAAATGGCACCTCGCACAAAACTTAATTAAGGAAGTAGTTGAAAATTACCATACCGCCAAAATGACATGCATAAAGCATAAATTAAGTACTCACCGTAAAACAAGCCGTTAAATCCAAACAACGCACCAAAAAAAAACAACACTGGCATAAAACAGTTCAATAAAAAGTCACTTAACTGTTAAAAAAAAACATTATTGTCAATTGTTTTGTTTTTTTTCAGTTAACACGCGATGTCGTGTTCTAAATTCGAATTCTTCGACGCACGTTCAGCGCGCGCGAGGCGCTAAAAGATACTGGCCGGGTAGAAATGCTTTCCCGCCCTCGCCATAGAATAAAAGAGCAGACAGGATTAAGTGGGCAGTTTTCTAGAAACATTTTCATATCTGAATAAAGTTAAATCAACAGCTAAGGGGTGTACATGAATATGCAATAGACAATATCTTTGCGCAAATAATTTCATAGTAATATATTTATTCCATCCAGCTAGCAAGTTAATTTGGGGCTGGGACAATTGGTGTAATTTGTCCCAAGATATTTATTTATTTACAGCTGTCAAATGTAATTGTGCTTGAGACATAACCTTTTTTTCTTTTAAACTAACCTACAATTTTTTTTAGATACAAGCTTTTTTCTTATTGTACTAGCATTGTCATCCATCCTACATTATGCTAACCAAATTTTCATATCGATCGAACCAACCGTTGAAGAGTTTCCTCCTGCGGAGACGGTCCTGGCTGGACCACCAGAATCTACTACCAGATTATTGTATTCTCGTCTGACTTACACAAGTAGGCAAAATTTCACTCAATCGGATGAAGATGTCTGCTTCGAAATTCGAGTCGTAAGATTCCACCCGGACAAACATACATACATACGTTGCAAGTTAATGTAAAGCTTCTAATAATAATAATTATACGATACAAGAAAACACAGTTTTAGCTATAGCTATTATGACGATTTAACTGAACTAATGAGTACCTATAACTACTAGTATTAATCCATCGTTTTTGGTAATTTATGCTGAAAATTTAACTGTCTAGCTATCACGGTTCATGGGATACAGGCTGGTAACAGACATACTGACACGGATAGACAGACAGACAGACCGTGGAGTCTTAGTAATAGTAAGTAAGTAAATACTTTATTGTACAAATATAAAGAAACAGATACAATTCACAAAAAAATAAAAAAAAAACATTAATATATGCACAAAGGCGAAGTTATCCCTATAAGGGATCTCTACCAGTTAACTTATGAGTAGATGTAGTCCCAAATGGTTTCAAATTAGGTACCAGCAATGTCAATTGGAACTGTCAAATTCAAATTCAAATCCAAGTCACAGCTGGCCAGCATTTCTTCAAGTCAACCTCTTTTTTGTGTCTTTACGCCCCTCAACAGCAATAATTACGATGCCTTACAAAGTATTTCGCACTTATTTAAAAACCGTAATTAAGCTACAAAGTTGAGCAGTGACGCTGTCTCAAGTAATTTTTACCTTGTTACTATCACGTACTTTCTGTTAAGAAACATCTGGGGGCACGGCAGTGCCTCCGTCAAGTCGAGCAAAGAATATAGAAATTACTCAAAAGAATAGAGAGACCATCACTGCCAAGAAGAATGCGCCGCAAGAAACTTGGCAGAAAGTCATTTTTTGTAGTACAGAGAGAACCTACCGGTCTATACCATCACGTAACACAATTAAGTGATATCTCACCATAGATAATAGCACAGACTAACCACCGTTAGGTTAGATCAGCGTTCAAGTATCTGAAACGAGACCAGAAAATTTGACAGAGTAACACAGGAAAACAATTTTTAATACTTTCATTTAAGGATGTCAGCAGATAGTAAAAGCCCATCCAGGGAATCGGCGAAAATCATAGGCATCGTGTTATAAGCGATGCGGCTAGCAACCCATCACTATTCTGATTCCCCTTTCCACCTATACGCGCACAATCATGCTAAACGTGGGCCGTTTTGCTACCTTAGGCTCTGTCTACCCCGTAAGGAATAAAGACGTGAATTTGTATGTACTGTACCCCGCACTTTTGTTTGACATTAGGTTGACCAATCAGAGTTCAGAAGTTTTTTTTTAAAACAAAATTTCTACTCTATGTTCCTCTATGGTTTTAAAATAATACTCGCATACCGAACACACTGTATAAAGTTTTCATAGCTTGCTTACAAAGTATACGCACAGCTCTGTAATACAGAGGTACACGGGGTAGACAGAACCTGAGGTAACAAAACCTAAAGGCCACGTTTAGCATGATTGTTGGCGTATAGATGGAAAAAGGAATCAAAATAGTGATAGCTAGCCGCATCGCCTATAACATGATTCTTAAGAATTTCGCCGATTCTATCGATGGCCTTTTACCATCTGCGTGGGACGAGAAGCAACCGGTACATTCTATGTTTTTCCTTTGCGGCCAGACCAGCATGGAATTAGCAGCAGAGCAGTTCTATAATAACATTCATTATGTACTAATTAGCGCAATTTTCATGTGCCAAGGTAATTTGTTCCGTCAAAGGCTCTAAGCACGATTTTTCGTATTCTAGGAACGCTTCAGATTTAGGTACTTTGTGTTCGTTATTCAAAGGCTGTTCCAAGATCTTAGAGGTAATATTATAATATTTGTGGTAGAACTTCGTTAGCCTGCTAATTCTTTTGATTGCTTGATAAATTAGGTGAAAGTATTTTCCTCTTCCATGCTAGTCTGGGAGCAAAGAAAAAACATAGAATGTACCAGTTGCTTCTCTACCCGCGCAGATAGTAAAAGCCCATCGAGGGAATGGGCGAAAATCATAGGAAACATGTTATCGGCGATGAGGCTAGCAACCCATCACTATTTTGATTCAATTTTCCACCTATACGCCCACAATCTTGCTAAATGTGGCCAGTAGGTACCTGCTACCTTAGGCTCTGTCTACCCCGTAAGGGATTAGACGTGATTTGTGTATGTGTGTATGTATGTAAGTAAGTATTTTAAAATTCGAAATTTTTATGCACTGGGTTTGGATTGATTCCTATTATAATCGCCCATTCCCTCGATGGGCTTTTACCATCTGCGCGGGTAGAGAAGCAACTGGTACATTCTATGTTTTTTCTTTGCTCCCAGACCAGCATGGAAGTAATTATACACAATTATAATTTAAATAAGTTACCTATATATTTATACTAAAGACTAACCACCTTATTCATAAACGCTCTATAGGCTTCTGCTAACTTAGCAATCGTCTGTCTTTATCTGTGAAAGGTAAATGTCAAAGTGACAGATAAGGACAAACGATTGCTAAGTTAGCAGAGGCCTACAGAGCGTTTATGAATAAGGGGGTAATTATTTACTTAACACAAAGTCACGCTAAAAATCGCTTAAACCGGTTTTGAATTTTTTCTGGTGCTCCATTGAGATAGTTTTTTTTTCTAATAAATCATAATAATTATAATGTAACGACTCTATCTGATTATTCCTCTATGGCTTTTAAGAAACACCCAGCATCCTGTTGGAGTGCCCCCTTTTTTGGTTTTATTTTCTTATTCATATTTTAACTATTAAACTTTGAATGCTATGCTTCCAGCAAAGGAAAAACAGAATGTACCAGTTGCGTCTATTCCCACGCAGATGGTAAAAGCCCACCGAGGGAATGTGCAAAAATCATTGGAATTATGTTAAGTACAATACAATACAATAACTCTTTATTGAACACCACATATAACAACCAAAATAGAAAAAAGGTATACAGAATATTACAAGGTAACAATAGGCGGACTTATCGCTTCAGAGCGATCTCTACCAGGCAACCATAATGGATATAAGTATAGGCGATGCGGCTAGCAACCCATCACTATTTTGATCCCCCTTTCCACCTATACGTCCACAGTCTCGCTAAAAAGTTATTTGAGTAACTTCTTTATAATATTAGTATTAATAATATCTACATACTATAAACATAAAAATTAATTGCTGTACGTCTGTCTCGCTCAAACTCGAGAATGGCTGTACCGATTTGTATAATATTGGTTTTGTAACATTTATACAAGTCCAGGGAAGGCTAAAACGGTGAGAGAACAATTGAAAAAGACGGAACTGGAGCTCAGTGTACAACAGCTAGTCATCATCATCATCACGTCAGCCGAAAGACGTCCACTGCTGGACATAGGCCTCCCCCAAGGCTCTCCACTTGGTGACGCACTCGCGGAGCGACGTGACCTCGGTCAAGTTGGTCGGCACGTAACCCCGGCCCGTAGGCGCTGGGAACGTGGGCCGCTGCGGGGGCTGCGAGGAGTCAACCTCTATAAAAAATCAAACGGTCACCGGCGGGGGAGGGCGGGGAATCCGGAACCCGCACTCAACGGTGCCGTTGCCATCTGCCCCATCCCGGGGCGGCCAGTGGGCGTCGCGGTGGCACCTAGTGCTCCCGTAACGCTCACAGCACATGGCCAGGAGGGAACGTGTGTGTTTTAGACGGTAGGCCTCTCCCCTTCTTCCATTAGGGAAGGCAGCGGCGAGCTGGAGAGCCCGTCATACTCCCGTTGCTGCCCCGAGCGCGGGAATGCATAAGGTGCATTTTCCACACGTTAAAAAAAGGCTCTCCACTTGGTCTTGTAACAATACAAAAACATGCAACTCGTTGCAATGCTACCTCCAATAAATCCAGCTAACAGACAAGTTATTTTGCATAAAAAACCTCCATTAGTTGCACCCATTAGCTATTATTAGAATACTGCAGTGGCAGAGCGAGACGCGTATACTCGAACAACGGTGTTAAAAAGAGAGCATGCACACATGTCACAGAGTAAACAAAGTGCTACAATGCATTTAGCTGGCGTTTTGTTAACATGCAATTACTTTTATCAAACTGTGGTAATAAAATGCTTCGTGACGTATGTTTTGGTGTGGAGTATCTGGAGGTTTTGTTAGTCTTTGACTGATTTTGAGGGGGTCTGTATGAACAAAATAGATTGTAAACAGAAATCTCTACCCACTTTGTCTAAATATGTAATATTTAAGGGAACAGGATGTTTTAGTTTGACTGAAAACCTGTGTAGAGGTTTATCACGATTTTTAACCCCGTATGATGTCAATATCTGTGTGTATCTGTCTGTGACATCATAGCGCTCAAACGGAATGGACCGATTTCGATACGGTTTATTTCATTCGAAAGCCAGTTTCCTTGCGGTGGTCCTTAGCTATGTTTAGTAAAAATCGGTCCAGCAGTTTGAAGGATATCAGCCATTTTCCAAAATTATTTAAAAAAAATGCAATTTTTTTAATTTTTTTTATTTACAAAGGTTTTTAATTTTTTTAATTTAATGATATTTTTAGTCTCGTTGACATTATTGTATGTCATCAAATATGCTACTTAATTTTAACGATTTACTCCTGAACGTACATTTACCGTAACTTACAACCTTCCATGTGCTGGTCTGGAAGGAAAACAAAACAAAATGTACCAGCCTGCATCTCTTCCCGCGCAGATGGTAAAAGCCCATCGAGGGAATGGGCGAAATCTTACGAAACAGTGTATAAGCGATGCAGCTAAGAATAAACGTAGCTGGCTAAAAATAAATAAAGTCTTTCAGATTTACAGACGCCCACTTTAGCGCCAAGAAAAAATATAGGTCTCAAAAATATCCTAATTTCATCCAAAACGTTTTCCCAGAATCACTAAGGAGGCTATCTATAAAACCTCATTAAGTATGATTTATTATTAGCTTATAAAATCTCCGACCTTGTTATCCAGCCTTCGCATAAAAGAGCTTTTAAAAAATATGATTCCCTTTGAGCGTGAAACATGACTTGGCGTGAAAAGCACCTGTTTTGGTATGTTCTTACAATATACTTTGTAACACATAAATTGAAAGTTATTTATAACTAGCTGCTACCCGCGGCTTCGCCCCGTACCATTTTTTTTTTTAACAAATATTGTTACATAAGAACCTTCGCCTGACAATAACAAACAACAAAAATAGAATGAGCGAAATCGGTCCAGCCGTTCACGCGTAATGCCGTGACCAAGGGAAATACGGATTAATTTTTATTTATATGTATATCAGTTTTCATAGTTTAAAACAGTTCCATACTGGTCTGGAAGCAAAAAAAAACAGAATGTATTAGTTGCTTCTCTTCCCGTGCAGATGGTAAAAGCCCGAGGGATTGGTCGAAAATGTTAAGAATCATGTTATACCTTGTGGCTGGCAACCCATCACTATTTTGATTCCCCTTTCCACCTATATGCCCACAATCATGCTAAACGTGGCCTTTAGGTCTAGTTACTTTAGGCTCTGTCTACCCCGTAAAGGATAAAGACGTGATTTTTTTGTGTGTGTGTGTGTGTGTGTGTGTCGTGATCGTGAAAGTCGTGAGATATTAACTAAGATACTTCAACGTTCTAGTGGTTGTGATGCTACTTGCATACAATGATTGACTGTGCGGCAATTTAGATGAAATCGGTTTGTTGACAAAGGCGTCAAAACGGACTGGAATGGAGAATAGTGAGATTTTTGACAGGCAAAGGCTCAGGCGCAAAGTTATTTACAGTCATTCAATGAATAATGAACGCTTTCAAGACATCCAATGGCCGACCTTGGCTATGCATCTACTTTTTATATCCCTACCACGCTTGACAGGTTGGACTACTGTACGTTAAAGATGGTAAAGGTAAAAAACCGAAAAACCGGTCAAGTGTTAATAGAAGTCTTGTGAACACTTGGTTCCGTACAAATTGAAGAATTATAATAACTCACTCGTCCATCCCTAATATAATACTCCTTTCATCCACTCAAAGGTTGACTGGAAGAGATCCCTTAAAGGGATAAGTCCGCCTTTGTGCATATATCTCAGTGTTTGTCAATTGTATTTGTCTTGTTTATTTTGCACAATAAAGAGTTTACATACATACATACATACATATAGTTCCTTAAATAGGCATTATTTTGAAATAGTTCGTGGTATCAGGTTCATCGTAATTTTGGATTCCTTTTGTATGTTGATTTTTGAAACACAAAAAAATATTGGTAGACCAATGTACACACAGCAAAATAATGCGGTTAGCACAGCCACGCACACGTCTATGCGTGTTGAGTATCGACATGAACGTTAAGTAGAATCTATGACATGTGAATGTGTGAGTGAGTTCGATCATAAAATCTACCCCCTAAGTACAGATTTTTTAGCAACAAGATGAATGAGCAATGTCGCTGTAAATTACCTGTTTATTGAATAAACAAGAACTAACTATAAAATAACAATGAAGAAAGTTACAACTATTTAAGTTAGTTTATAATAAATTAAGTAAAAAATAATTACAAATTAAATGAAAATAATCCCCCCCGGTATCGTGTCACACTCAAAGGCTGAAAATGCAATATCTCCGGTTTCAGTTACTTCTACAAAAATAATGTAAAAGTATTTTTTTTATTTAGACTGTCCTAAAAATATTTTACCTAATCTTACATTGGATATTGTCATCCCCAGTGTAAGCGAGAGAACCGAATCGAAGCTTCCTTCGACCTTGAATCTTCAAATTTATGCAATCCCACGCATTGAACTATTATTACTAGCGAAGAGTAGTTACCATCTCACTGATGCGACGATGTTATATTATTATTTCTCAACAAGTCTGAGATTCCAATTCCAAAGCAATATTCCTCACAACCAGCATGGCCATTGAAATAACATCCAAAAATGTCATTTTATTATTACTATTTTATATTCCGTTTTCTTCGGATACGAACCCGGTTCACTAAAGCAGAAGTCAAATCTTCGACCTGTCTTTGACCGCTAGGCCACCGAGGTATGCAAGTTACATGGTGAATTTATGAATTATGTTCAATCTGCGACTACTGTATTGCAATTTGTGTAAATAGCTGTTTTATGAGCTTTGAAATAAGGTTGAAATTATAATTTATTTTTTCCGTAACTATTTAATTTTATGGTGGTTGCAGTCTGTTGTATGTTTAATTTTACTCTTATATAATATGTTAAAAACGCAAACGCAGTGTTTTCTTTTAATATAATTATTAATAGGTATGACTCTTTTTACTGGAGTTTAAAAGTTGCTAGCTGATGGTTATTTTGGTCGTTATCGTCTTAAACAATATAAAGTGTTTTCTACCCTCAAATTTCTAATAATATGATTTTGTGAACAAACAACTGTCACCGCTGGCAGCCATTATTAGCTGCGGGATGAACCGTGTGTTATACTTACGAACTGTTTAATTTTGCCTTTCAAATACCTTGTGATTTGCAAAACATGGATTTTCATTTATCTTTGTTGAAAAGAGCAAAACAATATAAACTATTTATATAAGGAATCGCTAGGCGTTTTTTGATATGGGTAAGTAGACAAACGGTGTTAAAAACAATGACTTATTATTTTATCGGTAATGTTTTAAACAACTTTCTTTGACGAAAAATGTTTTTATTTAAACTTCATTTATTTTGCAGCGGAAGACTGTGCCATTATGGATTCACCCTTACGCAGACTTCGGACACGATAAAAATATTCGTTCTGGGCCTAAACCTATTATGTAGTTGCCGCACCCGCTAGTGACCCATTTCACAGCAACAAGACACAATGCTACGTTGCAACCTGTGCGAAACCATCTGCATGCTGCAGGATTGCATTGCCGTAGACCAGCAAAAAACATGCTTTAACGGACCAGCATAGAAGAAACCTTTACTCGTGAATATCTTGACTTTGATTATTACATCAATCAAAGTCAAATGTAGTGATTTTTAGTGATGAAGACGAAATATATTAACTTAATTAAATATATAAACACAGTAATGTTTTACAGTGCAGAACGAGTGGCAGTGTTACTTTAGGCTATGGGGTTGGATGTCATCGATGGGCCCTGGTGTCCAAATCCAAACCAAATCGAGATAGGTAGCTTAGTCGCTTCAAAGTGGAGATTATAACCCAGTGTGAAATGATGTTATTGTTAATGGCTGTCATTTAACATGTCTATTCATTTCACCACTGACTTACACGTCCGCAAATAAAACGTTTCGTTCATCTTTATCAGACTTAAACCTAATAAACCAGAATTTAAGATATTAATTATGTGTCATCTTAAAAATAGCCCTATTATGGTTGTGTATTCAATTTGCAAGATAATTATTATGTTAGTGACATAAGACTTTTTAGTAAACATAAAATCATACTGGCCTCTAAAGTGTGTGTTATTTTATGAATATTATTCTATAAGGAAAAGTGTGTAGTTTTATTTAGCTAATTTAATTACTTTTGGTAATAATTATAATAACACAAATAGAGGCTAATACAATAAAAATTAAAAGTTGCAATAAACAATTTGAACCAATAATTGCATTTTATTGTTTTATTCTTTTACGTCCTTTTTTTCTTGTTTTAGGTAAACATGAGTTTATTTTGAGATTAGTAATTTAAAATTGAAAACAAAAAAAGAAACACTTGTGCAGGATTCGAACCCGGTTCTTTAGGTTTCATAACTCTAGGTCAATAAACCTGAGCCACGACGCTTATAATACTGGTGGCAAAATTATGCTTCCATTGAACAAAATACCAGCAGGTTTGAATAACTATGCGTGAAGGTAGTCAGAAAACACAATTAGCACAGATAGGGCATTTTGTTGTGTGCGTAATAAGGCAGCGGATAAGTGCGGATGTGTGTATAGAATGACACACGTGGATAACTAGGGTGCTCACCGATTCGCTTTGCTGTGTGTACATGCATAATTCGCACTGCTTAAAGGGTAAAATTGATAATTTTACTAAGAAAAAAAAATCTTTTTTTTATAAATTATACGATATTTTCATTGAAAAAAAGTTATTTTTTACGAAATAAATTATATAATAACGACACACGGCTCGTCTCATTAGAAATGACGATCGGTTATTTTTGTTTTTTTCACAAGTGCCGAATATGTGTTGACGGCTAGGGCTACATAAAAATACACCTTGAAAAAGTTATTTTTTATCGTTTCAATTAAGAAACTATTTTTACAGTATTTTTAATTCATTATTAATTTGAAACAGATATTTCCTGAGAGAAAGGATATTGACAGACAGACGGACAGACTGGCTGAAAAAGAGAGTCTTGTCAGAGTTAGTTTTGGAGGTACGGATCCTTAAAATTTGAAGACATTACCCTTTTTGAATGTGGCAGTGTATACGTACTTAACTGTGACTTGTATGGAATGGCAAGTATTGACTAATTATGTATAATATTCTAGCCCCATTATAGGGTTGAGCAAACGATGGCAGCGCCCGCCGTGGCAGAAGCGTAAAACTTTTTGGCAAAGGTTAACTGAGGTTATAGCCAAAATTTTTTTTGCAAAAAATATCTTATCCCTCTGATTTTCAAAATAAACAATAAATTTTAGGAATGTTTAATTACTTGAACTAAAAACGTGAAGCTTGCGAGACGCTCTATTGTGGCTTTCACTATATGGATATTTTAAACTCACTCTTTGTCGGTCCCTCGCTTAATACTCCTCTCATTTACTCAAACATTAACTGGTACAGATTCCTTATAAGTTCGCCTTTGTGCATATATTTAATTTATTTTTTGTGATTTGTCTCTGTTTCCTTATATTTGTACAATAAATCATTTACTTACTTACTCACTTTTAAGTATTTTGGAATTAAGATGACCGGTGAATGTGTCAGTGTCAAAACTAAAGAATCATGACAAGCAATTCGTAAACTATTTAAGATCTTAAGTTATAACATATTATGTCAGTTACATGTCCATTTAAACAATAAAAATTCCAACTTCTTGCCTTAACCCCAACAACAAGATCAAAATTGCCGTAAGACGTTTCGAGATAACGATGATACGACTGTGACTTGGTCGAAGCACTACCGTGCCCCCTGATTAGCTCGTAATCTGCTTCTCCAACAGGAATTTCTTCTCGTTTACTCACAGGCACACCAAAAGTGTATGTGAAGGAAAGCACTGTCAGCATTTTAACTATTTTTAAATTATTTTGCTTTATTGAGATGTAAGTTTGTTTTTAATTGAAAGTACCTACGTAAAAGCTTTGGAAGGTAACCTCTTACTTTGTCTGGGGTGAAGCGTGCAAGGGTTACATATCAAGTGACATTTTCAGTAGGGTGGTTTAATGTTACTGGTAGGCTGAGAATTGAAATGTAAACAACTAGCTGTTGCCAGTATTGCCTTGTTGCTATCCCGCGCTGCCGTGTCATGCCTATGTCAGTTAACTTGAGATACATGAGATATGCGTAACAAGTCTGAATCGTATTTTTTTGGGTGTCTTTACCTACCAACAAAACATTTTTTTTAATTTTGCTTACCAATTCCTTGTACGAGCCTGTCTCAATAGTCGTGTAACTCAGTTTTGGCCACAGCTAATATGGCTACATACTGTATCTAGTAGTTACACGACTTAGGTGCGACAGGCCTTCTACTATGCTGCCGTGTCATGCCTATGTCATGTAACTCTAAAAGCATAGTTTTACTCAAATAGATTTCTGTTAGGCTTATGCACATTATGTAATACCTAGATTATTCGTGTTTTGTATATTATATAAGTTATAGGCTACAAAGGAGTTAAGCATAACAGGTTCGCCATACAAAGTCTGTTTTGCGGTGCCCTGTATCTCACAAGATACATGACTTAGGCGTAACACGTTAAATATAAATATTTCTTTCGGTTGTCTACCAGTTTACTTATATAGTCGTATATATACCATAAGGATATATAATTATGTACCATGATAAAAACTTTTAGTAAATAGGATAAACAAAGAAAAAAACACCCCAAAAATAAAAATAAAACAACTGTAAATCTCTATATTTATGTTGAACAATTTTATTAAAACAGTTGTTTTATTTTTATTTTTGGGGTGTTTGTTTTCTTTATTTATCCTTTTTACTAAAAGTTTTTATCATGGTACATAATTATATAGCCTTATGGTATAATTACGACTATATAAGTAAACCGAGAGAAATATTTATATTTAACGTGTTACGCCTAAGTCATGTATCTTGAGATACAGGGCACCGCAAGACAGACTTTGTATGGCGAACCTGTTATGCCTAACTCCTTTATAGCCTATAACTTATATAATATACAAAACATTAATAATCCAGGTATTACATAATATGCATAAGCCTAACACAAATCTATTTGAGTATTTTGATTTTTGTTTTTGCTGCTTGATTTCAAAATAAACTACGAATTACGAAAAAAACTTTAAACAGATTTTACTCAAAACTATGCTTTTAGAGTTACATGACATAGGCATGACACGGCAGCGCGGGAACTGTTAGATTTTCCGGGATAAAAATTATCCTATGTCCTTTCCCGGGACTGAAACTATCTCTATACCAATTAAAAACCGAATCGGTTAGTGTTATAATGCTTTCATCGCTGATAATGAAGGCTACCCTACCTGAAAAAATAAAGTAAAAAAAAAACAATAACTTTAACCGTAGTCCTTTGCACAACAATATTTTCAAAACGTGATCTCTTATTTCACTTTTCAAACAAAAAATCTTCAATATTTCGAACACACTGTAAGATTTTTAAGACTAATTATTGAAAAAAAATTTTTTTTTATGTTATTAATAACTTGAAATATACAGACCTACCCTTTACATAAACGGTAGTAGCTGATCGGTTATGAAAAAAAATATTATAGCAAAAATCTTAGGAATCATGTTATAGGCGATGGGGCTAGCAACCCATCACTATTGATCCCTCTTTCCACCTATACGCCCCCAATCACGCTAAACGTGGCCTTTAGGTCTTGTTACCTTAGGCTCTGTCTACGCTGTAAGGCATTAAGACGTTATTTATTTTTGTATGTATGTATGTATATTCTGGCCTGTGTCTAGACTAGTAAATGTCGATGACGGAAAGACAAACCGAAATTGAATTAACAGAACTTATACAAGCTATTATGAATACGGAGCGAGTTACGTTTCTAAGTACAAATGGCGATAAATAAATAATTTTCTAGACAGTTTTCTAAGTAAATTCGTACAAAGCCTATTTTCAAACTTTTCCTACCACAACCACTTTGCACAACACACCAACGCATTAAAACTGTACAAAACTCTACCTTAACATTAAAGCAAAAAGGATTTTCTAACCGCATTTAAAAACTACACCCAACCCTTTCTCAATTCATACTTCACTACAAACTCTAGGGACGTTTTCTCTGTATAACTAAGTTCTATGTCGCATTTTTAGCGCACTCGAAAATAAACCTCATGTAAGTATGGTCAGGGTACAATTTTGAATGTGATTTCCTTCGACATAGAACTTTGTAGGTTTCAAGGGAATTGGTAGGTACATGACTAAATGATGACATTAAAGATTCTAGCCCTTTTACGAAGGGTTAAACCCTTGAGAATGAGACCTTGAGGTTCGTTAAAGGGTCTTTCCGTTAATACCTGGTGTTCATTACGAAGGGTTTTTTATAAGTTAACGGCAGCCTTTAAGATACTTATTGTTTTTATAAATAAAACCGTATTACAACCGACTTGAAATAAAGGGTGATACTACTTGTCTTCCATGCTGGATTGGGAGTTTTTTTTTTAAATATGAATAGGAAGGCAAACGAGCAAGTGGGTCACCTGATGGTAAGTGATCACCACTGCCCATGGACACCCGCAACCCCGGAGGGATTGCAGATGCGTTGCCAACCTAGAGGACTAAGATGAAATGCCTCTTGTGCCTGTAATTTCCCCGGCTGTCTTACTCTCCACACCGGAACACAGCAGTGCAAGCACTGCTACTTAGCGGCAGGATTAGAACGTAAAAGTAAAGAACAAACATTATAATGTACCAGTTGCTTCACTTCCCGCGCAGATGCCATCGATCCCTCGAATCCCTGTGCGCTAAAATTAATTGTAAAAGAGAGGTGGGCTTTTTGGCAGGGTGGCCATCATACAGGCAGCATTCCCGCGCTGAACTGCGATTGCGATTCTTTGCGCGAGGGTCGCCTGTTGCCTCTCTCAATCTTTTACTGAGCTCTCTGTGAAGCTCCAGCGCACCCTTATCCCAAGGAGCTAGAGTGTCGACACCGCCATCTCGTGCAAAGAATCGCAATCGCAGTTCAGCGCGGGAATGCTGCCTGCGTGATGGGCACCCTGCCAAGAGGCCCACCTCTCTTTTGTTATTAATTTTAAAGTTTATTTAGTTATTTTAATTTAATAGTAGTTTTAGTTTTGTATTTACATTTTAAGTATCTGGTCAATAAAAAAAATGTAAATAAAACAATAAAACATTATTGATTATTGTGTAATAGCCGCAAACAACCAATTACAAGCGCATTACGAGTCAACATTTAATTTGAATTTGGAACACGTAACCGCCATTTTGCTTCGAACAAAACAGGCAACCAACTTAACGAAATGATTTAAATCTCAGAATAACAGCTGCCAAGTTCAAGACTTGGGACCAAGGCAATAATTCATTCCGGTCGTGCCTTTAAAATTATGGACGATATCGGTGTGAAGAAAATTAGCGTTTTGTTCAATTAATATTTGTTAATGATGTTCCATACTTGTTTCCTGGAATTATCATTTCTACCATCGTTGCCAAAACTATGCGCCGCAAGAAATTTGGCAGAAAAATATTTTTGAAATAAGTATTCAAACTACTAGTATAAAATTACAAGAAAATTAAAGAAAATACAAATTGAATTAGACTATGTTGTCAAGGGCATAAAATAGTGTTAAAAACTAACCTTAAAAAAGTCTAGACATCATTTTCTTTTGCCATGCACCTGCTTTTTTTTCAATATCAGATGTATTATATTATTTTAGTCAAGATCAGATAATTATTTCGTTGGTACTTCAGACTGAGCTCTTTGGCCCGGTTGTTCCCAAAGTACTAGTACTAGGTTAAGTGGATAGTACAAAACAACTAAACAGCCTGTAAAACCTAGCCTACAAACAGCTTAGTTACAGTCGGTAGTTTTTGCGAGACCCTAATTTATCTTGAGTACGACATGAACTAGTACAGAATATATTTTAGCAGTACTTTCCCCCTTACCTTTTATTTCTATGCAGAAATTAAACAACTGAGTTTATAATCACATACATACACACATACACAAATCACGTCTATATCCCTTACGGGATAGACAGAGCCCTTTTTTTAACGTGTGGAAAATGCGCCTTAAGCATTCCCGCGCTCGGGGCAGCAACGGGGGTATGACGGGCTCTCCAGCTCGCCGCTGCCTTCCCTGTGGAAGGAGGGGAGAGGCCTACCGTCTAAAAACACACACGTTCCGTCCTGACCATGAACTGTGGGCGTTACGGGAGCACTATGGTGTCACCGCAACGCCCACTGGCCGCCCCGGGATGAGGCAGATGGCAACGGCACCGTTGAGTGCGGGTTCCGGATTCCCTGCCCTCCCCCGCCGGTGACCGTTTGTTTTTTTATAGAGGTTGACTCCTCGCAGCCCCCGCAGCGGCCCACGTTCCCAGTGCCCACGGGCCGGGGTTACGTGACGACCGTCATGACCGAAGTCACACGGGGTAGACAGAGCCTGAGGTAACAAGACCTAAGGTCACGTTTAGCATGATTATCAGTTATTTATAATCAGCTTGAAAAATTTGCCTATCTAAAACTGAATTTTATTATTCACGAATAAGTTTTTTCGTTCATATAATTTGATCTTTTCCTTTTTATTTACATTACCCCACTAATAAACACTACTGTTCCACGTTCTGATAAGAAATTTCTGTTTTTTTTGGTATCAAAAAAATAAGAACACAAGCCAAGAATAAAATAGTAAAATTAAAAAAATTTAGATCTTTTGTTAAATCAGGCGTTACTTTGCGGAGGTCCATTTCAAAGAACAAATAACATTTACTTTGCTACTCATGCGCAAGATAGATGAAAAAGATAAGAGATGGGGATAGCATGTTAAACATGTATATTTTGCACAGGCTTAGCTATCTTGCAAGCGAGTAGCTGAGTAGCAAGGTGTATGTTTTTGTTCGCTGAAATCCTAGAGCGTCCCGAATTTTATTCGCAGATCAGGAATTTTCGACAGGTATTCCAAAATTTTGCATCTGGCAACTCAATGCGGAAATTTCGCGGGACATTCATTCAGGAACGAGTGAATGAAAAGAGATCGTCCGCGTGCGGAATGATATTTTACGTCGCGCTCGCAAATCACAGACTTTGAAGAGGATGTGCCCTTTCTCCTTTGTTCAACAAATGTAACGGCGGTCTACGTAGACTTGCTGTGGGATAGAGGTGGCAAAATTAAATGACTATTCCCTACTTATTTAAAAATGACAACGTAAAAAATGTAGCTTAGACTGTCTAGTTTACTGCACTGATTTAATTATTAATGAAAAGGCCTTGTTAAACGTAAAATATATTTAATTGGTAAGAGAATGTGTACAGAGAGCACGGTGGAGCAAGAAGAAAGGGAGAGGGCGCTAGTGTTGCCGCTCTTACATTTATTGTTGGTGTTGCCAACACAAATTGTTACACAAACTACAAAACTTATGCTAACCCTTACATGGAAAAAGTACACAAAAAACAGCAAACAATAAAAAAACTGATAAAGACAGTTATAAATTAAAAAAAAAACAAGTATAAGAACTAAAAATTTAAGAATGTACCGAATTACAATTCGATTTTTGTTCTTTTATTATTGTCCTTTATACTCGGCTCGAATTTTTTGCAGTCTATTGTTTTTTGTAGTGTAGTATCGTTGTTTTTTTTTATTTAACTTAAGCTTTTATTTAATTTGAAAAGCTTGTTTATTGTTATTAATATATCTATAGATAAAATGTCGCTGCATGTATGTACAGTCAAGAAACTGCACAGACAGCAAATGGCTTGTTTTTTCCTAAAAACTATCTTTAAGTTCGTAATTTTTTTATACAGCAAAATTAAATCAATTCCTTTCACCTCCACTAACAACCTTACACGTAATAACAACCAGCTTCTTTTACGTTATCATGTGTACGAGGTAACAAGAGAATCCCCCCTAAAGTGCCGTGGGGCTTAATGGCGTTACTACACATTCTCGAACTTTATCACGACAAAGTTCACCGATCATTTAGGTCCCTCTTTCATTTGGCTGTAGCTCAGGCTATTTAGTTTGTTGCACTGATTAATTGTCAATGAAAATGCCTTGTTAGACGTTAAATTACACAGCTATACAAAAAAAATCTTTTTTTTTTGTTGCCCTGAATATCATCGCAAATTTTAACGTTTTCAAGTGCCCAGATTACGAATATATTCAATACAAGTTCTCAATGTGCTCGTATTTTCATGAATTTGGCAAATCTTATATTTTAAACAATTATTACTGCTGGTATTTGAAAAGAGATTGTCCCCTGAAAAATTATAAAAGAAAATCTCATAAATGGCGTGTTATCTTAATTACACAAAACATAACTGACATTATGAATTTATCTGTTATTTTGTTTCTCGTTTTTTAATTTTTAATTTTTCTAATGTAAAATGAAAATAAAGATTTAAAAAAAAATCAGAGCAAATCTTACAAAATCATTGATAGTTTCATGAGTGGTGTGCATAAATAGACCCAAAATCACTTTCTTATCTAGGGCAACAAAACCACTGTAGACCACTGTTATTTTTAGTCAGAAAGTGTACAGAGAGCAAGAGCACGGTAAAAGTAAGAAGAAGGGAGACGGCGCTAGTGTTGCCGCTTTTACGTTTTGTTGGTGTTGCCAACACGGCACTCAAGTAGGAGTGGTCGTGGTTGCTCAGATGCACTCGGAAATGCTTGGTCAACTCGATGGCAAGATAACTTGACTCCGTATTCCGTATTATGCTGCGTATTAGCATTATGCTGAGATGGGACCATTTCGTGATGTATGTACTCATTTTCTTTAATTCTTTTTGTTTTTGTAACCCAGTCACTATTATATTACGAATAAATGTTTTCTTTCTTTCTTTCTTTCTTTCTTTCGTATTCACGCTTCACGCCCTCAGTTGCAACCCCAAATACTATGAGGTTAGTATGTTGTCGTTTCGTGCCGCTAGAGGCGCTGCCAATATTTTCGCAGCAACTAAAACCTTTAAAAAATCCGTGGCAGCCTGGTTTGACCTGTGACCTCTCAAGAAGGTCATAATTCTAAATTCGGGGCTTTTCGGCGAAGGAAAACATCGTGTGGAAACCTGCTCGCGTGTTTGTGAAGTTCCCAATCCGTACTGGGACTACTAACTATAACTTTCATTCTGAGAGGAGGCCTGTGCCCAGCAGTGGGACGTATATATGCTGGAGATGATGATGATGATGATGAATTGAAACATTTATATTTATTTGTGTTAGAAACTTACCTACACTAGCGGGCTCTGGTTGCAATCTTCGACTTCGCCGTAGTTTATTAAAAAAAGGAAACGTAGTTCGGTTCTAAAAATTCTTAACTCAATAGCGAAGGTCGTGTAAGGCAAATCACGGTAAGACGAAAGTTTGAATTATTGTAGTTTTTACCCGTGTGACGTTTATTAGAACCCCTGTTATATCCTGCTTTTCCCCGTTTTTCTCCGATTTACCCGATTTTGGGGTGGACGAAGGGAAATTATGATTGCGGGAGTTTGTGTCAGTGTTTCTTGGCACATTGTATTTTGGGTTAGTGCCTATGTCAGACTTTTTTTTATTTTAGTGCCTACGTTAATTTGATACGGTACTAAAAATTTCTCTAGATGACATCTTGTCTTTATACGTTTTATTCGTTTGTCGTTCGCGAAATATATCCTACCGTAAAAAATTCCTTCCATACTGGAAAAAACATAGAATGTACCAGTTGCTTCTCTTCCAGCGCAGATGGTAAAAGCCCATCGAGGGAATGGGTAAAAATCATTATCATCTCTATTTTTTTAGTTACTACTAGAGTCTAGAGAGACTATAGCTGTAACTAAGGTCGCTCTATTTAGTTACTACTAAAGTCTAGAGAGACTCTAGCTGTAACTAAGATCACTCTATTTACTTACTACAAGAGTCTAGAGAGACTCTAGCTGTAACTAAGGTCGCTCTATTTAGTTACTACTAGAGTCTAGAGAGACTCTAGCTGTAACTAGGGTCGCTCTATTTAGTTACTACTGGAGTCTAGAGAGACTGTCGCTGTAACTAAGGTCGCTCTATTTAGTTACTACTAGAATCTAGAGAGACTCTAGCTGTAACTAAAGTCACTCTATTTAGTTACTTCTAGAGTCTAGGGAGACTGTCGCTGTAACTAAGGTCGCTCTATTTAGTTACATCTAGAGTATAGAGAGACTCTAGCTGTAAATAAGTTCGCTCTATTTAGTTACCACTAGAGTCTAGAGAGACTCTAGCTGTAAATAAATAGAGCGGTCGCAAAACTCATCTAACGAATCAAATCACAGATACGTCCGAAGATATCGAGAACTCGTAGTATCACCTCTGATTACAAGACGTACAATAGGTACATGTTGTGCTTCAGTTATTCATGAGACCATACAAAATGCATGGCCAATCACGACCCTGCATGGGTAATACGTATTGATTGGGGTCATTGTACCTGAAAACTGCTTGCTTTGTATGAGTCGGCTCATTATTTCAGAGTACTTTCTGTTAGGGTTACCGAAAGGGTAAAAACGAGACCCTATTACTGAGGCTTCGCCGTCCGTCCGTCTGTCTGTCTCATGAACTGTTATAGCTAGACAATTGAATTGAATTGAATATACCTGTACTAAATGTCATTATAATCGGTTCAGTGGTTTAGGCGTGAAAGCGTAACAGACAGATAGACAGAGAATCCCATTTATAATTATTAGTAGGGATGTCTAAATGTTCTTAACCCGACCGATATTTGGCATTACAATTCAAAACTGACCAACAAAGCAGAATTAATCACTGGGAACAAAACAAGCGCCTTTCAAATCCAATCAAAATTTGTAAATTCACAAACACGCAAACCTTTTCAATGAACATAGACACAGGATGCATGGACACAGAAGCATAGAGCATCTAGGGTTGCTGCTTCATAGTCCACCATCGATAGTATTAATGAATTTTTAAACTTATAGATGAATTTATATTATCAAATGAATCAAGAAATTTTTATTTCTTGATTTTTATGTTTTACTTTTTCGGTTTTACCGTTAGAAATTAAATTTCTAAATGTCAGTGAAAATTATAACACATAGAAAAATCCGAAAAGTAAAGCTATGGCCGGGAATCGAACCCGGGTCCTCGTCATTCCGTGACGCGTGCTATACCCCTACACCACCCATAGCAGGTACCTGCCGTAGCGACTTTTTATACGTGAGTTATCCGTTTATGTGTAACGATGATTAAATCTCACGGTAGTTTCATGTTGAAATTGTCAAAATGGCGATATAGGGGCCTGATTCGGTTAAATTAATTCACTGCGACTCCCTGTTTTGTGATAGAGCGGTGCGCTTGCGTTCATTTGTTTTCATAATTCAATATTCATTAATTTCGCACTCTGCCTAGCCGGCCTATTATTCGTTGGATTTTGCGCCGGATTCCGGCCGAGATACGCGAGTCCATTGCCCCAAGTCACGGTTAACTTCGTAGCATTTTTAACACCGACGCAAAACCTTCCATGCTGGTCTGGGAGCAAAGAAAAAAAATAAAATGTACCAGTTGCTTCTCTTCCCGCGCAGATGGTAAAAGCCGATCGAGGGAATGGGCATAGAAATCATGACTTTTATAGGCGTCATCCCACAACTATTTTGATTCAACCCATCACTATTTTGATTCCCCTTTCTACCTATACGCCCACAATCATGCTAAACGTGGCCTTTAGGTCTTGTTACCTTAGGCTCTGTCTACCCTGTAAGGGTAAGGGGGTGATTTGTGTGTGTGTGTGTGTGTGTGTGTGTGTGTGTGTGTGTGTGTGTGTATGTGTGCAAAAACTTCTGGGAGCAAAGAAAAACATAGAATGTACCAGTTGCTTCTCCAGCTGCTTTCTTCCTCGTAAAAGCCCATCGAGGGAATGTGCGAATATCATAGGAGATGCGGCTAGCAACCCATCACCATTTTGATCCCACTTTTCACCTATACGACCACAGTGTCTTGCTGAACATGGCCTGTAGTTCTTGTTACCTTAGGACCTGTCTACTCCGTATCCTTTTATATAAATATCTAGAATAGAATAGAATAGAATAGAATAGAATAGAATAGAAGAAATTTTTATTCATCAACACAAAAAATTCACAAAAATTACAAAATTAATAATTAATTAGTTATCTATTGCATTTTTGATTGTTTATTTTAAGACTAGGCCAATTTGTGTAAATTGTACTATGATATTTATTTATTTATCGAGGGAGTGTTCGAAAATCATAGGAATCATGTTATAGGCGATGCGGCTAGCAACCCATCACTATTTTAATTCCACTTTCCACCTATACGCCCACAATCTTGCTAAACGTGGTCTGTAGGTAACTGTTGCCTTAAGGTATAGGCCCTGTCTACCCCGTAAAGGATAAAGACGTTATTTGTGTATATGTACATAAAAAGAAAATCGTGCAATGGAAACGCACACATTAAATTACGTTCCAAAAAGCGATTATATCATTAAAGTTGGAATGAGTGACAGTTCATTTAAGTCTTTGTTAGCTGTAGTCAAATGGCACGCGAACGATTACCAACCTTATCACCAGCCGTATCGTCTCAATTCTGATCTACGTCAAGTGCGTGAGTTATGTCTTTTTGGTTAGTGGGACACAGGACACGGCCTTCCGGTCTGTTGGATTAATAATCTTAATTCATCGGACTAAGGTTCGTTATTCTTAGTATGTTCGACATGTTTTTAATATTTGTCACTAAGTAAAGGTCGTCTTAATAGGTCATGGGTTTCAGGGATTATAATACGTTTCAGGAGATATAAGATATTTAGCAGTATTGTTCATTCCAGATATCATTAGACAGAGTTCTGTTTCTTAACCATGTTTGGTAAGAATCGGTTCAGCAGTTCGGAGAATATCAGCTATTTTCCATGACGATGTAAGACAATTTTTGCATAAAATTGTGATATTTTTTTTGTTTTATTTTAAACAAAATTTTATTTTTGAGTTATGGCCGCCAAGGGCTGTTTTACATGTCTTTTTTGAAACTACCAGCGCATTCGGAAATACAAGAAGAATGCGCCGCAAGAAACTTGGCAGAAAGTTTTTTTTTTTTAATAAATACAGTAAGAGTACCGGTTGCTTCTCTCCCCGCGCAGGTGGTAAAAGCCCATCGAGGGAATGGGCGAAAATAATAGGAATCATTTTATAGGCGATGAGGCTATTAACCCATCACTATTTTAATTCCATTTTCCACCTATACGCCCACCTTGCTAAATGTGGCCTTTAGGTCTTGTTACCTTGGGCCCTGAATACCCAGTGATGGATAGGAACGTGATTTGTGTATGTGTATGGATGTATTTTTTTTTAATGCGTGGTCGGTTTTTAAAGTTTTATTTTACCTTATTATCTGTCAGTTCGTCCTATTATAATAAAATTTAATTAAAAAAATTAAACCCCCCACGTATTAATCGAGTAATGCGTAAGGAAATAAACAAATAATTCAATTTTATGTCAAAAATGCTTCACATCATTTTGGAAAAGAGCTGATACTTTGTAAACTACTGGACCGATTTTAACCAAACAAGGCTAAGAACCACCGCAAGGAAACTGGCTTTCGAATGAAAAAAAACGCATTATAATCGGTCCAACAGTTTAGGCGCTATGCCACAGACAGACACGCACAGACGTCGACTATAGTAAGACTTAATCTAAAAATCAATACCCCGGACAAAATACTTCACTATACCTGAAAGCAATTGTGTGTAAAGTCGTAATTATCAAGTCCATACAAATCATTACTGGCACGGAGACACGACATACATGTTCAATTTCATTATTATCATTATAACAGGGTTTTACTGTACTATGTTTAAAACGTCATTTTTGACATACTTGTCACTCTTCATACATAATTAGTCATTTTTAACCCCCGTCGCAAAAAGAATACATATATCACGTCTTTATCCCTTACGGGGTAGACAGAGCCTAATGTAACAAAACCTTACGACCACGTTTAGCATGATTAAGGGCTTATAGGTAGAAAGAGAAATCAAAATAGCGATGGGTTTCTAGCCGCATCGCCTATGACATGATTCCTAAGACTTTCGCCCATTCCCTCGATAGGGTTTTACCATCGGCACAGGAAGAGAAGCAACTGGTAAATTCTATGTTTTTTCTTTATTCCCAGAAGGGTGAACAAATTCCTGTCATGCATAGGTCATTGGTTCGTTCATGTATTTTCTTTATACGGGCTAACTAGCCTATAATAAATCTTTTTTTTCTGTAGACGACATGTTTGTCGCTTACGCGGTTGTTCTATCTCGTTCTAATAAAACATTGGTTCTTCAAATATTTCCCACCACTTAACTAAAGAGGGCATCGAGATGTTAAAAAGATTTCAGAGATCAAATAAATTCTTTACAAAATACCTTTGCGTAGATAACGTATCAAAAGATTTGATATTTAAAAAAAAAACGCTGATAGAAATTATTTGAATTAAACTGATTTTATAATAATACATTATAATACGAAAAGTCACTCAGAATGTACACTGTACTCACAATCATGCTTAATAAAAATAATATATTGAGCTGTCAGAAAAGTAACTGACAGACTGACTCATCATGCCCAAAACCTTGTACCTAGAAATCCATATCTTTAGATAGACTTTCCTGTGTAGCTAAGATGTTTACGAGTAACAAGGATGGATTTTATAATTTGCATTTCATTGAGCAATGAGCACGCCTATGTATTTATACAAGTTACTGAAAGTACATTACATTACAATCCAATACAATATAGTACAATGAGATTACAAGTCAAAAAGACAAGATAGACAAAACAGTCCGTTTTTATCGCTTAAAACCGATCTTTACCAGGAAAATAATTAATTAATGAATTAGAGAAAAAAGCAATTCGAAGAATTGTGAGCGCAATGTTCGCCTTCTTGTAGAAGTGCCCTCCCTCATCGGAACGCCTTGGCCACGTCGCCGGCTACGTATCCTATACAAATCAGACGTCGCCAAATACATTTCTATTATGAATTGTTTGGCTACGATAGCTGGCGACGTCGCCATGGCGTCCGGCGGTTCCGCAGTCTAGTGTTATCGCTGCAACACAACTAAGCTGTGTTACTGTGTCAGGAATCTTGTAAACCAACCTAATTGAGTGTCATCGTTCCAGGAATCGGCTCGCCTTACGCTTAGCGGGGAAAGAAGCCGAGAGAGCTCAAACCAGCACTACACTCCATACTATTTATAACCCTAGTACTCGTACGTAGAAAGAAAGAGTGAGAAGACACACATAAACAAAGAATACCGACAAGAAAAATAGATCACCAGCGTTGTGTGTCTTCGCGAAAGAGAAACGGTCGCTGGCTCAGCATTACGCTGAAGTGTTAGACACCTGCAGCACTAATTTTCAGCCAGAACCGTCTGTGACTCACGATACGATACACAGATAAAATATACTACATAAACCTATACGCAAATAAAATAATAAATAGACAGATGGCACCCGACTTATGTGTAACTATAATATACATAAATTAATCAAATAAGTAAATAGTTTACAATAAACAAAAAGTAAATAGGAGGGAAATATAATTTGTTTAAAAACAACAGGCTGGCATATCAATGTGCAAAGTGCTGGAGGACTGTTGTAAGGATATTTGGAGCGTCAATAAGTGATCCTTCAGCTTGCGCTTGAAGGTGTAACTACTTGACGCTCCTTGGGTGGGGGAGGAATATCATATATATACCTACATGTATTGTATTATAACTCTTTATTTTCATTATTTAATTATTTTTACATTCTACTAATACGAGTATTATAAATGCGATAGTTTGTTACTCTTTCACGCCAGGCTCGACAGATCAGGGTGACATTTTGAACATAAATAGATTATAGCTTGGAATAACACATATGCTAGGTACCGCGGGATAGCGATAAACGAATTCTTTGCAGATGAAATCGCGGGAATAACGCATAGGCTACTTTTTATCCCGGAAAATTGCGTAAAGCGCCCGGTAAACGATCAAATTGTTTGTCAAACTTTACGTGTTTGTCAAACAATTTGATCGTGTACGGCTGTGTTTGAGGCGTTTGTCAAAACAATCTACGTGTTTGATGCGTTTGATGAAAATCTGGATTGATGTCGAGTTTGACAAACAGGTTTGAACGTGTACGACGGTGTTTGTCAAACAAGCTCTCGGTAGAAGAAGTTTGACAAACAAGTTTGTCAAGCAAGTTTGACCGTTTGCGGGGCGCTTAATACCCGCGGAATAGCGATAAATGATTTATTTGCAGATGAAATCACGTCTTTATCCCTTACGGGGTAGACATAGCCTACGGTATCAAGACCTAGAGGCTACGTATAGCATGATTGTGGGCGTGTAGGTGGAAAGGGGAATCAAAATAGTGATGGGTTGCTAGCCGCATCGCCTATAACATGATGCCTAAGATTACCGCCAGTTCTCTCGATGGGCTTTTACCGTCTACGCGGGAAAAGAAGCAACTGGTGCATGCTTCCTACTATCCTACTAGTTTTCGTACCCCTACTACCCCTACTATTCCTGTTATACAAGGTCTCAGAATTTCCCGGAACATTCCAGAAGGTAGGTTAGTTTGCCTGAACATCCCTACAAAGATTTCACATTTAAATCTTTGATTCAAAAAGTCCCGCTCTCGACGTTGTTCACTTTGAGTATCGATCGAATCAGGGTTTGTCTTTGACTCCACCTTCTCTTGTACAATTGAACTCTCTCGGCCCTCGCTATCTCTGACTTAAAAGATAATCTTAATAATAGGTAAATCGCTATCCAAATAGTTAACTGTTATTGTAAGGTTTAACTGGTTCAGGTTCAAATGAGACGCCCCTCACAGTTTAAAACGGGGAAGTTATTTTCACATTAGTCATCCGAAATTCCGTATTCGGAATGTACTTTCAACTTTAAACAAACTATTGTTGAAATTTTGTCAGAACTTTTAGATAAATGCATAGGTAGATGCCAGTGGCGTGGCGTTCATAGAACTCGATTCTTACCAGCTTGCCTATTTTAAGACTGTTGGGCATTTTTATTGTGCAGAATTAGAGGAGCTTATTAAATTCCCTTGAGCTTACCTTCTGATATACTTGACGCGAAGCCATTAATAGATACAGAACATAATAGCAACACAACCACCTACTGGAATATACATACACACACACACACACACACATACACACTAACATTAATTGTTGGTATCATAGCGTTGGTACTATAGCGCTGGATGCAAGCTGCTTCCAACCGGTTTTATTGGAGATCTAAAGGAGAGGCCTATGTAATGGCTGAGATGATGATGATGATGACTATAGAACTGATAAATGATAAAATTGTATGCATAATTCTTGTATAAGGTATGGGTATCGGAAGTGGTGATTTCGTAAACCAGTATGAACTGGGATGTGTGCCTGGTGACAGCCACCTCCGTAACTCTGTAACTGGCGTCACTGAAAATCAGCGTCACGATATTATCCTGGATATTATCGTGACACATAGCCGAGTGGCGGCCATTTGGCTGGTTGCAATAAGTATCCATGTATTCTGTTTGTGTTTCTGTATCAGCTAATAAAGTTCTCTTATTCTTATTCTTATTCATACAACTGCTGTTGCCCGCAACTTCGTCTGCATAGAATTCGTTTATCGCTATCCCGCAGGAATTACGCAATTTTCCAGGATAAAAAGTAGCCTATGTGTTATTCCAGACTATAATCTATCTATGTTCCAAATTTCATCCAGATCTGTCCAGCCGTTCTGGCGTGAAAGAGTAACAAACATCCAAACATACTCACAAACTTTCACATTTATAATATTAGTAGGATTAGTAGGATATACCTATCACGTCTTTATCCCTTACGTGGTAGAGAGAGCCTAAGGTGACAAAACCTTAAGGTGACGTTTAGCGTGATTAAAGGCGTATAGGTGAAAAAGGAAATCAAAATAGCGATTGGTTGTTAGCCGCATCGCCTATAATACGATTCCTACGACTTTCGCCCATTCCTTCGATGGGCTTTTACCATCTGCGCGGGAAGAGAAGCAACTGGTAAATTCTATGTTTTTTCTTTACTCCCAGACCAGAATATTGTATAAAAGAAAAAGACTAGTATGAAGAGAAAGAATGCTTTATGGTACACAAACAGGCCGAGATAGAGGACACAGCCATTTTTCTTGCACGCTGCGAGCCTGAGATAACTTAGTGACACTCATAATTAAAAAGGAGTAGGTCGTGTTTATTTTAATTAGTATCCGACCGAAACTGATTTTTCAGCCGAAACCGAAACCGAACTTTCGGTCTTGCTCTCTATTTCGGCCGAAACCGAAACCGAAACTTATTAAAACATTTAAAATTACGATTATTTACTGAAATTTACAGTTTTAACATTTATTAACACATATACTTACCAAATCACTCAATTGCAAAATATAACCTCAACTCACGATTGAATGAACGGTGGCGAACTGAGCCGGGGCCCCGCCGGCGAGCAAGCACGAGTTAGCTGCGAAGTTTACCGAACGACGCGCGAAAATTCACGAACGCTCGAGTTTCGGCGGGGTCGAAAGTTTCGGCATTATTTTGGCCGAAACTGAAACCGAAACCGAATTCGAAAGCCAGTTTCGTTGCGATGCTTCTTAGCTTGGCCAAACTTGGCCCAGCAGTTCATGGGGATTCAATTTATGGTTATTTTTTGCTGCCACGCTGATCTGGGAGCCAAGAAAAAACATAGAATGTACCAGTTGCTTCTCTTCCCGTGCAGATGGTAAAAGCCCAACATGGGAATGGGCGAAAATCTTTGGAATCATGTTATAGGCGATGCGGCTAGCAACCCATCACTATTTTGATTCCCCTTTCCACCTATACGCGCAAAATCATGCTAAACGTGGCCTTTAGCTCTTGTTACCCCGGTTCGGTCTACCCCGTAAGGGATAAAGACGTGATTTATGTATATGTATATAGCGACCCGCCCCGGCTTCCCACGGGTGCAATCAGTGTTTCTCTACTATATTATGCATGTATTATACCTACATATAAATTTTCATCTTGAATAACAATATCTATAAAAAAAACCGCATCAAAATCCGTTGCGTAGTTTTTTTTTTTTTTTTTTTTTTTTTTTATGTGAATAGGAAGGCAAACGAGCAAGTGGGTCACCTGATGGTAAGTGATCACCACTGCCCATAGACACCCGCAACCCCGGAGGGACTCTGCAGATGCGTTGCCAACCTAGAGGACTAAGATGAAATGCCTCTGTGCCCGTAATTTCCCCGGCTGTCTTACTCTCCGCACCGGAACACAGCAGTGCAAGCTCTGCTACTTAGCGGCAGGATTAGCGAGTAAGATGGTGGTAGCGATCCGGACGGACCTTGCACTAGGCCCTACCACCCGCAAATAGTTAATAGATTTAAGCATATAGACAGACAGACATCGGAAAGCGACTTTGTTTTATACTATGTAGTGACGACAAAGGACGGCAATTAAATGCTCCTTTCATTAACTCGCCTTTGTGCATATATTTAATGTATTTTTTGTGATTTGTCTCTGTTCCTTTATATTTGTACAATAGAGCATTAACTTACTTACTTACTTCACGAGTTTTGTTAATCTTGATTTCTCGCAGTGCAATCTTTATCGCCAGCACTAACTCGATAACTTTATCGATATCGATACTTAAAAAGCTACAACACTATTGTGTGAAACAAGTGTTGTGGAACGCATTAAACATCGACAACTACTTGTTGACAGGTGTAGATTAGAAAACAGTAGTCCTAGTCACATAAACGTCGGTTATACATACACACATACATAATATTAGTCACTTATTTATCTCTTACGGGGTAGACAGAGCCTAAGGTAACAAGACCTAAAGGCCACGTTTAGCATGATTGTGGGCGTAAAGGTGAAAAGGGAAAACATAGCATGATTCCTAAGATTTTCGCCAATTTTCCTAAGGTTATTACCATGTGCGCAGGAAGAGAAGCAACTGGTACATTCTATGTTTTTTTCTTTGCTCCCAGATCAGCCATGGAGGAACTAAATAAGCTAGTTTATTATAATTTAAATTTAATAGTTTACTCTCTATCGGTTTAAAATCAAACCCATTATTTCACAATTTTCCACTCCATTTAACTGCCTTTCCCTTATCAAGACGTCTAAATTAAACCCTTACAACTAACGTAACCCGATTCAAAATTTTGCAGCTCAACTAACACTAGACAACACCCATAATCACAAGCACAACCAGTTAACAAAGATCCATAATGCGTTTCAAACTTCTGAGCTCTACTGGCACTGGTTTTAGCTATATTTTCTTCATATAACCAGCGAAATAAAACCTCTAAGTAGTCCGGGAAATTTGTATCCCTGTTTTATTGGTCTCAGATACGAGTCTCACCACAAATGACCTGCGGTCGGTGCACTTTAGCGATAAAACTTGGACTTTACGACCTTGTGTTTAGGTATAAAATGGATCTAGAAGCGATAAAGGGTAATGGGAAAGTCGCTTGCGTGTATGATAAGAATTGCTAACACGGTAGGGATGGGACATCTTCATACTCACTTCGAATATGCGGATGAAGATGTCCTTTGTGGATTTTTCCGGAATATTTGAACAGGTGATTGGTTATTCTTCCGTGCTGGTCTGGGAGCAAAGAAAAAACATAGAATGTACCAATTGCTTCTCTTCCTGCGCAGATGGTAAAAGCCCATCGAGGGAATGGGCGAAAATCATAGGAATCATGTTATAGGCGATGCGGCTAGCAACCCATGTATTTTGATTCCATTTTCTACCTATAAGCACACAATCTTGCTAAACGTGGCGTTTGGGTCTTGTTATTTTAAGCTCTGTCTACTCCGTAAGGGATAAAGACGTGATTTGTGTATGTGCATGTATATATGTACGAATTGCATGCTGTTTCCACTCAGAAACACGAGCCCTGTAGGAAAGAAAAGATATCCCAAAATGTTCATTTTTTTTTTCAGTTTTTCCTTTTTGTTTCGTTCGGTAACTGTGTCTTACAGACACATCATTCAAACAGTTTACGCTTAGCGATAAAAATTCGCATAGTAACAAGGTCCAGTGACAGCTTGTAACAGAGAAAAATTCAAACGCGTACTCACCTGACATGGGTTGTGCACGCGTCACGGAGACAAGGATCCGGGTTCGATTCCCGGCCATAGCTTTACTTTTCTGATTTTTCTATGTATTTTCAGTGTCGTTTAGAAATGCCCCGTGTATTAAAATAGTAACAACATATAAAAAAAAATTTAGATCATTTTTGTCTCATTAAAATTGACAGAGCTTGTGTTTCTGAGTAGGAACGACATAATAATTGTTAGGAAATATAAAAAAAAAATAGTGGCATTTTTTTAGTAATGTTAAACTTTTTTTTTCATAATTTATTTTAAGTTTTACAATAAGGTTTTACAAATTGAGCCACTATTGAAAACCTCAGAGGTTTATGTAATAAGTGGCAAGATCGCGCGGTTCGACAAATTCCATTTGGTCTGCATTAATATCGTTAATGTCCGGAAAAAACTGTCACATCCCTAGTAATATGCATTTGGCTTGCAATTCCAGGGCTTGCCTTTATTGTTTTAATGTCTTTACTGCCTCCTGCACTACTTCTGATTAGGTTTAATGACATTGCACATTTCAAGAAAATTATATTTAATAGATTAGATTCATTTATTTCCATTTGTAAATTACTTTAATTTTTTATGTCAAAACATAAGAAAAGAAAATGTATTTAATCATTTCATTTGTTTTTTTTTTCTTCGTCATCATTATCCAACTGCGCTGAAAGAGAAGCAACTGGTACATTCTACGTTTTATCTGCGAAGAATCTGTATTAGTATGATATAAAAGTAAATAAACTGATAAACTAGTCGTCCATTATTGCCATTTTTTTATTTCCTCTATGAGTAAAATAACATCGAGCCCATCGAGGGAATGGGCGAAAATAAAAGGAATCATGTTATAGGCGATGAGACTAGCAACCCATCAATATTTTGATTCCATTTTCCACCTATAAGCCTACAATCTTGCTAAATGTGGCCTGTAGGTACCTTACCTAGGCTCTGTCTACCCCGTAAAGGCTGAAGACGTGCTTTGTGTGTGTGTGTGTAAAATAAATTTGTACGTATATCGTTTCCACTGCCCCTATATCTGTGTATTCCAAAGTCTATCTAAAGGGCTGAATTATTGAACCTCATCGAGTGGTCTGCGTCGCGCACAATGGTTCCGCACAGGCGAGGGTTCTCGGCGTGCCGACGGAACTCCACAATAAGCTGAAAAGGTACCGGCGTTATTTGCTAAACAAGGTGATACTGTAGCGATGCGCAAGACAGAGCTCTCTTCGACCGTCTCCACCGATATGCTTAGCATGAGGTGCACGCAACAAGATTTTCTTCTCAAAAATGATAAGTAAAGAGGTCTTTATCCCTTACTGGGTAGACAGAGTCTAAGGTAACAAAACCTTAAGGCCCTGTTTAGCATGACTAAGGGCGTATAGGTGGAAAGGGAAATCAAAACAGTGATGGTTTGCTAGAAACGCCTATAACATGATTCCTAAGACTTTCGCCCATTCCCTCGATGGGCTTTTACCATCTGCGCGGGAAGAGAAGTAGCTGGTAAATTCTATGTTTTTTCTTTACTCCCAGACCAGCATGGAAATAGTCAACAGCAAGTTAATAATAACGGACAATGATCAAAAGTCTCCAGGTAAGTAGAGAGCTTAGGTTTTGAATTCGGAATGAAAGAGCGTCCAGGGGGCTACCGTGATCTCTTAACGTGATTCAGTTTAGGCTCTAAACTGAACTGCATCGCTATTTCGTACCACGACATGGCATTTTACACACGCAAGACAGTCAAGAAATATATATAACTATGTTTTTATATACAAGCCCACTCTCCTCTGTTGTCACATTAAACATTCATATTTTTATCTCCTGCACCAAAAAAAACATTGTCGCATTTCGGACCCTCTACGGGTCCATTCTCAGAGTAACGACTACTTCCAACATGAAACTACCGTGATACTCAATTATAGTTACACAAACGGATAACTCACGTATAAAGTCGAGTGATGATCGACATGTTTCGAACTAGTACGTAGTACTTTTGACAATAATAAAAATGACAATGAAAACGAGGGTAGTTGTGCGCCGCTGTCAGTTGCGTCAAGTAGCCGCGCGGGCAACTGGTGGGCAGTATTCAGGTCTTCGCACATTAAAACAACTCAACGGCGACTCGACTCTATGCTAGACATTGAAATTTAAGCCCTGTGTCATTATGTTCTAGGTTTAATTTCAAAAAATGATTATAAAGTAGTGTACAACGAGTGGCCTACGCATCGTACACTAAAGGTCAACCCCGACACGTTTGTCACGCAATGACCACACGTCGTCCACGCAACGACCACACGTCGTCCACGCAACGACCACACGTTGTCCACGCAACGACTATGCGTTTGCGACTGACGCGTGACGGGCAACCATTTTGGTTAGACACCGCGTTGTCCACTCGTTGACACCGCGTTGTCCACTCGTTGACAACGCATTGCCCACTAGTGACCATTGGGTGGATCAACTAGTTGACTACTCATCGAGAGTGTGAGTTGAGTTGGTGTCGGATTGGCGTGGAGTTGGTCTAATGTGCGAAGACCTTTCGTTTTGCTGCCAGGGGCGAGCGCTCCAAGAGGAACGAACTAGTCCGAGTTATGTTACTATAGTAACTATTACCTTTAGCTATAACTATAACATACGATTTTGACGCAATGTTTTAACCAGAGCCTCTAGTGTAAGTTTTCGCATATAAAAACGTTTTGTACGCGTTCACATAAACGGCTCAATTACTATGGAAAAATTGGCAGCGCCACTAGCGGATCGAAACGGCAACTGTTCGCATAGTATTTGACATTTTAACGCAAACGCTTTCGAGACGTATTTTGTGACCGAAAACCTATACAAGCATACTGCTTTCAAACCACGGCTATGTCACTGAGCTGATCGCGAATAGGGATCGCAGTAAAAATATGATGTTAAGGTGACAAAGGTTCCATACAGACGTAGAGTCTCGACCTCAATTTTATTATGGCATTAGGGAAATTATTTTGCATGTGACGTATAGCTACGAGTATGTCTAATACAGGAAGCACCTATTTTTACAAGCTGTGGGGAGTGACACAATAGAGAGATCTCTCGCCTGGCAGATGTTATGCCTGGGGACCGAAGTCCGAAGGAAGAGAGTTGAGAGTTGTATTTATGCAGCATTGAGAAACTTCGTTAGCGGCATGTAGAACGATGTGACAGCTGTCATTAGTGCGTCGTGCGTCGTAGTAGTTATATAGAAGCCAACTAGGTGGCGCCGTAAAAGTAAACATAAAAAATCAAGAAGTAAAAGTTCTTGATTCATTTGATAGTACTTAAAACTTACTCCAAATCCTTCACAGTTCACTCTGCTAGGCTGTGGAATCGGTTACCGACCTCCATTAGGCAGTCTGCCTCCGTGGCGTCGTTCAAGGAAGGCTTGAGGAAGATGTGGCTCACACCATCTCCTTAGATATTGTGTGTGTACTCTTATTGTATTTTGTATGTATGCATGTGTGTGATATTTAGTGGTATTTTATGTTTTGTTTATTGTACTTAGATATGTACGCTCTATTGTGGCTTTCACTATCTGGAATTTTAAACTCTCATTTTGTCGGTCCCTCGTTTAATGCTCCTCTCATCTACTCAAAGGTTAACTGGTAGAGATCCCTTATAGGGATAAGTTCGCCTTTGTGCATGTATTAATGTTTTTTAGGGTTCCGTACCTCAAAAGGAAAAAACGGAACCCTTATAGGATCACTTTGTTGTCCGTCTGTCCGTCCGTCCGTCCGTCTGTCAAGACCCTTTTTCTCAGGAACGCGTGGAGGTATGAAGCTGAAATTTATATCAATTACTCAGGTCTACTGTCCCTTGAAGCTGTGAAAAAATCAAACTTCTAAGCCAACGCAATCAAAAGATACAGCCGTTTATGCCGCAAATTTTCGCAAATTTTCAACTCTCAAGGGAATCAAAACCTACAAGTTAGTTCCCGTGAACGCAGAATTTTGAAATTTGGTATGAAGGTAGGTCTTATAGCACAGATTAAAGAATAATTGCGAAAACCGTAAATGTGTATGTATGTCTGTATATAGCAGTGACCAATATAAAGTAACCCCACACTTTTTATACGTTTTATATATTTATAGATAATGATACGGAACCCTCGGTGCGCGAGTCCGACTCGCACTTGACCGGTTTTTTTATTTTTTTGTAAATTGTATCTGTTTCTTTATATTTGTACAATAAAGCATTTACTTACTTACTTACTTACTTACTTAGGATTGTCAAAATGATGACTTTGGGAGATTATGTAAACGTGAAATATTTCATTGTGAACGGCCCACTGCTGGTCCTGGCCTCTTCTCAGAATGAGAGGGCTCGGGCTGTTCCCAAAAACTATATTAACTAAAATCAGCATCGAATAAAAGAAGTAATTAAGTAATATATCTGGAAGGAAGGCATTCATTATAATATTGTAATATATAAACTCCACACCCAACTCGATTCACTGAGACTAATGTAATTAGGTGCCTACAATGAACTAGCCAGCAGGGCGGGGAAAAAATGTATCGATATCGACAAAATACTTACTGGCTGTAACTACGACTTTTGTTCTTATCAATTACCTAGAACTATTTAACTGATCTTCTTTCATGCCGGTCTGGGAGTAAAGAAAAAACATAGAATTTACCAGTTGCTTCTCTTCTCGCGTTGATGGTAAAAGCCCATAGAGGGATTGGGCGAAAATCTTAGCGATCATGTTATATAAAATTTCTAAATGTCAGTGAAAATTAGAACACATAGAAAAATCCGAAAAGTAAAGCTATAGCCGGAATCGAACCCGGAACCTCGTCGTTCCGTGACGCGTGCTATACCCCTACACCACCCATAGCAGGTCATCATCATCATCATGTTATATAGGCGATGTGGCTAGCAACCCATCCATCCATACGCCCACAATCATGCTAAACGTGGTCTTTAGATCGTGTTACCTTAGGCTCTGTTTACCTCGTAAGGGATAAAGACGTGATTTATGTATGTGTGTATGTAAAAATCAGTTAACTTCTATTTTAACAAATAATAATAATCGATAAAAGAAAATAATTATTTTTATCGACAGTCTGCTTCGCCCCATCACTACCTTTTACCCGACACTCGACGTTATTCCATATACGAAGTTGGTTAATTTTTTAATACGAACCTCACGCGTGGCAAAGGTTTATTATATTCTTAGAGCGAAACCGTGTCCCATTTTAATGGAAAAAGGTTTTATTAGGTTTCCTAATAGAGCACCCTAATTTTACTTTGTTACTTTGTAAGCTTAAAGCCTTGTTCCGAATATTCGTTTATTTAAGAGAAAATACATTTACGACCGACTTGTTTATTTGAGCACAAAAAGCGACCAAAAACAATTTCGGTATACAGGATGTCTCATTGAAATCGGTCAGTATGGGAAAGTCTGAAACTATAAGACATACGAAGATCTGTTCTTAGGAACCATGTCATCGATTTTAATAACAAGAAAATATGCATTCATACATTTAAAAAAAACCTGTACTCAGCTCGGGAATGGAGCCCGGTTGTTTTGAAAAATTAAACTTACACAATTTCTATTTAAATATCAATTGTGTAGGTCTTAAGCAGTAAATGGCTCTATGAAATATGATGTCTAAAATGAATAAAAGGCATTGTTTTCACATACTTTAATTTATTTTAGTAGGTGTTCGTTGTGACCACTCATTTAAGCGATCGGTCTATTCTATAGCTTCGAAAAGGGTCACAGGTTCATAATTGGCATTGTTCATTTTTTTTAGTATGCTCCAATTCGAAAACCATTTCGAGGAAAACCATCAATTATCTGATTTATCTTGTCCGATTTCAAAAATACTTTATGATTGCAGATATTTTTGTAAAAGTACTTTGAACCTTTGTTTGACCCAACGACCGGGTTTTTAGACAGAATCCAGCATCGAATGTTTGCCACAAAAATTAAAAAAAAAGTTTGGCTACGGCAACTGTCACGTGTCACTGTCAAATCTACAAAACCATAGACAAAGCCGTTTTTTTTATAGCCAGCCGAACGAAGGCGATTGGGATTCTGTCTAAATTCACGAATTATCAAACAGCGAAAAAATATTTATTATTAATTAACAAAGCTACGTAAAAGCATAATATTCAAATTAGTTGCTTGAAATAGTCCATTTTATCAAATAAAGGTGTTAAAAGCACAGCTTAAAAAAAATGAACAATGCCAATTATGTAAACAATTGATTGGCAACATTGAAAACCTTTTTGTTTGCCTCGCTCAGCCATTCCATTAGCGCGTTTTGCTGTAACTTGCCACGTTTTGTTTTATATCATCATTCATCTTTCCCTTGGTTCCGTCCGATACATTCCCAAAGTAACATAAATTTAACTTAACACGTCCTAAACGAAGGGCTAGCTAAAATACAGTAGGCCAGGGGCGTTTTTTAACCCCTGACGCAAGAAGAGGGGTGTTATGAGTTTGACATCGATGACTGTATGTGTGTGTGTCTGTGGCATCGTAGCTCAAAAACGGATGGACCGATTTGGATGCAGTTTTTTGATTCGAAAGCCAGTTTTTGGTGGTTCTTAGCCATGTTTGGAATAAATCGGTCTAGCAGTGTTAGCGTGGGGGTTTTTAAAGTTTTTTTTAAATTACGGTTATTGAAAGAAAATTGTCTTGAAAATGCCACTTGAAACTTTTAAAAGTCTTTGTAAAAAAGAAGAAGCAGAATCGCACTAAGACATCATAGTCACCCTGCTGACGTCTCCTGAATCATCCTGTATACATACATTAGCCTAACATGTAATATCATTTGACGTGCCATTTCTGGAATTCGGCCAATACCTATTCACGACTGCAGCGTATTCACGTTCACTGTAACGTAAATTATTATTCATGAATGGATTATTATCATTGTCTCTTTGGTTAATCTATGGCTAGTGGGCTGTTCGTTTGGTGGAATAATTTTTCGGTCTGACGTATTGTTTCGCCGAATAATCGTTTGGTCAGGATTAGCGAGTAATACGGTAGCGATCCGGTCAAAGTCCTATTACCCGCATTTTTGTAAATACCAACTATAAAAGTCTATCATTATAAAGATATAGACATAGACAGTATTTATTCAAGAAAACAATACATGTATTGTGTTTGAAATTCAGATTAATTAAGTAACTTAACGAAGATAAGGACCAGGTTTTCAGCCATTTGTGGGACAGTGGAAATCACACTGGGAATAAAATAAATAAAATAATGAAATTATCGTGGGACAAATTACACCAATTGACCCAGCCCCAAAGTAAGCAATACTTATATAATGTAGATCAATACATACTTAAATACACAACATCCATGACTCGGGCACAAACATTCGTATTCATCATACAACTGTCTGCCCCTACCTGGATTCGAACCCGGATTCAAATGCGTCTTACCGAAAAAGAAAACATACATAAAACACGTATTTATCCCCTACGGGGTAGACACCTTTAGGCCACGCTTAGTATGACTGGGGGCACATCTATAGATGGAAAGGGGAATCAAAAAACAAATGTTTTTGATGAGGAATGTGTAAGGTTTAAAAATGTAAGTTGAAATAACCTCGATAGTTGGTGCTCCAACACCGTACGATTCAAGCGGTCTTTCTTGCCCCGTACGTGCAAAATTTGGAATGGGCTGGCGGCTGGGGTATTTCCAACTGGCTATGACATGGGTACCTTCAAGAGGCGAGTGTACCATTTCTTGAAAGGCCGGCAACGCGCTAGCAGTCCCATTGGTGCTGTAGTTGTCCATGGGCGGCGGTGATCACTTACCATCAGGTGCACCGCATGCCCGTTTGTCGGTTTTAATATTAAAAAAAAAAAAGTTGAAATAAAAAACGAGCAGTTACGTATTTATCTCCTGCTGGAAATCTTTTTCTTTTTCGACGCAACTTACCGCCAGCGTAACTTTTCCTAACTTAATACTAACTTTGTACATGTTTAATGCAACCTGTTTTATGCGTCGATAATACTCGACCGAATAAATACTTCGATGAATATTTTTATCTCAAAGAGACGCTTAATTGTCGAAAAAAGCTGCTAAGCTCAAACGGGACTGGGCTGGACTGCCGCATGCACCCAGAGGACTCACTCAGCCCTTGGTGGGTGCGGGAGAATGGCCAGCGACAACGCAGACCCCAGAATAGAGCTGCTATCCGTCGGGTTTTCCTCGCATATTATTATGTCCTGTTCAGAGAGCGTCCGGGGAGCGTCCTTCGAGGTTTCCTTTGTAGGCCGGGTTCGAATTTTTCTACTGAAAAAGTTAACTGATAAAAATTAAGATTGACAAATTCAAAATATACACACACTACATAATTTTGTTTTGAAAATGTTTCTTACACTGAATTAAAGAAAATGTAGACCTGTAGGTTTCGAGCTCCAAAATCCTGGAATTTTACGCTTTTGTCCTGTTGGCTTATTATTTAACTCGCTTGCAATCGCCATCGTGTTCATTTTGACAGTTCATGTATGGGCTGACAATTGGCATCGGAATCAGCTAGCTGTCACATTCATACAAGAACTGTCAAAATGAATACGATGCCGATTGCAAGCGGGTTAGGTCATAAGCCTCCGGGGGGAAGAGCAGTGCTTGATCCGGTTCGGCTAATGATTTCCTGGCAGTTTCTGAGGGATATCATTGACCGTCGGCTAAGAGCCCGACAGGGGGGAGGGGGGTCTTTGACCATTACCGTACAACGTTGCCGACATTTTGTCACAAGATTTTTTAAATATTTTTTTGTTACTTTGACATTGGCGAAGTTGTCGTCGCTATAACGACTTGATACGCCATAAATAAGAAGAAGAAGAAGAAGGTTATGAGCCTACTGGTTGACCAATTTGTAGAGATGGCAGCCCTAACCGAGAAGATCGCGGGATATTCGGACATGTACATGGACGATTTTATATTCACTTGCCGATTTGTACGTAACTCTCGGGGAGCGAGTCCGACTTGCACTTGGACGGATTTTATGTGCTACATTACCAATACAGTGTCAAGTCCTGATGGCGAGCCTCGTATATTTTTATAGGCAGGCCCATTCAGTTGGCACTGGAATAATAGAGCTCCCCAATAGGCCGGGGCCCGTCAAAGCCTCTGAAATTGAATTTCATCCGTGTAAGAGCGCATGTAAGCGTGAAAGCCTTAAGATGGGCGATTTGGTGACGGGGGGAGCGGAAAGAACGGTATACTGGTAATTTCTATTTTAAAATGCACCCTGTACCTTTTGTTTCAAAATGAAGAAATTTAATATTAGGTTTTTTTTCGAAATAATCTGGCTTTTTATCGGATTATCAACTTTCACCAACTTGCAATATATGTAGGTTCGTGTGTACGTATGTACATATACATCGTGGGAACGAGTTGTGCGACAAATTTTAACCGAAGTTCCTATTTGGACTTAAAAAAGTAGGTAATATAAACATTGCCGCCACAGACCCCACAACGCACTGGCATCACGTAAAGCGCTGCGGGTGTCTATGGACAGTGGTGATCATTTACCATCAGGTGACCCACTAGTTCGTTTGTCTGGCCTCTCTAACATAAAAAAAATTGAGCCTAATTTTCGAGATATTACATTGTTTCAGTAGGTAATTCGATGGTTGATAAATCTCATAACATTTTATTCTTTTAAATAAATGTTTTCCCGCTCTTAGAGTGACCAACCGACGTCCCTTATTTTTGGGCGCCGGGATTCCAAGATATGCGCTGCATCGCGCGGCAACTGCTTAATTTGTTGCCAGCCCAAACTGAGACGGGTGTGATAACGTATGCACACTACCATCAGAACGGTGATCAGTTACTTAGTGTAGGTTTTCGGTCGCAAAATACGTCTCTGCTCGCGCGGCTCCTCGACGCAACTGACAGCGGCGCACAACTACCCTCGTTTTCATCGTAATTTTTATTATTGTAAAAAGTAGGTAGTAGTTGATAACTAGGCCTTTATTTACTGTGAATTATTGTAATATGGACGTTACTTAAGTTACAGTGGAACTTTGTAATATTATTTCGGTGTAGTTTGCTACAATAGTGGACTTCAGATATTTTTCCAAGACATCATTTAAATTTACTTCCATGCTGGTCTGGGAGCAAAGGAAAAACATAGAATGTACCAGTTGCTTCTCGTCCCGCGCAGATGATAAAAGCCCATCGAGGGAATGGGCGAGTCTTAGGAATCATGTTATAGGCGATGCGGCTAGCAACCCATCACTATTATGATTCCCCTTTCCACCTATACGCCTACAATCATGCTAAACGTGGCCTTTAGGTCTTGTTACCTCAGGCTCTGTCTACCTCGTAAGGGATATAGACGTGATTTGTGTGTGTGTGTGTGTGTGTCATTTAATGTCCAGATCTCCTTTTTGCCCGTACACACGGTTTGAACAAGTCTTGGGCTTTTACATTCTCTCTTCGACGTATATTATAATTGCTACAAACCGTCATCCGAAATGCTGAAAGTACTTGATGGTAAAGGTGCGTCCACTGAATACTTTACGACAGCAGTAAATGTAGCGGAATCGTAAATTTCGCAGTCACCCTGCGACCTTAGGCCGACCCTTGGAATGAATATTAGCAAGCGCCCTTACCAACGTTCCGTGTAAACTCAAAGCCAACTCCCTAGATTTTGAGGTTACGTCTCGAACGCGTTGGCGCGAACATTAGTTTTTTTCGCTCAGTACTTGTACAAGACAAGTATAGAACAGTAATATTTTTTTGAGTTTCAACCTTTTTGGCTGTTTGTGGCTGACTGGCGTTAGTCCATTGTCACGCGCCGCGGCACCAAATAAAAAGAGGAATCAGGCGGCTGCCAATTGCTTTTGAAAATTGTCGGTGCATTTTCGTCTTTTACGCGGATTATGTTAAAACTTATGTAAATATCAATGAACGTGTGAAGTATATACAGACATATATACATAAATCACATCTGTATCTCTTACCGGGTAGACAGAGCCTAAGGTAACAAGACCTAAAGGCCTCGTTTAGCATGATTTTGAATGTATGTATGTATGTATGTAAACTCTTTATTGTGCAAAATAAACAAGAGAAATACAATTGACAAACACTGAGATACATGCACAAAGGCGGACTTATCCCTTTAAGGGATCTCTTCCAGTCAACCTTTGAGTATAATCTTTGAATTGTGGAAAAGGGAATCAAAATAGTGATGGGTTGCAAGCCGCATCGCGTATAATAATTATGGTTCCTAAGATTTTCGCCCATTCCCTCGATGAGCTTTTACCATCTGCGCGGGAAGAGAAGCAACTGGTACATTATACTATGGTTTCAAAATAGGAAAGGTACACTGCCCTGTTTCACAACTTAATTTTAACTTACTATTAAATTAACCTTTTCGACGCCAAATACACACATCAGCACCGCAGGTTCAACGCCAACGACTTGTATATACGTCCATTGCTTCAATGCAAAAGCAACCTTTGTTTAATTGGGTTTAGGTTCAACTTAAGGCATCGCAATAAAGAAATCTGGAGTATGGGTGACGTCTCTTGTATTTGACGTGGTGGCGTAAAGGTTAACGGAGTGTTATTTACATAAATCACGTCTTTCTACCCTACGGGGTAGACAGAGCTCAAGGTAACAAGACCTCAAGAACACGTTTAGCATGATTGTGGACGTAAGGGTGGAAAGGGGAATCAAAATAGTGATGGGTTGCTAGCCACATCGCCTATAACACGATTCCTAACATTTCCGCCCATTCCCTCGATGGGATTTTACCATCTGCGCGGGAAGAGAAGCAACTGGTACATTCTACGTTTTTTCTTTGCTCCCAGACCAGCGTGGAAGGATTTTATTTACTCCTGACTTTCATTTTGTCGTGCATAATGATCAATGATAATTAAATGACCTACCGTGTATGTGAATGTTATTTCAAAAGGGCAATTAAACGCGAAAACCTTGAACAAAGTTTTGTTATAAAATTATATGAAACTAACGAACTAGGACTTAATTGTCGGGTCGAACGAAAGCTAAAGTAATAACTATTCGTAATATCAGACATTTTGTAACTAATTTAATATTCACACAGCAAAGTTTGACCTAGGCCGTCTACTGTTATAATTATAGGGCAAAATATTAAATCTGAATGTAAAAGTTGCTTGTATTTGATATCGGATTGCGTCATTCTCAATGATGGGCTTCTTCACGGTTCACGTGGGACTAAATAATTTAAAGAAAGTATAGTCACTAGAAAATATTTATTTTGTATTCTACTAGCTTCTGCCCGCGACTTCGTCTGCGTAGAATTTTACATAAAAACCTTCCTCTTGAATCACTTTATCTATTAAAAAAACCGCATCAAAATCCATTGTGTAGTTTTGAAGATATAAGCATACATAGGGACATAGGGACATAGGGACAGAGAAAGCGACTTTATTTTATACTATGTAGTGATGATACATTTTAACGTATCAAAGTCGTACTTCCATGCTGGTCTGGGAGCAAAGAAAAAACATAGAATGTACCAGTTGCTTCTCTTCCCGCGCAAATGGTAAAAACGCATTGAGGGAATGGGCGAAAATCATAGGAATCATGTTATAGGCGATGCGGTTAGCAACTCATCACTATTTTGATTCCACTTTCCACCTCTACGCCCTCAGTGTCTTGCTAAACGTGGCCTGTAGGTCTTGTTACCTTAGGCTCTGTCTACCCCGTAAGGGATGAAGACGTGATTTGTGTATGTATGTATGTATGTAAAGTCGTACCGCAGATTGAAACTAACTAAATTCCTATAGACTGACCGTTTAACTGAGTCCGCGCGGTACAGACGCGTTAGGTAGGCGATAAAGGGGGCTGAGGTGCAGGCGGCAGTCGCATTCCCCGCCCGCACCTCTCTCGGTCTCCTCTATCGTTCTACCCCGCGCCCTTGTACCCGAGCGGGCGAGGACTCATATAAACGGTTTACCATAACCATCTTACATTTACACGTCACCTCCTTCATCAAATCGAATATTCATCGCCTCACTCATAGTATCGTCCGTCTCATTCGCACTCTCTTACGGTCCATTTCGCATTTTTTTTTTAGTTACTCTTAAATCGCATGCAGCCGCCCGTCGAAAAGCTTAGAATCATGTTATAAGCGATGCGGCTAGCAACCTATCACTATTTTGATTCCTCTTTCCATCTTTACGACCACAATAACACTAATCGTGGCCTTTAGCTCTTGTTTCCTCAGGCTGTCTACCCCGTAAAAGATAAAGACGTTATTTTTGTATTTATGTATGTTATAATGATTTTTTTAATAATGCAAACTTTTTGGCTGACTTTATTTTTTGTTGTACGTACTTTCATTGTCACTCGGTCTACATTATCATAGCTTAGGTAATTAAAACAAATCCAACCAAAGGATATAGACGAATCTGTTGAAGTTTAACAAGATGACCCAAACATTCATAATTATTTAGCCACAAACATTGCAAGTAAAGAGATTTAACCTTCTCGCCACCACGTCAAATACAACAGACGTCACCTATACGCCAGACGTCGTTACTGCGATGCCTTAAATTGAATCTAAACCCAATCGAACGAAGGTTGCTTTCGCATTGAAGTATTTATGTCGTTGGCGTTGAACCTGCGGTGCTGACATTGTGTCTTTGGTGTCGAAAAGGTTAATTTAAAAGTAAGTTAAAATCTAAATTTACACACACAAACGCACACAAATCACGTCTTTATCCCTTACGGGGTTGACAGAGCCTAAGGTAACAGGTACCTACAGGCCACATTTAGCAAGATTGTGGGCGTATAGGTGGAAAATGGAATCAAAATAGTGATGGGTTGCTAGCCTCATCGCCTATAACATGATTCCAATGATTTTCGCCCAATCCCTCGATGGGCTTTTACCATCTGCGCAGGTAGAGAAGCAACTGGTACATTCTATGTTTTTTCTTTACTCCCAGACCAGCATGAAGACCAGTATCAAAATTTAATTCGTTGAAATAGTGGAAACATAAATAAACTAAACGCTTTGCAACTCGACAAAAGAAAAACTGATTCATTAATGAGATTCGTTTCATTGAATTAAAGCTAACAGCATCTTTTATCAGCTAAGTATTTTGCTGACAGCTGGGATCTGTTCCGAGATTTATTGCAAATTTTAACAATTACACGATAGGTAATCAAGCTAAATGCTTTGTTAATCTGGTGATGTAAAAAGCGACAATTTTGTTAGGTACATACCTACGAAATTTTTTTTTTTCATACGATTTAATCGCTAGTGAGACATTTAGCCGAGGGCACAAGTATCGATACAACCAAATCAAATCAAATATTATGTGTCACCGAACTCATTGTTTATGGTATAAAGGTGAAAGACCATCGAGGGAATGGGCGAAAATAATAGGAACCATGTTACAGGCGATGAGGCTAGCAACCCATCACTAATTTGATTCCATTTTCCACACATACGCCCACAATCTTGCTAAATGTGGCCTGTAGGTACCTGTTACCTTAGGCTCTGTCTACCCCGTAAGGGATAAGGACGTGATTTGTGTATGTATGTATGTATATAGGTGAATTAAGTTTATTGCGATTAAACCTTGTCTTACAAAGCTAATCAAAAAATAATATTTCTTGATTCATTTGATAGTACCTATCATTTGAAAAACAGCGCCTTCTCTCGTCCCTGGTGAGCAGTAGATGTTCCATGGGAGTTTGTAATTGTGTCGTACAAACACATCAGTCAAACACATGACGCTTAGCGACAAAAATTCGCATAGTAACAAATTAAAGGTCACGTGACAGTTAGTAACAGGTAGAAAAATTCGGAGACTACCCACCTGCTATGGGTGGTGTAGGGGTATAGCACGCGTCACGGAATGACGAGGATCCGGGTTCGATTCCCGGCCATAGCTTTACTTTTCGGATTTTTCTGTGTTCTAATTTTCACTGACATTTAGAAACTTGTCTTACAATGTTAAATCTTACCCTTATTCGAGCTCGTAGTAGCGGTCCCTTGCAGTCAAAGAAGGGCAAATACGGGACGTGGTTTTACCACATCTAAAATTCCAATTTTGTACCTCTGATTGGTTAGTGGGCCTGCCTTGTGCCCGATTGCTTAGATTTATCTTTAGCGCCTGGACGTTTTTGTGCTGCAATGTTTCATGACTGAATTGCTATTTATTTTATCTAGGCGTCCAGGCCCTACATAGGGTTTGAACATGGCGCCACTATTGATTATTTAGTTATTGAAATTGAAAATGAAAATGAAAATGAAATGATTTTATTCCAGACTTACATCCATAATAGAATTTACAAATAATAAAATAAAATAGTAAGTGAAAAATACACATACATTGTGTATTACTCTAACTTAATATGTTAAGTAGGTTGTGTATTATCAGTCTCCTGTAATTATACAGCAATTTTAAATGAACTGTGCCCCTAAAAAGTGGCTGAAAATAGGGGTGCGTAACGATGTATATAAAAATTTTTGGTATAATATTAGTAGCAATAACGCTCATTTGATATAATTATTAAATCATATAACAACACTTAATATATTTACATATGACATAATTATCATTTCTTATAATGATCATTTGATATAATATCATTTAATATAACATTCTTTAAGTATAATGCTTATTTCCTATAATGAACTTATGGTATAACGTTATTTTTATAAAAAGTAGGTTAGGTTAGGTTTGAACTGCGTCCCCCAACAAAAACGAACTGCTATTATATATTATGATTTGTATATAAAATGAGCGTTATACCATATAATCGTTATAAGAAATAAGCGTTATACCGAACGATAAATATACGAAATAAATTTATATATTTTAAAATTATACCAAACGTTTATTATACACAATGAGTGATTATACCCTTTGAAATTATATCAAATGTTGATATATCGATAGAAATTATATTAAATATTTTTATATCAAACATTACACACCCTGAAAATAGACAAGTAGGTTATAAAAGTAGGTACCATAATACTCCAAAATTCAAAGAGATATTTTAATATAGATAACTTACACAGGGAGCTGGTTCCAGTAATGGAACAATCGAATGGTATGATTGACCCATTGTAGAATGTCCTCACAATTTAAGTCATAATGGTGTTTCTTTTCAAACAATACGGTGTCTCTATGACGTTTTCTGAGACAAGGTTCCACAACAGGTTAGGATCCATTCATTTAGCTAGTTCGAAGCCATACTAGTGTTACAAATGTAAATGTTTGTGAGTCTGCGTGTATGGATTAGGATAAAATTTGCACCCTGACAATTCATAACATGAACTTGTTATTTATGATACTTTACATCGCGAAAAATTGCACAAAGTAAGTTCTTTATATGTGTAGCTAGTAAAATTAATGATAAATTCTTTATAAATTTAAATTGGCACCAACAATATCAGTTCCACACGCAAACTCTGCATCAATTCACTCACAACACTGATTTCACAACGTGGAGTGGTCGCCAAACATTGGTTCGTTGCACACACATCAACGGGCCTTTGCGAGCGGCTAACTTTATCAACCAAAGGTTGACGATTCCAGCTCAGTTGATATGTGGCTTTGAAAATGATAGCTATTTTTATTTAGTTTTGTTCGGGCAGTAAAAAGTTGAGAGCGAGTATAATTTTTTTAAGCATATATTTGCGTTCATGATTCTCTCGAACCTTTGTAAATTCGACGATTATTGAATAAGCGATTTTTCTACCGAGTCACTTTAAAAAAACACCCTTTTCCAAAATGTTCGATAGCTGTTCGAGCAGAGATTCGCAAGGTCTATAGTCCACAGAGTTACTATTCCTATAGATATAATATAGAGCACATCGGGTATACTATCCATTCCGAGGTGTATTTTTCATCCAGCAGGCTAGTGTTTCGCCAGGCTCACATTCTATGAAGTGGTACGCCACAGTAAAAAGATAACCAGACGTTCACAGACCAAATTTCTAAATGTCAGTAAAAATTAGAACACATAGAAAAATCCGAAAAGTAAAGCTGTGGCCGGGAATCGAACCCGGATCCTCGTCATTCAGTGACGCGTGCTATACCTACCCCTTCACCGCCCATAGCAGGTAGGTTTAGAAATTTAATTTCTAAGGTAAAACCGAAAAAGTAAAACATAAAAATCAAGAAATAAAATTTCTTGATTCATTTGATAGTTCACAAACCAATTTAACGATTTATCAAAATGTAACCTGTGTTCCAGCGTGAAGAGTAAGACAACCGGTGAAATCCTCGAGTGTTGCGGGTGTCCATGAGTGGTGGTGCTCGCTTACCATCAGGTGACCCACTTGCTCGCTTGCCTTGCTTTTCATATAAAAAAAGCCTACAGTGCATACTACACATACACAAATCACGTGTCTATCCCTTACGGGGTAGACAGCGCCTAAGGTAACAAGACCTACAGGACACATATATAGCAAGATTGTGGGCGTATAGATGGAAAATGGAATCAAAATAGTGATGGGTTGCTAGTCGCATCGCCTATAACATGATTCCTATGATTTTCGCACATTCCCTCGATGGGATTTTACCATCTGCGCGGAAAGAGAAGCAACCGCTCATTCTAGGTTTTTTCTTTGCTCCCAGACCAGCATGGAAGCCTATAGTGCATTGGGGTAAATTCGTAAATGGGGGAATTTCGAAACTCGTGGATATCCACTTAACGCTTACCTAGAAGCTCCAATGTCTTTGGGTTCTAGATAAGCGTTGCCAGATTCTGGAATTGTTCCCTGTTTAGTGGATATCCACGATTTTCGAAATTCCCCCAATTTCGAATTTACCCCAATGCACCTTATTCCAGACTTGACTCACTGTAACAGTTCTACTGTCTCAGGCAGGTAGGTACGGAATGAATTACACTCTTCGAACTAACGAACTTGCTGTGAAAAACGAAAAACGGGCGAGCCGCATGTACAGTCCGAAGCAAAACTCACTGCTCTAGTTTGGGAACAAAATAATACAAACATATATAAATCACGTCTGTCCCTTACGGGGTAGACAGAGCCTTTTTTTTGCGATGGGAAAATGCTTTACGCAGACGACCGCGCCGTGGGGACGGCGCGGAAGTTATGTGGGACTCTCCTCCGGCCCCCCTCCTGGGTGGAAGGAGGCGGGGGAGGCATACCCACTAAAAACCCACCGGTATACCCTCGCTCCCATTGGGGGGCGCCGCGGGAGTATGAAGGTGTCACCGCGTATGCCCACTGGCCGCCTCAACCCATGGGGCTCTTGCGCCAAAAGGAGGGGGGGTCCCTCCATAGACTCGTGGGCCTTTATTTGCTAGCAGGGGATCCCAACGGGGTAGACAAAGCCTAAGGTAACAAGACCTAAAGGCCACGTTTAGCATGATTGTGGGCGTATAGGTGGAAAGAGAATCAAAATAGTAACGGGTAGCTAGCCGCATCGCCTATGTCATGATTCTTTAGATTTAACCGACAGACAGACAAACAGAGTTACTTTAGCATTTTTATAATACCTATTAGTAGGGATTAATTTTAGAACGTAGAGTAAGAAAAGGGTTTTGTGACAATGAGCATATTCGTAGCTGACTGTACGTTCGTCCATCCCAGTAAACAAACGCTGTTGCAAACAAAACTGTCGATGTTTGCAACTGTACAAGTTGTGCTTCGGTTCTGGAGCTAGTGTAGTGTTGACAGACTGACCAGCCAACTGAATTCACTCGGGACGTGTGAATTCCCGGTAGTTAAATGGTAAGTTTTGTAAAAGTGTTTGTATGTTGGTTGTTCTAAGACGCACAAGTGGCTAAAAGGAAAACAACTCAATCAACAACAAAATCAAAATTTATCATATGTAATATTGGGCCAAATCTTTATTAATTTAAACCCATAATCATTACTGTTCTTGATGCGAAATAATAATAAAAAATACAAATAAAAAAAACAACCACTGGCACCCATCGACTCCATACATATAGATAAACATAGTAGGTATAGAAGATAAGTATTACGTTTTATACTTTTTTTAAACCGGTCAAGTGCGAGTCGAAAAAGGGTCTTGACGGACAGACAGACACACGTACAACGAAGTGTTCTTTAAGGGTTCCTTTTTGCCCCTAGTTATGGAACCATCAAAAAAATCAATTCTATTTAATGTGACAGCCCTGAAACATTTGCATGCTTAATTACCCCAGCCCAACGCACACACTGACATTAATTCCGTGCGTACAATCGTAATCGCACACATCGACGCGCCTCATAACGCTAAGGGTTGCCTCTAATGCGAAATTAAGATCATTCCCACGCTCGGCTCCCACAATATTCAACGCAATATGCTAACGTATAGCTATAAAGGGTTATATTGCATATTACAGAGCCTTGGGGAGTCGTTGTTTCCTCCACATAACATGTTTAACATTAAAAGTTGTTTAAAAAGTTATAAGGCCCGCGATAAAGGAGATTACAATTTTGTACGGCTTTTACAAAAAAAAAAATAGAATTTTGTACGCAAGAACTTCCGTACTGGTCTAGGAGCAAAGAAAAAACATAGAATGTACCAATTGCAGTTGCATGTTTATAGGCGATTCGGCTAGCAACCCATCACTAGTTTGATTCCCCTTTCCACGTTTGCGCCCACAATCGTATATGGTAAACGTGGCCTTCAGGAGCCCGATTTTTGAAAGCACATGTGTGAAAATACCACTCGAAAGTGGTATAAATCTGTTTATATCTTCAAAACTACAGCTCTAATCAAAATTCTGGCTAGTTCACAAGATTAATGCGAGCCGTATCTTCTAAGCTACTCGTATTTCAAATTCAGCGCAATTTTTCACTACTTTCGAATGGTATTTTCACACAATGTGCTTTCAAAAATCACCCCCTAGGTCTTGTTACTTCAGGCTCTGTCTACCCCGTAACGGATAAAGACGTGATGTTATGTATTTTATTATTGAGGCGAGCCAAGCCGCGTGTAACGCCTAGTTACGACATAAACGCTCGCTATCCCGGCCGCGCGCACTAGGACGTTGTCCCACTCACCTCTCCACCGAGCGTTGACTCTCTTAAACGATATCCTGGACAGTGACACTAGTCTGGATTTGTTCTTTACCTCTGAGTCGAGGTTTCTTGCATCGGCTAGCCGGCATTTGGAGTCAATAGTGACACCGAGCTCAATAAATGTATAACTTAGTATATAACTGTATAATTTAGTTTATAAGTTCTATGTATTCATTCTTTTCTCTTGTTATATAATTAGCGTGTGTGGCTTGTCTGTAAGTGTTAATTATGAGATTAAATAAATAAATAAAATAAAAATAAAGCTCTGGAGTTAGCTTGAATAACGCGCGCACATGAATAACGAACAAGCAAGACGCATGGCGGTTGCATCGCTCTAATGCACCGGAGGGAAACCGTAATAGTGCGTTGGGGTGCATTTTCTTCGCTGCATGCGCAATAAACTTGATTACGGGACTTAGTTTAAGAAGACTCCAACTATATTAAACACTACATACATACATACATACGTCACGCCTCTTTCCCACAGTAGGCAGAGACTACTTTGTTCCACTTGCTACGACCCTGACATACTTCTTTCGCTTCATCCACACTCATCAATCTCTTCATACATGCTCGTCGGTTTCGGGTACTCCTGACCTGACCTTTTTCCAAAACGTCTCCTATTTGGTCTCGGAACGTCCGTCTAGGTCTTCCCCTCCCAACGTAACCATTCACACTCCCCCTATAGATAAACACTGTCTGTTAAAATTGTTGTTGTTGACTTAGCAAATATTCTAAATTGCACCACCTGCTCAGATCTTTTCTCTAGTCCATTATGGTTGCCTGGTAGAGATCACTCTGTAGCGATAAGGCCGCCTATTGTTACCTTCTAATATTCTGTATACCTACTTTTTTCTGTTTTGATTATTCTTTAACTAACAAGCAAATTTAAAATCTTAAACCGCACATGTTCTAGATTATTTTAGAAGCGTAAGACTTAGGGCATGTTTCACCAATCACAGTGAAGACCCTGATATTTTAAGTGCCAGTTATAATGCCGTCTCTGTCTATTTTGTAGTAAGAAATAGAGAGGGAGTCATAGACAACTGACACTTAAGATAACTGGAACTTAATAAAGAGTTGTTAAACAGGCCCTTAGAGGGGTTTAGACTAGATAATGCAAAACATCAATTTTGTATTACCAATTTGAAGTTTATTTATGAACACACGACAGTCTCATATTGGTAGTTTAACTTTTCAAAGGACGTCATCTCCGCAAGTTTGGAAGCTGCGCCCGAGTTCATTCATAAACGAAGTTACGCGTGTACACAGTTTCATACTTCCGCCTTAACAAATATATGAGGTGGGTACTCAGTGCTAGCGGCCACTACCCTACTATGACTACGTGTCACAAAAACAGCCGAAACACTCGGGTTAAAAGACATTTAACCCGAGCTCTCGAGCTTGCTCGTTTGCCTTCCTTTTCATATAAAAAAAAATGTTAAAAATAAAAAAAATATTAGGTACATTTCACTTACAGAGATAAGGTAGATCGTCGTTAATTTATATATTATTATTACGAATATTGTGTCATACAGACACAACATTCAAACAGATGACGATTAGCGACGAAAATTCGCATAGTATCAAAGTCACGTGACAGCTAATAACAGATAGAAAAATCCGAATGTATAACACATAGAAAAATCTCAGGATTCTCGTCATTTCGTGACACGTGATATACCCCTACACCACCCATAGCAGGTGGGTAAGCCTTCGAATTATTCTATCTGTTACTAGCTGTCACGTGACCTTGTTACTATGCGATTTTTTGTCGCCAAGCGTCATTTGTTTGAATGATGTATCCGTACGGCACAATTACAAACTCCCGTGGAATATCTACTGCTCACCAGGGACGAGAGAAGGCGCTGTTTTTCAAATGATAGGTACTATCGAATCAATCAAGAATTTTGACTACAATAATACACAAAGAAAAAACGAAATAAAACGCTACCTTTGTATGTATTAGTATTTCTATTTCTATTCAAGTTTCAAATCACCCCCACGTACCTCACCTCACCTCCTCCCTCACCCTAACGTCATTTTTTGACACTTGAAGCACGTGTAGGAATGCGGTAAGGCGAACGTAGCTTACTACGTCCGCCAGCACAGACACCACACCGTCCTTGTCGCACACACTTTGTCACCCATAACGACTGGCGCGTAATTGCGATAGAACTATACTTCGCAACTCCGCACGAATTATGAGCCAGCTGTGTTGTTTGGTTTATACTCGAGGGTTGAAGGTTATTTGACCTTGAAACTTTGCTAGGTTACAAACAATGCATTTTAAAGCTATATAACATTAAATTAATAGTTTAAAAACCCGAAATAAGCTGAGATAAGCGAAATAAGCTGTCAAAGATTGTGTCTCTATCTCTTTCTACAAAAACGGAATTTTAATTATGGAGTTTACGTTGTGACAAATGACGTCACATGTCATATCGGCCTCTCGTTTTAATCGCTGATTAATTAGTAGTTTAATGGCCGATTTTTCAATCCTCAGATAAGAACTTAACGGACAGATACCCATAGAGTTGTTCGTCGAATAAGGCCTATCTGACGATTGAAAAACCAGCCCTTAAACTATTATTTTCATTAAGTACAATATTTAATTACAATTCATCATGATTAATCTAAAAGTTAACTAAATATACAAAACTTAAAACTAAATAAATATACCTAAATAAAAAGAAAACACCATCTAAAAGGCCCTCCTGCGGCATAGACCCCAACACACTGGCGGCATTACCTCTCTGTACAGCCAGAGAAATTCGCTGGGAGAGGTAAGCGCCAGCTCTGGGGTCTCCTGAGGTCTCTTATTTTCTGTAATTCTTAACCGATATTACTTTTAATTTCACCTTTTGTCAACTCTTTTACGATATTTTCATATTTTATTAAGAAACTAATCTTAGACTTAGTCTGCGTAGAATTATCCTACTAAATTTATAAACGCGAAAGTTTGTAAGTATGGATGGATGGACAGATCTGGATGAAATTTGGAACATAGATAGATTATAATCTGGAATAACACATAGGCTACTTTTTATCCCGGAAAATTGCGTAATTCCTGCAGGATAGCGATAAACGAATTCTATGAAGACGAAGTTGCGGGCAACAGCTAGAACAATATAAATCTTTCTCTTGAATCACTCTATCTATTAAGAAAAACCGCATCAAAATCCGTTGCGTAGTTTTAAAGATCTAAGCATACATAGGGACAGACAGACAGCGGAAAGCGACTTTGTTTTATACTATGTAGAATGACGTTTTTTACGCACATTCCTTTGAATCAAAACCTGCTGAAACATTTCCGAATCATTTTCAGACACTTTATACAGCAAAGTGTTTTATGTTTCTGCTATACATTGTCCAATACCTAAATATTCCTCGACGAAGCAAACTGATTATCAACAAAACATTAACGTCACTTCAGAACTTTGGACCGCTTTATGCTAACAAGAACCAATGATTAGCATCCAACCGAAACTCCAACTCTTGTCTCAATTGTCGAAGACCATTTGAAATGCAATGCATAAGCAGATACCTACCAATACAGAAGTAGTAGTAGAGCGATGTCTCGCTCTAACTTGTGTGACGCCAGTCGTCCCTTTTCAAATACCGAAGTGCGAGGTGCAATATTTATGGCCGGGTACCGTAGAATCTTATCGAATTTGAATTGTAAAGACAGCCTCTAGTGTACATTTTTGATACGAATTGCGTCTCAAACCCGCTTGCTTTAACGTATCGATTTACATAGACGACAGCGCCACTAGCGGAGCGAAAAGGCAACAAACAGTACCTATTTGATACATATACATACCGTCACGCCTCTTTCCCACAGGGGTAGGTAGAGACTACTTTGTTCCACTTGCTACGATCCTGACATATTTCTTTCGCTTCATCCACAGTCATCAATCTCTTCATACATGCTCGTCGCGGGTACTCCTGACCTGACCTTTTTCCAAAACGTCTCCTATTTGGTCTCGGAACGTCCGTCTAGGTCTTCCCCTCCCAACGTAACCATTCACACTCCCCCTATAGATAAACACTGTCTGTTAAAATTGTTGTTGTTGACTTAGCAAATATTCTAAATTGCACCACCTGCTCAGATCTTTTCTCTAGTCCATTATGGTTGCCTGGTAGAGATCACTCTGTAGCGATAAGGCCGCCTATTGTTACCTTCTAATATTCTGTATACCTACTTTTTTTCTGTTTTGATTGTTCTTTAACAAACAAGCTAATTTAAATCTTAAACCGCACATAATTTTAGATCATTTTAGAAGCATAAGACTAAGGGCCTGTTTCATCACTCACAGTGAAGACCCTGATATTCAAAGTGTCAGTTATAATGCCGTCTCTGTCTATTTTGTAGTAAGAAATAGAGAGGGAGTCATAGACAACTGACACTTAAGATAACTGGAACTTAATAAAGAGTTGTTAAACAGGCCCTTAGAGGGGTTTAGACTAGATAATGCAAAACATCAATTTTGTATTACCAATTTGAAGCCACCCTTTATTTATGAACACACGACAGTCTCATATTGGTAGTTTAACTTTTCAAAGGACGTCATCTCCGCAAGTTTGGAAGCTGCGCCCGAGTTCATTCATAAACGAAGTTACGCGTGTACACAGTTTCATACTTCCGCCTTAACAAATATATGAGGTGGGTACTCAGTGCTAGCGGCCACTACCCTACTATGACTACGTGTCACAAAAACAGCCAAAACACTCGGGTTAAAATACATTAATTAAAACTAAAAAAAATATTACATTTCACTTACGGAGATAAGATACCTAGATCGTCGTTAATTTATATTATTACTACTATTGTGTCGTACAGACACATCATTCAAACAGATGACGATTAGCGACGAAAATTCGCATAGTAACAAAGTCACGTGACAGCTAGTAACAGATAGAAAAATCCGAATGTAGAACACATAGAAAAATCCCAGGATTCTAGTAATTTCGTGACGCGTGCTATGCCCCTACACCACCCATAGCAATGTGGGTAAGCCTTCGATTTTTTCTATCTGTTTACTAGCTGTCACGTGACCTTGTTACTATGCGATTTTTTGTCGCCAAGCGTCATTTGTTTGAATGATGTATCCGTACGGCACAATTACAAACTCCCGTGGAATATCTACTGCTCACCAGAGACGAGAGAAGGCGCTGTTTTTCAAATGATTGGTACTATCGAATCAATCAAGAATTTTTACTACAATAATATACAAAGAAAAAACGAAATAAAACGCTACCTATGTATGTATTAGTATTTCTATTTCTATTCAAGTTTCAAATCACCCCCACGTACCTCACCTCACCTCCTCCCTCACCCTAACGTCATTTTTTGACACTTGAAGCAGGTGTAGGAATGCGGTAAGACGAACGTAGCTTACTACGTCCGCCAGCACAGACACCACACCGTCCTTGTCGCACACACTTTGTCACCCATAACGACTGGCGCGTAATTGCGATAGAACTATACTTCGCAACTCCGCACGAATTATGAGCCAGCTGTGTTGTTTGGTTTATACTCGAGGGTTGAAGGTTATTTGACCTTGAAACTTTGCTAGGTTACAAACAATGCATTTTAAAGCTATATAACATTAAATTAATAGTTTAAAAACCCGAAATAAGCTGAGATAAGCGAAATAAGCTATCAAAGGTTTTGTCTCTATCTCTTTCTAGAAAAACGGAATTTTAATTATGTAGTTTACGTTGTGACAAATGACGTCACATGTCATATCGGCCTCTCGTTTTAATCGCTGATTAATTAGTAGTTTAATGGCCGATTTTTCAATCCTCAGATAAGAACTTAACGGACAGATACCCATAGAGTTGTTCGTCGAATAAGGCCTATCTGACGATTGAAAAACCAGCCCTTAAACTATTATTTTCATTAAGTACAATATTTAATTACAATTCATCATGATTAATCTAAAAGTTAACTAAACATACAAAACTTAAAACTAAATAAATATACCTAACTATAAAAAGAAAACACCATCTAAAAGGCCCTCCTGCGGCATAGACCCCAACACACTGGCGGCATTACCTCTCTGTACAGCCAGAGAAATTCGCTGGGAGAGGTAAGCGCCAGCTCTGGGGTCTCCTGAGGTCTCTTATTTTCTGTATTTCTTAACCGATATTACTTTTAATTTCACCTTTTGTCAACTCTTTTACGATATTTTCATATTTTATTAAGAAACTAATCTTAGACTTAGTCTGCGTAGAATTATCCTACTAAATTTATAAACGCGAAAGTTTGTAAGTATGGATGGATGGACAGATCTGGATGAAATTTGGAACATAGATAGATTATAATCTGGAATTACACATAGGCTACTTTTTATCCCGGAAAATGGCGTAATTCCTGCGGGATAGCGATAAACGAATTCTATGAAGACGAAGTTGCGGGCAACAGCTAGAACAATATAAATCTTTCTCTTGAATCACTCTATCTATTAAGAAAAACCGCATCAAAATCCGTGGCGTAGTTTTAAAGATCTAAGCATACATAGGGACAGACAGACAGCGGAAAGCGACTTTGTTTTATACTATGTAGAATGATGTGTTTTTTACGCACATTCCTTTGAATCAAAACCTGCTGAAACATTTCCGAATCATTTTCAGACACTGTACAGCAAAGTTTATGTTTCTGCTATACATTGTCCAATACCTAAATATTCCTCGACGAAGCAAACTGATTATCAACAAAACATTAACGTCACTTCAGAACTTTGGACCGCTTTATGCTAACAAGAACCAATGATTAGCATCCAACCGAAACTCCAACTCAAAAATACCCTATGCCTCCAACTCGACAATTGTCGAAGACCATTTGAAATGCAATGCATAAGCAGATACCTACCAATACAGAAGTAGTAGTAGAGCGATGTCTCGCTCTAACTTGTGTGACGCCAGTCGTCCCTTTTCAAAGACCGAAGTGCGAGGTGTAATCTTTATGGCCTGGTACCGTAGAATCTTATCGAATTTGAATTGTAAAGACATCCTCTAGTGTACATTTTTGATACGAATTGCGTCTCAAACCCGCTTGCTTTAACGTATTGATTTACATAGATGACGGCGCCACTAGCGGAGCGAAAAGGCAACAAACAGTACCTATTTGATACATACATACATACATACATACCGTCACGCCTCTTTCCCACAGGGGTAGGTAGAGACTACTTTGTTCCACTTGCTACGATCCTGACATATTTCTTTCGCTTCATCCACAGTTATCAATCTCTTCATACATACTCGTAGGTTTCGGGTACTCCTGACCTGACCTTTTTCCAAAACGTCTCCTATTTGGTCCCGGAACGTCCGACTAGGCCTTCCCCTCCCAACGTAACCATTCACACTCCCCATATAGACAACGCCTCCTGTTAAACTAAAACTTACACCAGGTAATCATACTGAATTGTCACTTGTCAGAGACAAGTTGTCACATTTCTCAGTTCTCGGCCTTATGATTTTTTTAAATGCGATTAAAATCGACAAAACAACAATTTCATCGCACGCTTTAATGGGATTAAAGAAAATTAACAAAACGAGCTTACCTTTAAAATTCACAAAACATTGCACCCAGAAATTAATAATGAAAATGGATCCATTTAAATTAAAGCAAGCAAGTTCGTGCCGTCATTTTGGCGCGTTAATTTATCACAATAATAACGGAATAATGTTTTCATACACAGTTAATGAATTCAATTAAATGCTGGTGCGCTGTTGCATGGCGTCGTCCTCAATTAAGTCTGGCTCCGGCAATAATCGGCGTGGTGCGACCTTGCATAATGACGTCGCTTTGACACTTCGCTCTATATACTAATTATACTATGCTTATATTAGAACTAGCTTCTGCCCGTGACTTCGTCCGCGTAGAATTAGACTTAAGTGCAGACACATCATTCAAACAGATGACGCTTGGCGACAAATATTTGCATAGTAACAAGGTCACGTGACAGCTAGTAACAATTAGAAAAATTTGAAGGCTCCACTTGCTATGGGTGGTGTAGGGGTATAGCACGCGTCATGGAATGACGAGGATCCGGGTTCGATTCCCGGCCATAGCTTTACTTTACGGATTTTTTGTGTTCTAATTTTCAGTCGTATAGAAATTTAAGAACTGATGTTGTAAATGGGTAAATTTTTTGGACATAATTATAATTTTCAGCTATTCAAAAATTATTCAAACCTCGGAAAGAACTTCACAGAGCCACTAGGTAGAGCGCCATCACAGACCCTCCTAAAATTAAGCCGCGTCCAGATTTCCAATACAAGTTAAATCCCCGGATTGCCTCTCAGATGTTTATCGCTTATTTATTTAGGCGGAGCGTCCATCCGTGGTAATTTATGTGCGAATTACACAGAAAACCTGCTTTTATGGGACACCACTCACAAGTGTATTGATTTACCCATGGAACTACGAAAAAATGGAGGACGCCAGGTTAGCCCCGGGAGTTAAAAGAGGGGTGTTATTGACCCATCGCTTAACCTTTTCGCCGGCACGTCAAATACAATACTTCCATGCTGGTCTGGGAGCAAAGAAAAAACATAGAATGTACCAGTTGCTTCTCTACCCGCGCAGATGGTAAAAGCCCATCGAGGGAATGGGCGATTAAAATAGGAAACATGTTATAGGCGATGAGGCCCATCACTATTTTGATTCGATTTTCCACCTATACGCCCACAATCTTGCTAAATGTGGCCTGTAGGTACCTGTTTCCTTAGGCTCTGTCTACCCCGTAAGGGATAAAGACGTGATTTGTGTGTGTGTGTGTGTGTGTGTGTGTCAAATACAAGAGACGTCACCCATACGCCAGTATTCTTTTTTTTTTATATATATATGAGGGGGCAAACGAGCAGACGGGTCACCTGATTTAAAGCAATCACCATCGCCCAGGGACACCTGCAAGACTTGGGGAATCACAGGTGCGTTGCCGGCCCTTTCAGGAACAGGAAGGCTCGCTTTTTAAAGATCCCTAAATTATACCGCTCAGGGAATGTTGCAGCAGGAAGTTGGTTCCAGATCTTTACCGTACGAGGAAAGAAATTGCGTTTAAAACGCACGGTATTTGACTGCCAACCATCAAGATGTTGAGGATGGAAGGACAGACGGTTCCGCGAAGTACGGTAGTGGAATTTAGCTGCAGGCAGCAATCCGAAGAGTTCATCGGAGCACTTTCTTTGGTGCGATGCCTTAAGTTGAACCTAAACACAATTGAACGAAGGTTGCTTTTGCATTGAAGTAATGGACGTATATAGGTCGTTGGCGTTGAACCTGCGGTGCTGATATATGTGTCGTTGGAGTCGAAAAGGTTAAATGAGTCCTCGCCCGCGCGGCACAGGGGCGCGGGGTGGAACGACCGCGGGGGCCGAGAGAGGTGCAGGGCAGACGCACTACCCCGCACCTCTCTCGGTCCCGTTTGTCGTCCTACTCCGCGCCCCTGTGCCGCGCGGGCGAGGACTCATTTAAACGGTCGGTCTATAGTTGTACCGCTAGGTATGTGTTGTCTGTGGTACCGTAGCTCTTAAACGGGGCTGAAACGTTTAAGACAAACATACATACATTTCCATCACGTCTTTATCTCCAAGCAACCATTGTCTTGGTTTTCCTTTCCACCTACACGCCGAGAATCATGCTAACGTGGCCTTTAGCTCTTATTACCTTAGGCTCTGTCTACCCCGTTAGGAATAAAACAGGGATTTATGTGGGTATGTGTGTACGGTATAGGCCGACAACGCATCTATGCTCTTGAGTTGCAAATGTAAAGTGATGATTGCTTAAAATTGTAACTGACTTAGGGAGACCGAGGCGAGTTGAGACAGAGGTGAGTTGATACAAAGCCGATTTCTCTGAACTGTGACAGTTTATCGGGCTGGTAACTTCGCTAATTCGTTGCTCTTTCTACACTCCACAGTTTGTGTGAAGTTGTGACCTCGCTAACTGTCATAGTTGCAAAGAAAAAGGCTTTGTATCAACTCACCTCTGTCTCAACTCGGCTCGGTCTCCCTACTCCTTTTCTTTCCTCGTCCTATAATAAACCGATTCCTAAAAAAATCTATTCAAAAATAGGTTATTTACAATTGTGAGCGCCTTAACAGTTGAAGCCCCGCAAACGCCTATTCTTTAGGCCCCTCGGAAGACCCTGAGAGGGCCTCGATGACCGATAAGGCCGTTTATATCTATGAGGAGGCACTTCGTTTGATCTCCTTGATATCGGATACAGATAGCGACTATATTCTACGAAATCAGACGCTTGTTAGTCTCATTGGAGATTTGGGAGTTTCTGTTCAAAACTTTAGGAAATAGTGAGTGTGTGTGGTACGTGAACTGAGTCGGAATTGGATCGCATTAAGATGGCGGTGAGGCGCCTGGTCCAGTGTATCCATTACATGTTTCGTAACTCACCGCGCGCAGCCTGCCGTGTAAAGTGATTTAGTACGCCCGCTCGACTTTAAATGCAAAAACACAAATAAACGTATTAATGTTAATTCCGATTGTTTGCATCAGAATCCCAAAACGTTACACATTTTCCGTTGTTATTTATTAGGATTATTTATTATTTTGCGCCGCCCCGGGCCGTAGGCTTTCCTGGCCAGGGGAAGACGTAGAAATGTGTACGCCCGCGGGTGAATGCGGTGATAAAGAAAGCCTCAGGTCGCATGTTTATTGCCCTCGCCTTTGGCTCGTGCGACTAGTTCCTGCGATCTAAGACATTCTTTATTTCACCACCATCGGAATTTAATGTACTATCAAATTGATTCGAAATTTAGGTAGCATTTTATGGTGCAATATTTTTTTGAAATCGGTCCGGTACGGTAAACCGGGGTGACTTTAAAAATGAGTTATAATGACGAAATCATTACTTTTACATACATTAGCTCCGTGAGGGATAAAGACGTGATTTATGTATGCATGTGTAGAAGTGCGGATCACAAATAGCATTACTAACGTATTTTAATAAAATTAAAAAAGCAATGTCCTGTCACACGCCTCTTGCTTCGGTTCACAATTAAACAAAACAAATTATTAAAATTCCACTGAATCATACCACAGTAATTTAACATTGCGTTATCATTAATTTCCTGCAGTTCTGCTTAACCGGAGCGACGGAAAACTTTCAGTCGGCAGCCATTTTTATTTATTGTAATTTTTTACGACATGGGGCCGGTCGTAGCTTTCCTCGTCTTTGTGTTCATATTCTCTGTAAGTACTATTTAACTGCCCAATACTGCTGGATATAGGTCTTAGACTGGTCACAGCATTATTATAAAACAACGAACGAAAATCTTAGTCATGTTATAGGCGATGCGGCTAGCACATCCATCACTATTTTGATTCCCCTTGCCACCTATGAAAAAAAAACAACGGGCACTACGGGAGTGCCGGCAGAGGTGAAAACTATACACACGCACACTCGCACAAGCGCCCAGCGCCGCTTAAACGACCCAGCAGCAACTCTCCCTCCGTGTTACGAATTTACGAGCAGGTCACGTGACCTGACGCGAGTTTAAAATTTTTTACCCATCCCCAAAAGTGCGCAGCTAAAGAAGTTTTCACTTCAAGAAAAAGAAAGAAAAAGTTTATTTATGCCAAACACATTTGGTTAAGAAACATAAAACATTAAAAAAATCTACAGATGCACACACAAGTTTCTTTATATTTGTACAATAAAGCATTTACTTACTTACTTACTTACAAGTCACAGGTCTTTTTTTGTGATTTGTCTCTGCTTCTTTGTATCATCACTATCACTACATAGTATAAAATAAAGTCGCTTTCTCTGTCCCTATGTCCCTATGTATGCTTATATCTTCAAAACTATACAACGGATTTTGATGCGGTTTTTTTTAATAGATAGAGTGATTCAAGAAGAAGGTTTTTGTGTATAATTCTACGCAGACGAAGTCGCGGGCAGAAGCTAGTTGTACAATAAAGCATTTACTTACTTACTTATACTTACTAACTTACAATCATGCTAAACGTGGCCTTTAGGTTTCTTACCTCAGACTCTGTCAGGGGCGTGCAGTGGATTTTGACAGAGGGTAGGCGTATTGCCAACAAAATCTGTATTGGTACGAAGCGTGTCGGGCACATTTACGCATGCTTACAAGCACTGCTTATATGCCTGTAGGGGATGCACGCGTCTGGCTCTGTCTACCCCGTAAGGGATACAGACGTGATTTATGTATGTATTCAAAAATCCTGAAAAAAATACAGAGCTATTGATCAACCCAACCACCCGCTGCAACTATATTCAGATGCTTCTTTTCCAGACCGCCCAATCACGACATCAACACATCTCCTCAAACCAGCTCAGCCATCTCCTAAGCTCCAGGTCTTCGGATTCTCAAAGCCCTGTCATCGTCGTCATCGACACCAGAGGCCTGCAGAGTGTCGAGGAGAGTGATGACAGCCAATCTGGTTCCGATGAGAGAGATGACGAAGATCCAGGTGATGAGGAGGCCTATCAGCTGTACAATCACTTAAGAGTAAGTTAGTTAATAGTATGATAATGATAATGATAATTTATTAATTAACAAAAGTAAACGTATTTATACTATTTGAGAAGGCACATATATATATATATATATATATATATATATATATATATATATATATATATATATATTAAAACCGACAAACGGGCATGCGGTGCACCTCATGGTAAGTGATCACCGCCGCCCATGGACAACTACAGCACCAATGGGACTGCTAGCGCGTTGCCGGCCATGCAAGAAATGGTACACTCGCCTCTTGAAGGTACCCATGTCATAGCCAGTTGGAAATACCCCAGCCGCCAGCCCATAGCCAGATGTAATACAATACAATAACTCTTTATTGAACACCACGTATAACAACCAAAACAGAAAAAAGGCATAGAGAATATTACAAAGTAACAATAGGCGTCCTTATCACTACAGAGCGATTTCTACCAGGCAACCATAACAGACTGGAGATAACAGATCTGAGCAGATGGTGCAATTTAGAATACATATTGATATACCAAGTAGTGAAAATACATAATACATAATACATGAAACATACATTTATAATAAATGGAGATATAACTAGACACATACACACATACCTAAGAAAACCAGCTACAAGATTCTAGATTATTCAGCTAGAAGAATGCTGTATTCATCTTTTTCTTGTGTTTTATGTACAATAAAGAGTTATACATACATACATACATACAAGATGACAGACCGTAAGAAGATGACCGTACCTGGTAGATAACTTTTTTTTATACAACAAGGAAGGCAAACTAGCAAGGTGATTCACCTGGTAATAAGTAGGCAACACCAGCATGACACCCCGCAACTTTACTCTAGATGACTGCAGATGCGTAACCAGCGTAGAGGGCTAAGATCACCTCATGTGCCAGCAATTTGACCACCTGACTTTCTCTCCACATCGGAACACAGCATTAGCACTATTAGCGCCAGGATTAGCGAACCTGGGCCGCTGTCTTTTTCAAGAAGGGGCCACAAGGAGACAACCTCTATTAAAAATCCAAGCGGCACCAGCGGGGGAGGACGGGAATTCCCAAACCTGCATTGTGCAGGTGCCGCGAAGAGGGAACCCCATCCCGGGGTGGTTGTGGGGTGTCAAGGTGACACCGAGTGCTCCCGTAACGCCTCACATACCGAATAGGAAGCTGTCTGGTTTTTAGTGGGTATGCCTGCCGTCGCGGGAGAGCCCCACATACCCCCGGTAACTCCGTACCGTGCATAAGGCTCCAAACCATAAAAAAACACCCTGCCACTGGGGCATTTTTAGCTAAATAAGTTGGCTTTAAGAAACTATTTTTAATTTTAATATGGTTTTTAATTAAATTTATTTTCTTCCACAGTCACACCCTCAAGGCGACTTAAGTTCAGGTGAAGTGGCGAAATTAAAAGAAACCAAACACGTCCTCCGCGCCGCCCTCGTGTCCAGATGCAGAAAAATGGACAGTTGTGCAAGAAGCTGCCCGAAGGTTAAGAAGTTTACGTGCCTTGTGGTCTGCCAAGAAAAGTTTGACAAGGATAATGCCTGCGACGAGCCCGTGGAAGAGCCGAAGTGTGAAGAAAAGAAGGACGATTGTGGCAAAAAGCAGAAGTGGGGGAAGACCATGCCTCCGCACTGGTTATTCCGTTAAATAAAAAACCGGTCAAGTGCGAGTCGGACTCGCGCACCGAGGGTTCCGTATCATTATCTATAAATATCTAAAACCAGTGTAAGCAGAGCCCTGCTCCAAAGCATAAACGGCTGTATCTTTTGATTGCGTTGGCTTAGAATTTTGATTTTTTCACAGCTTAAAGGTATTATAGACCTGAGTATTTGGTATGAATTTCAATTTAATACCTCTACGCGTTTATGAGGAAATGGGTAGTAAGGTTAAAATTATTAAAAAAATATATATTATGTGATGTAACTAAAAATTTATGGTTTTCGTAATTTTTCCTTTATCTATGCTATAAGACGTTGCTTCGTACTAAATTTCAAGATTCTGAGTTCACGGGAAGCACCCTGTAGGTTTTGATTCCCTTGCAAGTGTCGAAAATTTGCGGCATAAACGGCTGTATCTTTTGATTGCGTTGGCTTAGAAGTTTGATTTTTTCACAGCTTCAAGGGACAGTAGACCTGAGTAATTGATATAAATTTCAGCTTCATACCTCCACGCGTTCCTGAGAAAAAGGGTCTTGACAGACGGACGGACGGACAGACGGACAACAAAGTGATCCTATAAGGGTTCCGTTTTTTCCTTTTGAGGTACGGAACCCTAAAAAACGTCGGATAATTTGTTTGCTGTTTTGTTATTATTTCTATGTTTTTTTGTTCCAAATACCAATATAAAACTAGTTAAAAGTACTGTATTAAAAACGGAAGCCCGTCTGGTTAAATAATTTTTTGGCCTAACAAATTGTTTGGTCTAATTGAATGGTCTAAATTATCTCCAACGGTAACTGTAATGTTTCGGAGAAAAATTTGCAAAAGCTGCCTATGCAGAATTAGGTAAGATATTTTTTAATTTTCCGTAATTATCAAGAATTTCAATATAAATTCAGTTAAGACAACGTTAGACCAATCAATTTATTCGTCCAGAGCATCATTTGTCCTGCTACAGTTCGACATTAACCGACTGCAAAAATGACAAGAGGATCTTTTATTAGTTCTAAATAAATCAAACTCAAATGAAGACTCATCAGAAGTTAATAACTTCATTTCATAAAAATTGCATATTAAATGCCTAGAGTGGAATGTATTGTATTTCTTGTTTGATTTTCATGATGTTTATGTACACTTTTCAATTGCCAAAATTCTGTTAGAATAAAATGGTAACGAATTGTATGACTTTATTTTACAATCCCAAAAACACGCTTCGACATTCCACACTGTTCGTTTACCACAAATTATTTTTTTACCACACACGGGTACTCAATCTCTAGTATAAGTTCGCTCGCTGTCAGATTCATACTAAAAATACATACAGCTAAAACCTGAACTGAGTCGGAATTGAATCGCATTAAGACGTCATGGTGAGGCCCCTGGTAACTTAGGGATCATCAAAAAAAGCGTCTATTCTTAAAGGGCCGGCACCGCTTCTAAGTTATGGACAGCCCGCATGCTCGTTTGCCCTATGTCACATTAAAAAGGTGCCTCCTCTACACGTTAAGTAGAAATGTTTTTTCTCGTTTTTTTGCATAGTGTGGGGTGTAAAACTAAGGTCAGGAGTACCCGAAACCGACGAGCATGTATGAAGAGGTTGATGAATGTGGATGAAGCGAAAGAAGTATGTCAGGATCGTAGCAAGTGGAACAAAGCAGTCTCTGCCTACCCCTGTGGGAAAGAGGCGTGACGGTATGTATGTACCTATGTATGTATGTGGGGTGTCGTTGGAAAGGTCGTTTAAAAACATTGTGGGTGTGGGAAACCATTTTTTGATTCAAATATTCGTTTGCGAAATATTAAGCTTTAAAGTTCTAATTATCGTTAGAGTCAAGTGTCCCCCTTGCCAGGAGGTTGTATTTTGGATAAGTGAAAAAAAATGGCAGTAGCATTATAATAAACTTTAAAGGAAAACTATCGCAGTTAGGTTGGCTTTACAATTTAACGAGTAATAGTCGACCAACTTATAAAATGTACTGTGAGGAGTGCCACAATAGAGAGATCTCTCTCCAAGCAGATGTTATGCCTGGGGACCGAAGTCCGAAGGAAGAGAGTTGAGAGTTGTATTTATGCAGCATTGAGAAACTTCGTTAGCGGGATGTAGAACGATGTGACAGTTGTCATTAGAACTGGCGCTAGCTGCTCGTGCGTCGTAGTAGTTATGTAGAGGCCAACTAGGTGGCGCTAGGGTCGCAACAGTACTAAATGGAGAATAATAATTATGTTCATAATATCCGCCTATTGTAACTATGGAACCCTACACTGCGCGTAGCCCGACGCGCTCTTGGCCGGTTTTTTGCATTAAGTAAATGAATGGCGTGTTACGTATTTGGCGTTAGGTGTACGTCGAAAGAAACTCTTTGAGATTCTACAACATGCGCTTTAAGCGTTTTCCAAAACCCTCCTAAAACTTAATTATTTTAACTATACACATGAACCAAGAATGTTTAAGCTGAGTAGAAATCAATGCCACCCTTTTATATAGGATCTCAAAAGCATACCAGAGCACATTACTGCGGTATTCGCGAGGTATCTCGCGTCGCAACTATGTCGCGTGGCGTAAATTAAATGCTTTTAAACGTTATTGCCTAATAATTTACAGCAAAATTTGATAAATACATACACATACACAAATCACGTCTTTATCCCTTACGGGGTAGACAGAGCCTAAGGTAACAAGACCTACAGGCCACGTTTAGCAAGACACTGAGGGCGTAGAGGTGGAAAGTGAAATCAAAATAGTGATGGGTTGCTAGCCGCATCGCCTATAACATGATTCCTATTATTTTCGCCCATTCCCTCGATGGATTTTTACCATTTGCGCGGGAAGAGAAGCAACTGGTACATTCCATGTTTTTTCTTTGTTCCCAGACCGGCATGGAAGTGGTAAGTAGCAAAATTTGATATTTCCCAGAAATTGACGCTCTACATTGAAACGTAAAATTGTAAAAAAAATGCAGGAGCCTTTACCATGACGTCTTGGTGCGATTCAATTCCGACTCAGTTCAGGAATTAGATACCTGTCATTTTTAGTATGGATCTGGGGGTGCGAGTCGGGTTACCTCCGCGTGTGGTCAAGAGCTGCGGTTCGTTTTTGGATCCGTCCGGGGAGAAGAGCAGTGCTTGGACATCGGTTAATGATTTCCGTGCAGATTCTGAGGGATGTCATTATCCGGTGGCTAGGAGCCCGACAGGGTGGGTCTTTTGACCGTGTTCTACCATACAACGTTGCCGACATTTTTGTCACAAGATTTTTGAATACTGTTTTTATTACTTTGACATTGGCGAAATCATCGCATCGAATGATGGGGCCATATAAAAAAAAAGAGGAAGTAGTATGGATCTGACAGCGAGTGAACCTAAACTGAGTCGGAATTGAATCGCATTAAGACGTCATGGTAAAGCCCCAGGTCTAAGATGCTGAAGAAATTGATAATGCATTTTCTAACTACGTAGTGGTGTGCTATGTCTGAAACTCGTTCCCAAGAGATGTTTTCATACACGTTTCTTTACTTATATCATCCACTTCGATATAGGCCCATACATACATACATAAATCACGTCTTTATCCCTTACGGAGTAGACAGAGCCTAAGGTAAGAAGACCTAAAAGCCACGCTTAGTTGCTAGCTGCAGCGCCTATAACATGGTTACTAAAATTTCGCCCATTCCCATGGCTTTTGCCATCTGCGCGGGAAGAGAAGCAACTGGTACATTCTACGTTTTACCTTGACTCCCAGACCAGCGTGGAAGATTTTTTTTTAATAGGCGATGCGGCTAGCAACCGATCACTATTTTGATTCCACTTTCCACCTATACGCCCACAGTCTTGCTAAACATGGCCTGTAGGTTCTGTTAACCTTAGGCTCTGTCTACCCCGTAAGGGATAAAGACGTGATTTGTGTATGTGTGTGTTAACTACTTTGGTTTACAGTCAAGGTAATCCATAATTTATAGCCAGGCTAACAACCAGCAGGTGGCCGTATTATCATAGCACTCTCGCATCAGGAAACCCTTGCATTTTATGTGTTTTGGACACCGTAAATTCGCCTGTCAAGCTGTCAAGTGCATGTCCACTTCACTTGATGCTGTCATAAAACTTATCGACTTTAATGGGCCGTGGGTAATTTGCATTTCAGTTTTAGTTAAGAAATATTCTTGGACAGAAACAGAGGCTTGCTGCTAATATCAAAGTGAGAGATAAAGACAAACGAGTGTGAAGTTGTCAAGTTTAGTTTGACCAGCGTAATGAGAGGGCATGATGTTGTTACAGCATAAAAAATTGAGTCTGCCCTTGATACTTTACCGCAGTACGAAAGTCGCCAAGTTTAGTCAAGGTTTTTATGAAAGTAACTCTGGAAGTTTACGACGGAAGCGTGGGCAATCTTACTATGAAATCTCGTGACCAAGACGGATAAAACGAAATGTTTGCTAAATAATATGTCTAAAACAAGCCTTTAAAGAAAACTGATAATAATACTAGTCAAGAACATAGAAGCAAAATCTTTAAAGATACTAATCCTAAAACCTATATTTTATAAATCGACGTGGAAGAACCAAGATCTCCTATCTTTTTTTTTATATGAATAGGAAGGCAAACGAGCAAGTGGGTCACCTGATGGTAAGTGATCACCACTGCCCATAGACACCCGCAACCCCGGAGGGATTGCAGATGCGTTGCCAACCTAGAGGACTAAGATGAAATGCCTCTTGTGCCCGTAATTTCCCCGGCTGTCTTACTCTCCTCACCGGAACACAGCAGTGCAAGCACTGCTACTTAGCGGCAGGATTAGCGAGTAAGATGGTGATAGCGATCCGGACGGACCTTGCACAAGGTCCTACCACCCGCTATCTTACAATTTTTAATTATTGTAGTTTGAATTCTATTGAGAGAACCAATAGCTCCTATCTTACATTAATCCGAAATTACAAGATAGGAGATCTTGGTTCTTCCCCGTGGAAATGTCGCCCAGATTGTAGGCATTAGGCAAGGTGCCTATAGCTGGCTGGACTTCTTTGTTGTAAAAGAATCCTCGCAGCTTTTTTGCTGCCTGTAGATTTTGTTGACTGTACAGTCGCCATCAGATATCGATATATCGGTAATATAATGTAATATATCTAATAAGTCGCATATAAAGGTAATTCGAATGCAACAAGTGACCACTGAAAATTGGTAGCATGGCGAAGGTCTAATTAGAAAGTTACATAGGTACCTACATAAATAAATCACGTATCCCTTACGGTGTAGGCAGAGCTGCCTAATGTTAACGAGACCTAAATCTACGTTTAGCATGATTACGGGCGTATTGGTGGAAAGGGGAATCAAAATACACGATTCCTAAGATTTTCGCCCATTCCCTCGACGGGTTTTTACCATTGGATGAGAAGTAACTGGTACATGTGTTTTCTTTACTCCCAGACCAGCTTAGAAAGTTGGCTTTAAATGAACACGTTCGAGACGTTTTATGCAATAACTTACACTAAAGGAGCATATCTACTACGAGCAAAATGTTGTTGCAAAGTTGAAATTTGTTAAAGGAAGATAAGTTTCACGCTTCGTTCGGAGAAAATGAGTATTTATTAGAGGAAAGTCGAATTCCTAACTACCTCGGCGTAACGTAAATAGATTACGAATTATTGTATACAGCCTGTAGTCTTGCCTTTCTGTTTTGTGGATTAAAGTACGTTCTTTATGATATACTAGCTTCTGTCCGCGACTTCGTCTGCGTAGAATTATACATAAAAACCTTCCTCTTGAATCACTCTATCTCTTAAAAAAACCCGCATCAAAATCCGTTGTGTAGTTTTGAAGATATACCTAAGCATACATAGGGACATAGGGACAGAGAAAGCGACTTTATTTTATACTATGTAGTGATGTAGTGATGATGATGTATGTATACTAGCTTCTGCCCGCGACTTTGTCCGCGTAGAATTAGAAATCAGGAATCAAAATAGTGATGGGTTGTTAGCCGCATCGCTAAACACAATGGTTCCTAAGATTTTCGCTCATTCCTTCGATGCACTTTTACGTTCTGCGCGGGAAGAGTTTTTGACGACCGTATAGCCTAGTGGTTAGTTACCCTGACTATGAAGCTAGAGGTCCTGGGTTCGAATCCCAGTAGGGACAAACAGTTGTATGATGGATACAAATGTTTGTGCCCGAGTCATGGATGTTGTATCTATTTATCTAGATTATATAAGTATGTTTATCCGTTGCCTGGTATCTACCCATAGTACAAGCTTTGCTTAGTTTGGGGCTGGGTCAATTGGTGTAATTTGTCCCACGATATTTATTTATTTATCTTTGCTCCCTGGCCAGCATGGATGACATTATTTATTATACAGAAATAGAGTCTACTGTTTTGTAAACGCGGTAAAACGGTTATTTTTAATGGCTCCTATTCTTATATTCTCAATGTGAATAACTAATTTGTAACTTTTATCGACATCGGATATTGTATAAAAAACCAATTCAACATTGATTACTTTCATACGAGAACAAAACATGGTGTGATTACGTTACAGAAATTGATTGGTTAACATTTTTATATTTCTTCTGCTATTGACACTTCCATTCAGCATTTCCGAACAGAAAGAAGTCAGGAAATAACTGTTAACATGTTGAAGTCAATCTGCGTACTGCTGGTTATTGTAAGTAACTATAACCGACGGTTTTAACGTATCGTAAAATGGGGTGAGAAGGGATTACGGGGTGAAAAGGGATTGCGGGGTGAAAAGGGATAGATCTAATATTTTGTGTTATCATTTGCTACTTAAAATTTCTGGCTCAGCTTACTCTAAAGGTCATCTCCAGCCTATATATGTCCCAATGCTGGGCACAGGCCTCCTCTCAGAATGAGAGGGCTTGGGCTGTAGTTCCCACGCGGGCCCGGTGCGGATTGGGAATTTCACAAACACCATTGAATTGCTCTAAAAGTAGTTAAGTTATATTTTTAGACATGTTTTATCTCCTTTTTTTTGGGGAATTTGCTATCGTAATTTTTTTATATAGGTATTCCTATCCCTTCTGACCCCACTACAGGGTGAGCTGGGATTTGCCTATATTTGTGTTTAGTGCTTAAACTATGAAACTAAACGACTGGTAATCATTATTAAACTCAATTTCACCGCCGGAACATTTTTTATCTACAAAAATCAACTTGCCACATTATTTTTTATTGAGGTTAGAACTTCAATTTTGTCCCTACTCACCCCGTTTTATGGTGTACATACTGGTCTGGGGGTGAAGAGAAAATATAGAATTTACCAGTTGCTTCTCTTCCCGCGCAGATGGTAATAGCCCATCGAGATAATGGGCGAAAGTCTTAGGAATCATGTTATAGGCGATGCGGCTAGCAACCCATCACTATTTTGATTTCTCTTTCCGCCTATACGCCCTTAATCATGCTAAACCATTTTTACCATCTGCGCGGGAAGAGAAGCAACTGGTACATTACTTGCCAAACTTATCAACTTAGCTGAAATAGCTAAGACCTTATATTTGACAGAAAACCTATACATATATGAAAATATACGTTAAAATAGTCGGTAGGGTAATGGTAGGTGTAAGTGGTTGTAATTGCAAAGCAAACTTTTCTTTATTTTTTTATTTTATGTTTATTAACATTTTTTTTCAATTTCGCAACTAAATTTTGACCCACATCCAATAGTCAGATTGGCTTGACTTTTGATACACTGTGCACTTTAATCAATAGCATAGCAATCAACAAGAAAAAAACCTCGTGTTTAAAACGAACATCATTATTTATTTAGCTCTCGACATATCACGACAAACAAGACTTTTCAGAAAATTCCAGCATAGATTTTACAGTATCTTATAGAACACTATGTTACATACTGAAACAGTACCCGGATAGCACCCTTGGGACCGATAAATTCTTGAATCTTGTCTTGAACTAAATCTTTTGTGGATAAAGAAAACAGGTTTGCGAGCACTATTTAAATTTCAAGTTACGCCGTAGCAAGGTTGATGGTATTTGTAAACACTAGTTTAGAGCGTGGTTTAGAGCTTTATACATACTAAATAAGAAACCTTATAACTGACATTTTTTACACACACAAATACACTTCTTCCACGCTGGTCTGGGAGCAAAGAAAAAACATAGAACGTACCAGTTGCTCCTCTACCCGCGCAGATGGTAAAATCCCATCGAGGGAATGGGCAAAAATCATAGGAATCATGTTATAGGCGATGCGGCTAGCAACCCATCGCTGTTTTGATTCCATTTTCCACCTATACGCCCTCTATCTTGCTAAATGTGGCCTGTGGGTACCTGTTACCTTAGGCTCTGTCTACCCCGTAAGGGATAAAGACGTGATTTGTGTATGTATGTACAAATACACAAATCACGTCTTTATCCCTTACGGGAGACAGAGCCTAATGTAACAAGACCTATGTACAGCCACTTTTAGCAAGATTGTGAGCGTACAGGTGGAAAATGGAATCAAAATAGCGATGGGTTGCTAGCCGCATCGCCTATAACATGATTCCTATGATTTTCGCCCATTCCCTCGTGGGCTTTTACGCCATCTGCGCGGGAAGAGAAGCAACTGGTAAATTCTATATTTTCTCTTTACCCCCAGACCAGTATGTACACCGTAAAACGGGGTGAGTAGGGACAAAATTGAAGTTCTAACCTCAATAAAAAATACTTGGATATTATTCTAGCCAGAACATATTGAACTCTGGCAAAACTCAAAAACACCTAAAGCATAAAATTTACATATGACTAGCTGTTGCCACCGGCTTCGCGCCCGTTCGTCCTGTTTTTTTTTAAACGTGTTCTATTTTTTTTAATCAGGCGTTACTTTGCGGAGCTCCGTTTAGTTAACCAAAAAACAAGCAAGGAATTTATTTTCACTAAATTTTCCTCACCGTTTAAACCTTGTCTGGACTTGTTGATGTTTCAAAACCAAAACTATTCAAATCATTACAGCCATTCTCGAGTTTTAGCGAGACAAACGAACAGCAATTAATTTTATAATATTGTTCCTCAGAGCACCTGTGTCAACTCCCACGATCATTCTGCCCTCTTGTCTCGGCTCTTCAAGAAGTCCTCCAAGAATGCTGTTCCCCTGATCCTGGTGCTGGACAGGAACTCGCTCCGTCCCCTCGCTCAAGACAAGAGCTACGCCAGCGTTCAGGAGAGCTCGAATGAGGGCGAAGACTCCTTGCAGTACCTACTGGAACACCTGGTATGTATTTCATTTGATATAAAGCACACTAAATGTCCGACCTAAACTACTTTTTACGGAATCAACAGAAACCGGAACCGAAAGTTCGATCAGACACTAAAATGCACATGACAGCTGGAAGACTTCCACTGCTGAAGACAGTTGTGCTCCTTAGAACGCCATAATTGACGACATCTTATCAACTGCATCACTGGGTGTCCGCGACTCTCGCGATGTCGCTCCACCTAGTGGGAGGCCTGTCGCTGCGTCTTGCTGTTCGTGGTGGCCACTTGAGAATCTTTCTCCTCCGTCGGTTTTCTGTTCTTCTAGAGATTTGGCCTGTCCATTTCCACTTTAACTTATATATTCTTACTAAGCCTCCGATTTCTGTCTGTTTGTCTGTCCGATTATCACAGGGCTATATTTTATAAACTGTACGTAATACATAGAAGCATAAAATTTTTACTGCAGCTGCACGCCTGGGTATTTAAAAAAAAACGTGTACCCTTTTTCCAACAAGATTACCTTAATTTCCCATACAACTTTTTTGTGTCAGTTTTGTGACGCCCCATATAAATCGTATGAAAATAGTGTCACAAAACTGACAAAAAAACCAATGGACACTTTTTTTCTTTACAAAAATAAATAGTGCTAATAATTCTGATTCAGAAAAACCCAAAATGTCATCATTTTGGAAAAAAAGTTTACATGTTTTTTTTAAATGCCCGCCTACAGTATTTTTTTTTTATTATTTATTTAAATGAGAAACAAACAGCATCAAATTACACGTATAGTTAAATGAATATAGTAAATACATAAGCCAAAACAGTTTCCACTTATAATTTATACATCAATTTGCTCGAAAAGTAGCACGTGCCAAATAAATTCTAAATTTTAACTTTTAAATTTTAACTATAAATTAGTATATAAAAAAAGAAAACAAAATACAATTTAGGGAAACAAAAACACAATAATATTGGAACAGTACCTATCGGATTTCAAGCACCTGAGCTCAACCAAAAACATCCACAGACACACCGGTTTACTAATTCAAAATAACTCTCCTGATTGCAGAAGCAAATTTACGATGGTTGAGTTGAAACAAATCAATATTAGAGTATTTATCATTATAAAACTTGCACGCTCTTGCCAAACATTTGTTACATACATATTTAGTGCGACTTAAAGGCACTGAGAATAGACGAGTGGACCGAGTTCGAAAACTCGGGCATCTAAATGAAACCTTGCTCAGAAGATCTTGAGAGTCAATTAAATTATTCAGTAATTTATACAAAAACGCGATATCTTTTTTCTCTCTTCGCAGTTCAAGAGACTCGACTTTTTTAACAATGGGTGACAGTAGGTAAGCAATGAAAAAAGTAAAAAATATAGAATCCCTATAAAAGAAACATAATATTCCTTCGGCTGTGAATCCGACTCCCTCTTGTCCAGTTTTTCATCATACAGAATTCCCAGAAGGTTCACACATTCTATATTATTAAGCAGGAATAATTATGTACGTACGTAATGCATTACATTATATTATTATACGTAGAGCAAACATATCCCGTTACTTCCTTCCATAGTGTAAGGTATGTACATTTAATTATGCCACAAAGCACGACACATCAGCAGCAGGCGCTTTGAACTTGTCAGAACCCATTTCCTTCTAATTATAAGGAACCAATCAACCAAGGTTCAGTACTTTGATCCGCGACAAACACAGTAAACACAGTAACTAATCTACAAACTATGGGCTGCAAGGCACTGTCATTCTCATTTTTATCTACACTGTCACATACAATGTCACTAACGTGGATTTAATTGCTATTTCAAATATTTTGAGAAAATACTGATGATATGATGGAAAAAAAAATCTAAATCACATCTAGAACACATAGAATAATCCGAAAAGTAAAGCTTTACGGGAATCGAACACGGATCCTCGTCATTCCGTGATGCGTGCTATACCCCGGCACCACCTACAGCAGGTGGGTAAGCCTTAAATTTTTCTATCTATTACTATCTGTCACGTTACCTTGTTACTATGCGTTTTTTTGTCGTCATTTGTTTGAATGATGTGTCTGGATATCTAGCACGAGAGCGCACAAGAGTCGCGTCGCGCGCGAGATAGATTGCCCGTCCTTTTCTTACTGTACCAACAAGAAAGAGACGGGTAGTCCAACTCGCGCGCGACGCGACTTTCGTGCGCTCTCGTGCTAGCGGGGCAGATACCTTCTTTCATCCATCCTCTACTCGACCAGGCCAACTAAGCATACTTTTTTCTATCCTAGTCACTATATCGCACTATTCCTTAATACGCCTTAAAATTTATGTGTAATAAGAAAACTCATAATAATTATTAGCCCAAGGAATTACATCTACGTTAGTGCACAAAACTGAGTTATGCCGCACACACGCACACAGATAGGTATTCCTTATTTAACGGGTACTCATCAGAGTAGGCAAAAACCGTAGTGTGTACGTGGCATTCCGCTCGCAGTAGACTCGCGAGCCACTCACAAAGGTTTTTGGTTACTCTAACGTGCAACATCACGGCTCGCAAAGGACTAAGCGGCTTTTGTGGATTACGTACTGGAGTACATTGTGGTTTATAGGACGTGTTTCGAACAAAAACAGTTGCTCGAATACGCACATGACTCAAGCGATTATGTTCTTAACACTTTGATCATGATCATTGAATTATTGTGATACTAGCTTTGATTGCAACTGCGTTGATCGTGAATGTATTATTATGGATAAAGGTTGATGACTTTGGCTACATTTTATAGAAAATCTATTAAATATTATACTTCCATGCTGGTCTGGGAGCAAAGAAAAAACATAGAATTTACCAGTTGCTGCTCTTCCCGCGTAGATGGTAAAAGCCCATCGAGGGAATGGGCGAAAGTCTTAGGAATCATGCTATAGGCGATGCGGCTAGCAACCCATCACTAATTTGATTTCCCTTTCCACCTACACGCCCTTAATCATGCTAAACGTGGCCTTAAGGTTTGTTACATTATGCTCTGTCTACCCCGTAAGGGATAAAGACGTGATATATGTATGTATGTATGTTATAGAAAATCTATGAATTATTATACTTCCATGCTAGTCTGGGAGCAAAGAAAAAACATAGAATGTACTAGCTGCTTCTCATCCCGCGCAGATAATAAAAGCCCATTGAGGGATTGGGCGAAAATCTTAGAAACCATCTCACAATAATGTCAAGCGTGGCCTTTGGGTCTTGTTGCCCTAGTCTCTGTCTACCCCGTAAGGGATTAAGACCTGATTTATGAATGTATGTATGAAATTACTAGCTGTTGCCCGCAACTCCGTCTGCATAGAATTCGGTTATCGCTATCCCGCAGGAATTACGCAATTTTCCGGGATAAAAAGTAGCCTATGTGTTATTCCAGACTATAATCTATCTGCGTTCCAAATTTCATCCAGATTTGTCCAGACGTTCTGGCGTGAAAGAGTAACAAACATCCAAACATCCATACTCACAAACTTTCACATTTATAATATTACTAGCTTATGCCCGCGACTTCGTCCGCGTAGATAAATCCCGTTTTTTTTCCTTATCCCGTGGGAATTTCCAAAAATCCTGAAATTAGTTTCTTAGTTTTGTAATCACCTACTTTTGTATCAAATTTGAAGTCTAGTTATTATAGTTACTGAAATAGCATCACTCGGAATCGAATATATAATTCTCATTTTGTCCTTATCCCGTGGGAATTTCCGAAAATCCTTCCTTAGTGGATGCCTACATTGTATAAGGTATCTATGTGCAAAATTTCAAGCCTCTAAGTCCAGTGGTTTGGGCTGTGCTATCCCGCGGGAACTATGCAATTTTCCGGGATAAAAACTATCCTATGTCCTTTCCCGGGACTCAAACTATCTGTATACCAAATTTCAACTAAATCGGCCCAGCGGTTTAAGCGTGAAAAGGTAACAGACAGACAGAGTTACTTTCGCATTTATAATATTAGTAAGGATTAGTAAGGATTAGGATTATGTCAAAATCTCTGGTTTGAACTCACGATTAGACTTTAAACAGTATTATCATCATGTACCAACCGTCCCATGCTTATGTTCTGCATCGATTAAGTATCAGTTGTATCTCAAGCGGCCGAGATAATATACGGCAGGGGTGGCCAACTTGATTAGACCCAAGATCTCCTGTTTACTAACGAAACCCTGTGCGTACCAATTACATACTTCATGAAACCTTAAATCAGCAGTTGGTGATTACGTTGCGCGGTCTGGTCTACGTATTTATATTTTTTGCCTTGCCACGATCGACTGGACTAACAGTCGCGATGGACCGGTCGATTGCGATCGACCTGTTGGCCACCCCTGATATACGGGATCATTTCATCACGTGCGATGCAGCTTAGTAATTTAATGCCTCTCCCGATCAATAGCAATACACAAGTGCAGTGATATATACGTATCAGCACAAAGGCTGCTAAATATACAACGTCTTTATCCCTTACGAGATAGACAGAGCCTAAGTTAACAAAACCAGAAAGGTAGAAAGTGGAATCAAAATAGTGATGGGTTGCTAGCCGCATCGCCCATTCCCTTGATGGGCTTTTAACATCTGTGCGTGAAGAGAAGCAACTGGTAAATTCTTTGTTTTTTCTTTGCTCCCAGACCAGCATGGAAGTGCCAAAAAAGAGTGGAAATATAGTCCTGTAATAATCGGACGCACAAAGACAGACACACCTACTTAGACCACGTCTTTATCCCTTACGAGGTAGACAGAGCCTAAGGTAACAAAACCTTAAGGCCACGTTTAGCAGCGCTCTGCTAACACTGGATTTTATATTCACTTGGCGAATTTGTAGTAATATTTTGTCCATTGCTGGACATAAGCCTTTCCAACTACAGTTACAATTTCTGTATTCAACTTAATATTTATCACCTAATTCGTCCTAATTTTCCAAATTTAAACACAGTCACTTCTTCCAGGTACAAAAGTCACGTCCCAAATACCAGGCGGTTCATCAAAAGTACTCCAAAAGCAAAGACCGCAACGTCTACCGCCCGAGCCAAGTGAGCTACAATAGTTACAACTATAATGCCAAGAAGCAAGACGACAGAGAAAGGAACGCCCTACGATCCCCTATCTACAGAAGTCTCTTATCCCTAAGAAACAGCCTCCGCTGCGGCGCCAGAAGCGAATGCCAGGACGAATGCAGTCAGAACTACAAAGGCGTTAAAGAACAGAAGTGCAATATTAAATGTGAGGTCAAGTTCGATTGTGATGAGCCAACGACGACGACTAAAAAGACCTGTGATACGTGTGCTATTGATTACGAGGCTTGCAGCGGGTCTGCGCCGTGTGATGAACAAGGCAGTACCAAGGGCGAGTTGGAGGTGACCGAGAAACCAGGATGCACGAGATGTTGATTAAAATGCTGAAGTTATTCGTTTGTTTTATTGATTAAGCGAAGTGGTTAGTTCATACTTACCGTAAAACGGGGTGAGTAGGCTGTGAGTAGCAGTGGCGTGGCGTCCAAAGAACTCGATTCTCACCGGCTTGCCTATTTTAAGACAGTAAAGTTGGGCACTTTTATTGTGCAGAATTAGAGGAAAAGGCTAGTTAAATGCCCTTCGGCTTGCCTTCTGATATACTTGACGCCGCGCCACTGGTGAGTAGGGACAAATTTGAAGTTCAAACCTCGATAAAAAATATTTTAATATGTAGCAAGTTGATTTTTATAGATAAAAAATGTTTTGGTAGTATGAATTTTAGTTTAATAATATTATGCCGTTTAGTTTCATAGTTTAAACATTGAACACTAAAATTTTGGCAAATCCCTACTCACCCCGTAGTGGGGTCAGAAGGGATTGGAACAAATAAAAGTATAACGATAGCAAATTACCAGAAAAAAAGAGATAATATGTCTAAAAATATAACTAAACTACTTTTAGAGCAAGCCAGAAATTTTAAGTAGCAAGTGAAAACACAAAACATTAGTTATATCTCTTCTCCCCCTCGCAATCCTTTCTCACCCCGTTTTACGGTAACACAAAAAGAAAAACGGAACCTTAACTAAGTAGATAGAACCCGTTATCTGTGGAACACAAGAGTTATCAAGTTAAAATGAACATAAAATACAGGTCTGTAGGAAATAGTACTTTGCAACCACAAAAATCAAGTTCCTACATACATGTATTCATACATAATTCACGTCTTTATCCCACAGGGTCACAGTTTTCTGCTTTCTCTTTTCAATGACTTGACTTCATAACTATGTTATTTTAGGACACCTTGTTACATGCGGACAACATGCGAGCATGTACTTCGATGCTGGTCTGGGACACAGTATATATATAAGCTAAAGCATTAAGGAACCTACAAACAAATCGCACACAGGCGCGCGCTTTACACGGCCCCTAAGCGGACCTGAGCCTGAGCGGAGTGGACGAGGTCCCCTTAGGGGCCGTGTAAAGCGCGCGCCTGTGTGCGTGTTTCGTTTCAACCGATTTGTTCGTAGGTTCCTTACTGCTTTAGCTTATATATATACTGTGTCTGGGAGTAAGGAAACACCATAGAATGTACCAGTTGCTTCTCTTCCCGCGCAGATGGTAAAAGCCATAGGAATGATCATAGGAATCATGTTATAGGCGATGCGGCTAGCAACCCATCACTATTTTGATTCCTTTCCGCCTATACGCCCATAATCATGCTAAGCGTGGCCATTAAGTCTTCTTGCCTTAGGCTCTGTCTACCCCGTAAGGGATAAAGACGTGATTTATGTATGTATGTATGTAGTCTCTGGATACCCTATGTGGAAAGAGGCGTGACGCAAAACTGTAGGCAATGCTGTGCCTAGATTTTAAACTATGAGAGCTGGTTAATACCAACATCTGCATGTTACCGCAGTCTCATAGTCATAATTTCAATAAATGAAAATTCATTCGCGAACGAAGCGCGCTATTTTGCTCATTAAGCAGCCACAATAGCACCGCTTTTATTGATAGGTTTATTATTACGAAATTTAATTAAAACGACTATCTCTCGGCGTGTACTCTTATTTTAATTAAAATTAAATGAAGGTGAATGCGCGTGTTAAGAGAAAATGCAGCGCGGAAACTGACGAACGTACATACTACTAATACCTATTACCAACCACTCGCTGCCTGTGAGGCTATAAGCTTAGGTTTTTATACAACGAAGGAATACAATACATACACGTCTTTATCCATTACGGGGTAGACAGAGCCTAAGGCCACATTTAGACTGATTGTGGGCGTATACGCCCAAGTAACAATCCAAAACCGGGCTAAATCTAATATGCCTTAAAAATATCTAAAGTTGGTTTTCACTAAGGCATCTTACACTTAAGTCTGTATTCATTAAATCTTGTTAATATTTAATTCAAAATTTACTTTAAATAAGACGACTTAAGATTATTTTCTCTTCATCAAAACCAATCAGATTTAAAACTGTCTTAAATATGTCTAGTCAAAAACCAACTTAAGGATAGTTATTCTTATCTCATATTTATAGAAGATTAACTTAAGATTAACTTGAATTTAGTTGAATTAACCAAGACGAACTTAATGCAATGTTGAATAAATAGGGCTCAAAGTTTTCTTTGAATAAATCTTGTTAGTATTTAATTCGAAATTGACTTTAAATAAGACGACTTAAGATTATTTCCTCTTCATCAAAACCAATCCGATTTAATACAGACTTAAATATGTCTAGTCAAAAACCAACTTAAGGATAGTTATTCTTATCTCATATTTTTCGAAGATTAACTTAAGATTAACTTGAATTTAGTTGAATTAACCAAGACGAACTTAATGCAATGTTGAATAAAACGGGCTCAAAGTTTTCTTTGAATAAATCTTGTTAGTATTTAATTCGAAATTGACTTTAAATAAGACGGCTTAAGATTATTTTCTCTTCATCAAAACCAATCCAATTTAATACAGTCTTAAATATGTCTAGTCAAAAACCAACTTAAGGATAGTTATCCTTATCTCACATTTGTCAAAGATTTACTTAAGATTAACTTGAATTTGGTTGAATTAACCAAGACGAACTTAATGCAATGTTGAATAAAAAGGGCTCATAGGAACTAGTTAAGTATTAACAGTATTAACTTATTCTTAACTTTGTCTTACTAAGTCAACATTGTCCTAAGTTTGATTTGTTTTATTGTAACTTGAATTAGCGCCATATTAAATTGCATGTGAAAACTAAATATTCGTAAACAGATTTGAAATCATTATTTTTTCTGCTTAGGTCAGCGTAATTTATTCTTTAAAATGATTTAAAATTAACAAATATTCGTATGGCTAGGGAAATTATCTCTTTTTAATAGAAAATGTGCAAAAAGTGACGTGCATGTATGGCGATGTGAATATAATTCGTAATTTTTCATGTAATTTCTATGTTATTATTAAAGCCCGTCTATTTCATAGTTAGATCCATAAATTTTACTCGATGAACGAATCTGCGTTGAAATTTCGGCGGTATTATTTCTACAAGTAATGTGACATCCATTCCTCGTAATTCGTAACAAATAAATGAGCTACGCCATTTTATGACAGTTACAGGTTTGTTAATATTATTTCGCCATTATTTTTCTGTTTAATAACTACGTGGAGTACGTGAATACTAAAATCTGTTTTTTTTTGTCTAGAAAAATGCCTATCTTTCTTATTGTAAAATTCTTAACTTGGTATTCTAGTCATCTTGTACACCAAAACCTTTGCCTTAAGTAAATCTATAGGATGTCTTGAAGATAATGTTATGGCCTTTCATAATAACTTGTCTTAAATAGGGTTTAAGTGTAAATTTAAAGAAGTATTGAAGTCGACCTTAACTTACACTGAAAACTTGTGCCCACTTTTACTAAACTCTGTCCACTAGCTTTCCATTAGATATCTTTAAGAAAAAAAAATACTTAGCCAAGACAATGGTGAAAAATCGCTGTTTGACTCCAAGATATCTATGATTCAAAATTTAGAGAAGCCATTGCTACTTGGGCGTGGACAGGAGAATCAAAAATAGTGATGCGTTGCTTGCCTAGAACATGATTCCTAAAATTTTCGCCCATTCGTATGTAATAATGTTTTTTCTTCGCTCCCATATCAACTCGGAAGAAAAGGAAGAAGAAAGGAAAACAAGTGGAAAATTAAAGGAAAGTGGATTATTAGTGGAAAGTGGAAATTTTAGGTTTATTCTTCCACTATCCATACTATTTGACCAAGAACAAGAAGAAGAAGATTGTTAAGGAGTTCCACAACTCCTTAATAATATTCTTCTCCTTGTTTTTCTTATTTGATGCGTATCAAGTCGTTATAGCGTCAACTGCCAATGTCTAGGTAATAAAAATATAGTTCAAAAATCTTACGACAAAACGTCGGCAACATTGTACGGTAATACGGTCAAAAAAGGTTATGATCAAAGACTCCCCTCTTAGCCAACGGCGATGATATCCCCCAGAAACTGCCAGGAAATCATTAGCCGAAGCCTAGGGTGCACCAGACCTAGCACTGCTTTCCCCCCCGGACGAATCCAAAAACGAACCGCAGCTCTTTACTACACGCGGAGATAACCCGACTCGCACCCTTACCCATCTTTAAATCCATGCTTTGGGAGATTTTGTCATCTTGTCTGAGTGGTTGTGGTTAGATTTTTGTATTAACGTATTTGTGTGTATTTTGGGGTGTTTTCTGTTTTCTCTATGATGGTGTGGTGTTCAATAAAGAGTTATTATATTGTATTTTATTCTGAGAGGAGGCCTGTGGCTGGTAGTGGGACGTATATTGGCTGGAGAGGATGAGATGATGATGACTTTATTGTTTTGTGGGTCACATTATCTTATAGGTCTGGGAGTAAAGAAAAAACATAGAATTTCCCAGTTGCTTCTCTTCCCGCGCAGATGGTAAAAGCCCATCGAGGGAATGGGCGAAAGTCTTAGGAATCATGTTAAATAGGCGATGCGGCTAGCAACCCATCACTAATTTGATTTCCCTTTCCACCTATACGCCCTTAATCGTGCTGAACGTGGCCTTAAGGTTTTGTTACCTTAGGCTCTGTCTACCCCGTAAGGGATAAAGACGTTATATATGTATGTATGTATGCTTATAGTAAGCAATTACCACTACCAATTGACATCCGCAACATCGGAGTAGTTCTACACAAATCGTGGTAGATTATGTGCGTAGTTTATGGTAATAATTTAAAAGAATAAACACTTTTTACTAAATCAGTTAATATTTATGACAGCGTCAGACGTCAAAACACTAAAATGTCAAAAATTCCGTGCAAAATCTCGCCGGTTTCGACCAATCTCAAAAGTTAAATAAGACGCGAATCGGAAGGTCTGAACCGGGGTAAATGAGGTGGGAAATACGAACACCTAAGTTTATCAAAAAGTTGGAGTCGGCCCCTTTAACAATGGTTCGCCCAGAGTCAACTGTCTAGATCTTAGATAACAGGCTCTGAAAATGTCAGGGGACAACGAGGTAAATTTTCAAAGTTTATTTTTCGATAAAGGCGCCAGTGTTGCCAATGTAGCGACTGCCGCTAGAAATGGCGGCTTTTAGAGTCGTTTTGAAAACACATGTACATAGTTAAAGGGCTTCATCAAAACAAAAGTTAATTGATTCCTCTGTGTTACGACTCTATCACCCTTATTGCAATGATATCAAGGTGAAACGGTCGTAACACAAAGGAATCAATTCATTTTTGATGTAGTTGAGCCCTTAACTTTGTATTTTTTTTAAAACGTCTCTTGGTTTCAGTGAGTTCTTTATTTTGTGTGACTCTTGCTTATTGTCCTTTCAATTGTTAAGGTTTACTGAAAGAAATCCTACTAATATTATAAAGGCGAAAGTTTGTAATGGATGGATGGATGTTTGTTAATCTTTCATGCCAAAACGGCTGTATCTGGATGAAATTTGGAACATATATTGATTATAGTCTGGAATAACTACTCTACTTTTTATCCCGGAAAGTTGCGTTCCTGCGGGATAGCGATAAATGAATTCTACGCAGATGAAGTTGCGGGCAACAGCTAGTAGATACGGTTCAGTTCGCCTTTGTGCGTCTGTTTTGTCCTGTTTATGAATCTAATTAACTTAAACTAACAATTCTTATTAAAATGAAAAGAAACGAGATTTTCATTCTGTCTCCTGGGAGCCGTTCTACATTAACTAATTTATTAGCCTCCTCCAAACTCGTTACTATGATAAATTATGAATACTGTTTTTTCCGAATCCCTAAAGGTTTTTTTGCCGAATTTAATTATACATCTTCATTATTAATTCAGTTGATATTACAACGTTAACGCAACTAACTATACTGCTGACAGAAATTTTTATTTTTTTGTTGCGTAAAGACATCTGCGCAATCGTGTGATTTCAAGTACGCATTGCGTATTATATTTATGAAAGCACTGAATTAGCTCTGCTTTTTATGATTTCGAGTTATTACAGAGATTGTTCCTAAGAAATCGAACAAAAGGAAAGGGTGATAAAAAATGTTTATCGTCATTGTAGGTAACTTTGTTCTTATTTTTTTATTTCTTCTTTCTTCTCTGCGGATAAAAAAGCTAAAGTAAATAAAATTACAGTAATTAATATCCTTACTTTTTATAAAATGAAAGTAAAAAACAAGAATGACCTTGTTTTTCTTTACTACCTACTTTTCGAAAATATTTTTTTTCTTGTTTCGGCTTCTATTTGGTTAGATAACTAAGTAATTTTGCACAAAGAATACATTTGTATTTTTAACCGACTCCGCCAGAAGGAGGGTTATTGTTTGTAACGTACAAACTTAACTGAATTTGCATGTTACATTATCCCAGAGTAACATAACCTAAATTTATCATCAACCTAAAGGTATTATAACCTAACTTTAATTTTGAATAGTCGAAGCCGCGTGCAACACCTAGTATAATATTGTATATCTTAACTTCCATAGCGAAGCCTATCCTAGAGATCGCTCCCAGGTTTGTTTGTAGAAATGTACTTACCTATTTAATGCTATTGTTTTCTTTTCTTAGATGGAAACCATTACTGAGGAGATTTCAGATGAGGTAACAGTGTTGTTTGATTCCTTGAGTCTGATAAACCTTTGACTATTATCTAAACCTCTACTAATATTATAAAGAGGAAAGATTTGATTGTTTGTTTGCATTAAATAGGCTCCGAAACTAATGGACCGATTTGAAAAATTCTTTCACCATTAGAATCCTACATTACCCTGATGTACATTACCTATGCTATATTTTTTCATTCTGCGCGGAAAAAGTCGCGGGCAGTAGCTAGTTATTAATAAATTGTCGATCAGTCAAACGAGTGATCTATCACTTTTCATCCACCTTCCTACCAAATGAAAATGTCGCTGTAGTCTAAGGAACTTTCATGTTGAGAGCCACGTTTCGTTGAACAAAAACATTTTACCTGGCTACTCCGCTACTCAAAGCGCAGAGCGAATAGAGAGTAGCGGAATAGCAAGGTAAACGTAAAGACGTTTACCTTGCTGTTCATTGAAATAGAGCTCCGCAAAGTAACGCCTGATTTTATAAAACGTCTTATCAACAAATTTTATGACGTGCAAAGGATTATTAATCTAATGCTGGCCATACACTATCCTTCCTATCGTCCAGTCGCTATGAAGAAAGAAAGAAAGAAAGAAGACATTTATTCCTTTTTGCAAGACACACAAATAAAAGAGAATATACACAATTTTATAGAAAATAATCATGACAAGAAAAATAGATCATGAGCATTGTGTGTGTCTTCGCAAAAGTGAAACGGTCGCTGGCTCAGCAATACGCTGAGGCGTTAGACACCTGCAGCACTGATTTTCAGCCAGAACCGTGACTCACGAAACGATACACAGATAAAATATACTACATAATCCATAAACTTTTACGTAAACAAATAAAACAAATAAATGGTAAAATAGATAGAACCCGACTTTTGTGTAACTAAAAAAAAAAAATACATGTATTAATTAAATAGTTTACAATAAACAAAAAATTAAAAAAGGACGGAAAACTAAATTGTTCAAAAACAACAGGCTGGCATATCAATGTGCAAAGTGCTGGAGGACAAGGTATTGTAAGGATTTTATGACGCATTACCGATTGGATCAGTTAGAATTGACCGTGTGCAGGACGGAGTGTGGCAGCCTGTCATGCCATTCCGCTCTCACACACGGTCAGTTTTAACTGATCCAGTCGGCAGCGTCATGCCGATTGGACAATAGGAAGGTGGTATGGCCAGCATTATTGTGGCAGACCACATATTTGGTTGATGCTACCTACCTTTAGACTGACATGATCATGGTCATGAGGCATGCAGCTGCGTCGGAGTATCAGGAGCTCATACAAAATATGGTGTTATTGATCATCAATGAATGTTTTTTTTATTTTACCCAGCGGATACCTACCATATACTCCTTGGATAGGGGGATTTCCCGATACGTCCAGGAAGAGATCCAGACCAGCAGTCAGCCTACCCTGGATATTTACCCTGGAATAGCCCCCATTTTGTACGACTTCGTCGAAGAGCGGCAGAACCCTCATTCAACTAAGTAAGTTGCCTCCAAGGGTGAATAAAAAATCTAGTGTTTACAAAGCCCTGCTCCTAAACGAAAGGTACTAATAGGCAGTGTAACGTCACTTTATATTGGTTATATACAATAGTCAGACACACAAAAAAATAGATTTCTAGGTTTACTTCATTACTTGTGTGTGCTACAAGCTTTTGTACCAAATTTGAAATTTCTAGGATAGCTGGGCACAGCATTTTTTGTAGAAACTCCTTTTCTAATGACAGTATCTTTTGATTGCGTCGATGAAAAGGGGTGATTTTTTCACAGCTTGTAATCGAAAACCTTACACACTGGTTTGGCATACCTTTAAACACCATGTAATTAAGATGCGCTCATTGAAAAATCTTGACAAACTCGTGGTAATTTTCAGCCTCATAGAAGCCACAGCGCACCTGGTGAAAGGCTGCCTTGGGGCTGGTCTACTGGGCATCCACGAGGGCTTCATGCATGGTGGCCTCTGGTCATCCTTGGCAGTCACACTTGTCGTCGGCATAGTGGTGCCTTATACCATGTTAGTAAGTAACAAGCAGGATGGTAGGTATAGTTGGGAAAGTTTCTGACGAAACCATCATCGTTGGTCTGTAGCAGCCCACAGCTAAACACAGGCCTACCTACTACTACACTTATGTTGTTACCGGGCTTTCATAGGTGTCCTCCTAATTCGAACTGTCAAGGAGTGAAATTTGCTCCCATTATGTATATTTCCGAAAAGATACAACTTACGAGTAAGGCCCTTCAAAGCCAGGGAGAATAGGCTGATACTGCTGGTCTCATTTGCACTCTCCGTCAGATGAGATAGCGATCAAGCACTGGTCAGTCCTACTTACAAAAAAAGGTAGATATGCCAATTTTGACGTGAATTATTCCACTAAAGTGGATCAAATATGACTTCCAAGATTTGACCTGAACATGCATGAGCAAGAATTCAAATCTAAGACTTATGATTAGGATCTTTTTATTCGCAGTATACAAAATGTCTTAGAATTTTTCCGGAATACTTCGGCTATTGGTTGGATGACTTTGACTTACATACATACATACATACCGTCTCGCCTCTTTCCCACAGGGGTAGGCAGAGACTACGTTATTCCACTTGCTACGATCCTTACATATTTCTTTCGCTTCATCCACAGTCATCAATCTCTTCATACATGCTCGTCGGTTTCGGGTACTCCTGACCTGACCTTTTTCCAAAATGTATATTTCCAAAACTTTGACTTAATCTGTAAATATTTAGTAATTCATTTTTTAACTGTTGTTGACTGTACGCCACAGTGCGGCGTCAAAGAGGTGACTTAGAATTCAAAATTACGATAACACCTTTTTGAGGAGTGTTTTTAAACTAATACCTGTTGAAATAATCCTTACTCCTTACTAATATTATAAATGCGAAAGTAACTCTGTCTGTCTGTCTGTTACCTTTTCACGCTTAAACCGCTGGGCCGATTTAGTTGAAATTTGGTATACAGATAGTTTGAGTCCCGGGAAAGGATATAGGATAGTTTTTATCTAGTTCCCGCGGGATACCACAGCCCAAACCACTGGACTTAGAGACTTGAAATTTTGCACATAGATACCTTATACAATGTAAACATCCACTAAGGAAGGATTTTTGGAAATTCCCACGGGATAAGGAAAAAACGGGAATAATATATTCGATTCCGAGTGACGCTATCTCAGTAACTATAATAACTAGACTCTTCAAATTTGATACAAAAGTAGGTGATTACAAAACTAAGAAACTAATTTCAGGATTTTTGGAAATTCTCACGGGATAAGGAAAAAAACGGGATTTATCTACGCGGACGAGGTCGCGGGCATAAGCTAGTCTGAAATAATTCTAAGGCCTTCTATACTACTTCTAGCTTTGTAAAGGAGTGGTTGGTGAAACTAATTCGTCTACAGATGCTGGTACAGTCAGCGCAGAGGATGTATCTGATGATTCGGGTGCCTCGTCTATCTTACCCCGACTTAGCAGAAGCGGCGCTAGCCACTGGTCCCGTGAAGAAGCTAAGGAGATTTAGTAAAGTATTTAGGTGATCACGATTGGCTTCTGTCAAGCGAAGAAGTATTCCATTCGTTATCAGTTACTTCTTTCTTCTTTAATTTTTTAATAGCAATTATTGTTTCACCAGGTATACAGTCGACATGTGTTTATTTATTGAAATGTGCGGGTCCTGTTGTCTCTTCGAGATTATGATTGCGTGCACTTTAAAACAGGTATAATACATACATATATACATACATACATCTATCACGTCTTCATCCCCCACAGGGGTAGACAGAGCCTAAGGTAACAAAACCTTAAGATATAATACTGCCGTCCTAATTCAAAAAGACGTATCTCCAAAAATCCTTACCAACTAAGATTTCTCTTTTAATATTCATGAGATTGTTCCATGTCCAACTTTCCAAAAAATGTTAAAACTATTACAGTTTTTTTTTAGATCCGTCCTTTTGAATCAGGACAGTAGAGTAACATCATTATCAACATTTTGGTTGCAGTGTATTTGTATTCATCATGCATATATTTTACTGTGGTACTTTTTTGTATAATATATCAGTCTCTTTCTCGAACTAACAGTAAGAAAGAGACAGGCAATCTATCTCTTGCGCGACGCGACTCCTGTGCGCTCTCGTGCTAGACGTACTGTGATAAAATTATTCGATATTTTTTTACTTCAGGTCTTAGAAGCTGTATCGTCAGAAATCAAAGAACTAAATATGAGTATAAAGATATACATTATAATTACGAGTGTGCCGCTGCTATGCGTTTGTATGATCAGGAGTTTGAAGTTCATGGCACCTTTGTCTCTAGTCGCCTATTTATTTGTTAGTAAGTATACTATAGTTTCAGTTTTGTTATTCGTTAACTTTAAGACCCCGTTTTCACGTGTTGAATTATTTAAAAGGAGGTCGGTTGCCCATACACCGCGAACTATCGAACAAATTGATTCATGACCAGTGATCGTACTTTCGTATCATTTTCGGTGCAGTGCTAGGGTTGTCAGTAGTGCCCAATATTAAATTCTTTGACCCAAGAATCAAATAAAATAGCGTATTAAACAAAACGGAAATAGTAACATGTAAAGCCCAACCCAATATGCATAATGAAATGAAGGGATAATTTACTATATGAGAAAATTCAGAAAATAAACAAGCTGGCTGCTGTTGTTCGACAGGGCAATCAAATTTACGAAAATTAGTCGTCAGCATACCCTTCGAAAAACTTGAGGAATTTTGGGTTACAGTAATAAATGTTATACACAATTATAATAACTGATTAAGTAAAAAAAAATGTTTTTCATTTTCATAACACAATAACAATAATAATCAATAACATCGTCAATCATATTATACAATATACATGTTGACAACCCTAGGTCGCTGTCGTGTGTCATTTGACGTCATCACACCAAAAATGCTACAAAAAGTACGATCACTGTTCATGACCCTGGAACATTTCGCAGTAAATTTCATACTGGCGTTACATTGAATTGTCAAGGAAAGTCACTGTGATGTTTGCTGTGAGAACGTTCTATGGTGGGTTAGGAACTCTTCCCCTCAGTGCGCCAAGGCAATGCGACTTCCAGAATTTTCCTTGCAAGCTTAGGCTTACAACGCTTACAGGCTTTAAACGGTACAGGCACATCTTCCCATGGCCAGGAAGTGGAAATTGCTACTTCCGCCTCCGGGCGACGTAAATAATATTTCGTGTTCCCATTACAGTTCTGTGCGTGTGCGCGACGATATTCTACAGCATATCACTAAAGAAGAACATAACTGAGAGGCCAAAGTGGAAGAGCTACCAAGGTCTTTTCAGGTTCCTTGGCACCTGTTTCTACAGTATACATGGCATTCCTATAGCATTGCCCCTCGAGAATTCAATGAGGAGTCCAAAACACTTTATTATTGTACTGCAGTACGGTGAGTTGCATTTTCTTGAGCTACGATTTAATAAGAGACGTGCATAGTCTGGAGTTGATGATGAAGAAGACCCTCAACAAACAAACGCTTCGTCTTAATGACAAACCAAAATTCAATAATGTTTAATGTTAATTTTGTTACTTTATTAGGAATGACGGCCGTGGTATTTCTCATTGCTGCTGTCGGATTTTTCGGCTACTTGGGTTTTGGTGAAGATTGTCAAACGCCGATCACCATACACATACCGATAACAGCGTAAGAACCAGCAGTTCATATGTGCAAGGAAAATCTTAGATGTATACTTGTAGAGATAATAGTAAGCAGAATTACTAGAATTATATCGTTATGAATACGATAGCACGATGCAGAACACGGATAATGTTATTGGCGCTAGCTACTCGCACGTCGTATCAGTTTGTGTAGTAGATGACTAGGTGGCGCTAGGGTGCTGCTAAGCTACGTAGCTCGTACTATAGCTCGCGTCATGTAAAAAGAACGCTGGAAGAAAGTGGAGCGGGGGTGCTTGCGCATGGGTACACTATGAGCAGAGGGGGGTCCTTTACTTTTTTCCAGCGTTCTTTTTACATGACGCGACCTATACGCTACGCATGGTTAAAAATGGAAAACCTTTGAAATTTATTTTATTACAAAAAAAATGCGACTGCCTTAACTATTTATTTATGGTCACTTTTGCATTCCTTTTTTGGCATGTGATAGATTTATTAACTTACTTAGTAGGAATCTGTTACTAATCAAATTAATGGACTCATTTTACATAGACGTATCGATAAAGATGTATTTTTTTATTTACAGTGGAACTTTAACTGTCCAGTTTTTGTTAGCCTTCATGTTGGCTATCTCTTTTGCTCTACAATTTTGGGTAACCTTCCGCATAATTTGGAATTACATTGGAAGATGCCACAGGAGGTAAAGAAAAATTATAATTCTTGACATTTTCTTGCACTAGTACCGTTCTGTATAAATTCACTGCTAGTTCATGTATTATATCGAAAATACCAAATTACATCTAGTATTTTGAAGGGATTTTAATTTCTTAATTGCAATTTACTTCCTTTCTCATTGGCTAAGTTTTTAATATCAGTGTCTTCTTGTTGATCAGACATCGCGGGCTCTGGCAGCGGCTCTACAGGGCTATCCACGTGGTTGTGATCTCGTGTGTCGCCATGGCCTTCCCCAGAGTGAATTTAATGATGACTCTTGTAAGTATCTTCTACTACTTCTGCTTTTCTATAAAGTGTGTATATAAACGCTTTGTTGTACAAAATGAAAAAATACATACATACATACATACATACATAAATCACGTCTTTCTCCCTTACGGGGTAGACAGAGCTTAAGGTGACAAGACCCAAAGGCCACGCTTAGCATGATTGTGGGCGTATAGATATAGGTGGAAAGGGGAATCAAAATAGTGATGGGTAGCTAGCCGCATCGCCTATATGATTCCTACGCCCATTCCCTCGATGGACTTTTACCATCTGCGCGGGAGGAGAAGCAACTGGTACATTCTATGTTTTTTTTTTACTCCCAGACCAGCATGGAAGAAGAAAAAACACAATTTAACAAAATCTGTGTATACAAAAGTGAACGTATTCTTTTAAGGGATCACTTCCACCTTTTTGTTGTTGGTGAATGTTAGTTGTGTTGTAATTTTCTGGTTAAACCTGTTAGTGTATCTCGACATTTCCCATTTATTGCTTGTGTGTTTATTTTTAAAATTTTTGATGATGTAGTTCCTTTCATAATCTGTACTTTCATAATTGAATTTACTTTTTTGAAGGTTAAGTGGTAGAGTTCCTTATAGGGGTAAGTTCGCCTTTGTGCATATATTTGAGGTCTTTTTTTGTGATTTGTCTCTGCTTCTTTATATAATTGTACAATAAAGCATTTACTTACTTACTTACTTACTCTGGTTTTTATCATGACTATTCACCACATTGTCCACGCAGGGCCGGACCGTGAGTTTAGGGGGCCCTGGGCTAGTACTACTTAGGGGCCCAAAGAAAAAATAAGACAATAAAATTATGGATTTATGGATTTTTTCGCATTATCGTCTATTTTTGACTGTCTTGACTTAGCTGGGGGCCCCTTGAATCCACGGGGCCCTGGGCTGAAGCCCAAAAAGCCATATGGTAGATCCGGCTCTGTGTCCACGTATGTACTGACACCGATTTCCAACATTAGTACATGGATGTTTCTTCTACCTTTCTTTTCTATAGGTTATCTTTCTGCTCTTCTCTATCAAAATGTAAAGTTAGTTTCATGAGCATAGACATTATCTCAACATAATAGGCATTCTGAGCTTTTCTAACAGTATATTTTTGTCATTTCAGCTCGGTGCAGTCTTTTGTGGTTTCATAGGTTTTATATTCCCTGCTTTTATCGAAAGTCTAGTCATGTGGAGAGAAGATCGAAGGCGAGGAGTTAGGTCAGTGTTGCTAGCAATAATTATGATACGCTTGCCTTTGTGGCCCTGAATTAATGCATGTCGTTTTTGCAGATGGAGACTCTTCAAGAACATCTTTTTAGTCTTATTTGGTACTACAGTCTGTGGTTTATCATTATATTCTTGTCAATATGAGAAATGGTAGCTGATCGGGCGCTTTTATATTTGTTAGAATCTATAGTTGAAAACAGCGCCATCTATCGTCCCTGGTGAGCAAATGTTTCATGAGAGTTTGATCATAGTGTCGTAGAGATACATTATTCAAACAGATGGCGCTTGGCGACAATATCGCTAAGTAAAACCACGTGACAGGTGGTAAAGATGGAAAATTTCGAACACCTACCCACCTGTGTTGTGGTATGGGTGTTGTAGGGGTAAAATCACGCAGCACGAATTGATGAGGTACTGGGTTCGATTCCCGGCCATAGCTTAACTTTTCGGATTTTTCCTGTGTTTTTAGTTTTCAGTATTGTTTAGAAATAGAATTTCTAATGGGTAAACCGTAAAAATAGAAAAAAAAATCGGGACGTAAAATTCTCGATTCTTTGATAGCTTTTATACCTATTACGTAGAATAAAATCTAAAAAACTTTCTGAGCATACTAATCGTGGCTAAAATAAATATAGCAATGAACATTTTTTGTAAGCGTTTGTATATAATGTTAATTATACTCATAATTAGTAAAATATGCATTTTAATTGATATTATTATAATTAAGCCCGGGATAGGTTTATTAGGGAGATAAATGAGTGTTTTCCATAAAAAGTCCACTCGAACATTTTGACCAGAATCTATTTTGGGTTTTTCTTACTCAGAATCGTTCACCCTATCGATCCTTATACAAGAAAAAATTATATAATATGTTTTTCACACAGGCTTGGTTATCTATATATATTTCACACAGGCTTGGTTATCTTGCACGTGAGTAGCGGAGTAGCAAGGTAAATATTTTTTGCTCACTGAAATGGACCTACGCAAAGTAACGCCTGATTCAATAAAATAGATAAATGTTCTACGACGTCAGGCCCCTATTTCACCAATTCGACCTCCGGATCCTCTGGTATAGCGGTGGTTGTCGATGGTGCTGCTAACTTACCAACAGGTGACGCCTTGCTCGTTTGCCGCCATAGATGGAGTGTCCGCCCATTACTAAAGGTTAACGACACCATAACATTACCTTCGGCCCCTTAGCGTAGTTCCCAAAGACATTAGGACAGGGTGATGGTGCTATTTATAAACAACGCAAAACAATGGGCTTGCCGACTGCCCTTAAAGAACTTGGTCGTGGTGGCCCTTGGCAGTCGTATTCTGGCTCAAAGGCGCAATTACACTACAGCGTTCCTGTAATGCGATCGCCGAACTTGTTTCAAACTTCGGCCAACAATCGTCTTCCTTTACATTAGTCTACCTGCTTACTTCGGCGTATGTTCGTTACGCTGTTGGGATCGCCGCATATCGAATTCGGTTGTCGATTCAGTGTATTTTTTATATAAGAGGGGGCAAACGAGCAGACGGGTCACCTGATGGAAAGCAATCACCGTCGCCCAGGGACACCTGCCAGACCTGGGGAATCACAAGTGCGTTGCCGGCCCTTTGAGGAACAGGAAGGCTCGCTTTTTAAAGATCCCTAAATTGTACCGCTCAGGGAATGCTGCAGCAGGAAGTTGGTTCCAGATCTTTACCGTACGAGGAAAGAAATTGCGTTTAAACCTACCGTACCTATACCTACCGTATCTATAATTGCGCCATAGAATAATCTAAAGGCAACTCTCGTCTTCAATGCTTGGCTGTATTAAAGATTGGAACCTAGGGCCTGTTCTGAAACTACATACATACCAGTGGCGTGGCGTGAAGTATCTCAGAAGGCAGGCCGAAGGGAATTTAACTAGCCTTCTCCTCTAATTCTGCACAATAAAGTGCCCAACTGCCTTACAATTGGCAAGCCGGTGGGAATCGAGTTCTATGGACGCCACGTCACTAATACATACGTACTGTAGGAATAGGTTCGGCTAGTTTATGCTGGCAGGTTTTGGGTGCTGGCTGCTCTGAAATAGTTCAAGTTCCGAATATCGAACACCCGTTCGATATTTTGAAAGGTTTTTGTTTTTGGAACTTGGGACGGCTCTCAGAACAGCTCGAACTGAAAGCCGCATAGGCGGAAAATCTTAATAATTTGTATTGGTAATTTAAAGTTGAAATAAAATCAAGAATTAATAAGTTTGTGTTTTAACTTGAGTAACTTGGCCTTCTGCAGCAACAGTTTGGTTAGGAACTTTATATCCCGATTCCCGTATAGTTTGAGGTGCCTCTTCAGGGCAGCTCCACAGTACACAAATCACGCCTTTACCCCTGACGCGGTAGACAGAGCCTAAGCCTACAGGCCACGTTTAGCAAGACTGGAAACTGACTGGACTGGTGGAAAGTAGAATCAAAGTATAGTAATGGGATGCTAGCCACATGCCCTATAACTGATTCCTATGATTTCCGCTCATATCCTCGATGGGCTCGATGCTTTTTGGCTTTTTTATTTGGAAACTAAGTGCCTCATTATTTTCTTGCTACAGCGCCAACGCTTTAAGTAATAGCAATGATATTTTTCAGAGTAATTGGCATTGTTCATTTTTTTTAAGCTGTGCTTTAAACACCTTTATTTGATAAAATGGACTATTTCAAGCAACTAATTTGAATATTATGCTTTTACGTAGCTTTGTTAATTAATAATAAATATTTTTTCGCCGTTTGATAATTCGTGAATTTAGACCGAATCCCAATCGCCTTCGTTCGGCTGGCTATAAAAAAAAACGGCTTTGTCTATGGTTTTGCAGATTTGACAGTGACACGTGACAGTTGCCGTAGCCAAACTTTTTTTTTCATTTTTGTGGCAAACATTCGATGCTGGATTCTGTCTAAAAACCCGGTCATTCGGTCAAACAAAGGTTCAAAGTACTTTTACAAAAATATCTGCAATCATAAAGTATTTTTTAAATTGTACAAGATAAATCGGATAATTGATGGTTTTCCTCGAAATGGTTTTCGAATTGGAGCATACTAAAAAAAATGAACAATGCCAATTTATCCCACTATCATAAATGCGAAAGTTTATATTAGTTTATATTAGTGTGTATGTTTGTTCCTTACTCACGCTGAAAAGACTGGACGGATTTTAATCAAATTCGGAACGGGGATAGTTGGTACCCTAGATTAAAACATAGGCTACTTTTTGTCCCGGAAAATTACGTAGTTACCGCGGGATAGCGATAAACATGTGGAAGTTCGTAGCTGCCTAGAGTCGCAACGTAAATAATAATTGCAATTCTCGAACGAAGTCGCGGGCAGACGCTAGTTAAGTATACATTTTAGTATAAATAGAGTCGCGTATACCTAGATTGATATAAAAGTTTCTAGTCAACTTTAACCGATCAGACAGGACACCCTAGCAGACTGAATACTCTAATCACTAGAGTCTAGTGGTTAGTGACCCTGACTATAAAGCTAGAGGACCCGGGTTCAAATCCCGGTAGAGACAGGCAATTGTATATTGAAATTTATACAAATAAACTCTTAATTTCAACCGCTAACTCTAATAGTTTACGTGAGCGAAGCCTCGATATAATCCCTACTAATAATATAAAAGTAATTCTGTCTGTCTGCCTGTTTGTTACACTTTCACGCTTGAACCACTGAACCGATTCAGCTGAAAATTGATATACAGATAGTTTAATTCCCGGGAAAGAACATAGGATAGTTTTTATTGCGGAAAATAGCATAGTATCCGCAGGATAGCGATGAATTCTGCGCAAACGGAGTTAGTTAGACAGCTAGTCTAGTATAAGCTAAAGGCAAGGGTATTGCAATCGCTTAGCCTATCCAGAATAGTCACGTGAAACTACAGAAACTGCAAGAATTCGGGACAGCAATTATTGTCATTACGAGTCGGAAAGTGTCCTCGAAAGGAACCATAGTTCAAACTTAAGCAATCTTAGCTCTAGGCAATGGGTGAACAGTACATACTTTAATACCTACATATACGTGTTGAACATCCTACTAATATTATAAATGTGAAAGTTTGTGAGTATGTTTGGATGTTTGTTACTCTTTCACGCCAAAACGGCTGGATAGATCTGAATGAAATTTGGAACATAGATAGATTATGGTCCGGAATAGCACATAGGCTACTTTTTATCCCGGAAAATTGCGTAATTCCTGCGGGATAGCGATAAACGAATTCTATGCAGACGAAGTTGTGGGCAACAGCTAGTACATACATATACAAATCACGTCTATGTCCCTTATGGGGTAGACTGAGCCTTTTTTTGCGATGGGAAAATGCGACGCATGCGACGGCGCGGAAGTTGTGTGAGGCTCCGAGTGGAAGGCGGGGGAGGCATGCCCACTAAAAAACCGGTCAAGTGCGAGTCGGACTCGCGCACCGAGGGTTCCGTATCATTATCTATAAATATATAAAACCAGTGTAAGCAGAGCCCTGCTCCAAAGCAAAATGTACGCAGTGTGGGGTTACTTTATATTGGTCACTGCTATATACAGACATACATACACATTTACGGTTTTCGCAATTATTCTTTAATCTGTGCTATAAAATTTCTGCGTTCACGGGAACTACCTTGTAGGTTTTGATTCCCTTGAGAGTTGAAAATTTGCGGAAATTTGCGGCATAAACGGCTGTATCTTTTGATTGCGTTGGCTTAGAATTTTGATTTTTTCACAGCTCCAAGGGGCAGTAGACCTAAGTATTTGATATAAATTTCAGCTTGATACCTCCACGCGTTCCTGAGAAAAAGGGTCTTGACAGACGGACAGACGGACAACAAAGTGATCCTATAAGGGTTCCGTTTTTTCCTTTTGAGGTACGGAACCCTAAAAACCCACCGGTATTCCCTCGCTGCCATTGGGGGGCGCTGTGGGAGCATGAGGGTGTCACCGCGTATACCCACCGGTCCCCCAGCCTATGTAACGGGACTCCTGCGCCAAGACAGGGGGGTATACTTGGTTCCCCCCCTAGACTCGTGGGGGGTAGACAGAGCCTTTTCTTCCAGACCCATATTAAACATATGTATACTTGTTGAAAATCGTGTTATAGACGATGCGGCTAGCAACCCATCACTATATTGATTCCCCTTTCCCATAATCATACTTAACGTGGTCTTTAGGTCTTGTTAATTTAGACGATGTCTACCCCGTAGGGGATAACGGCGTGATTTATCTGTGTAGATATTTAAGAGACTTAAATTAAACACGGCCGACTGTACCGCAGAATCTCTACGGCATTATCTATAAACAAATAGAAAAGGCAATTTAATCTTAATGATAAACTCTACACAGACTACTGAGAACCGGCAACGAATACAGAGCCAGTGTGTTACTCGTACTTGATTTAGTTATTTTATCTTTAAATATACATACATACATACATACATCAATCACGTCTTTACCCTTACGAGGTAGACAGAGCCTAAGGTAACAAGACCTGAAGACCACGTTTAGCATTATTGTGGGTGTATGGATGGAAAGTGGAATTAAAATAGTGATGGGTATAGCCACATTGCCTATAACATGATTCCAAAGATTGACTATTACATCTGCACGGGAAGAGAAGCAACTGGTACATTCTATGTTTTATCTTACACATTAATATACATTATACATTTACAAGCTTGTAACTCTAGATCATAGATATCCATAATGTAGGAAACGTAGGATATCTCTACTATAATATTATAAAGTGATAAGTCTCTATTTTGAATACAAGCTTTTTTGCTGACTTTACTTGCATTGCCATCCGTCCTACAGAATGTGTACCAAATTTCAAGCCTTTCAGACCAACCGCTGAAAAGTTCCCCTGCGGAGTCAATGCTGGCTGGGTCACCGGAACTCCACTACCACTCTTCTTCTTCTTCTTCTTCTTCTTCAACCTTTTTCTACCCAATGCTGAGTAAAGGTCTCTTCCTTAGCCCTCCAATTGCTGCGGTCTTGGGTTTTCCGCATCCAGTCCTTCCCCGCTATTTGAATGAGGTCATCGGCCCATCTTCTGGGCTGTTTCCCCACGTTTCTGCGCCCAGTCGTTGGCCTCCACTCCAGCTCTTTCCTACCCCATCTTCCATCAGATCTGCGGCATATGTGGCCAGCCCACTTCCACTACCACTACTTTACTACTACTGTTGGCAACACCATCCGGCTCGAAGGACCAACATGTAGCTCAAACTATCTAGGTTTATTGCACTGATTATTTATCAATGAAAAGGCTTTTTAGACGTAAAAAATATTTTAACTAGCTGTTGCCCGCGACTTCGTCCGCGCAGAATTATTATAATATAGCCTATGATACTCACAAATACTGTGGCTTTCTATTGGCAAAAGAATTTTCAAAATCAAAAGCGTCACTCGGAATCGAATATATAATTCCCGTTTTTTCCTTATCCCGTGGGAATTTCCAAAAATCCTTCCTTAGTGGATACCTACATTGTAAAAGGTATATATGTGCAAAATTTCAAGTCTCTAAGTCCAGTGGTTTGGGATGTACTGTCCCGCGGGAACTATGCAATTTTCCGGGATAAAAACTATCCATAAAAACTATCCTATGTCCTTTCCCGGGACTCAAACTATTTGTATACCAAATTTCAACTAAATCGGCCTAGCGGTTTAATCGTGAAAAGGTAACAGACAGACAGACAGAGTTACTTTCGCATTTATATATTAGTAAGGATTAGAAAGTGTACACAGCAAAGAGCACGGTAAGAGCAAGAAGAAGGAAGAGGGCGCTAGTGTTGCCGCTCTTACATTTTATTGGTGTTGCCAACAACTACTACACTTGAGCAAAGCCGGGGCGGGTCGCTAGTGAAATAATAAACGATAGTGGACACTCCCTGAGGAATGCTCCATTGATACAAATGTTTAATAGTCTCCTAATGGTGTAATAACTTCGTTCGCGACACTACTGACCAAATTAGATGGTGAATTAAGACAAACGACCGATTCGACCTTGATTCAATTTTATGAATGCCACGAGTAATTATTACATTATATAAACTATATTGAGACTATAGTAACGTCACGAGTAACAACCGCTATAGTATTTTATGCAACCGTTACGTAACTTTTTAAACACAAAGCGCGTCTGGCTGTCCACAGGGGTGCTCATAGCGTCATGTCGCGTTCTTCTTCTTATTTGTGGCGTATCAAGTCGTTATAGCGACGACAACTTCGCCAATGTCAAAGTAGCAAAAATATAAATAAAAAATCTTGTGACAAAATGTCGGCAATGTTGTACGGTAATGGTCAAAGACCCCTCTGTCGGGCTCTTAGCCAACGGTCAATGATATCCCTCAGAAACTGCCAGGAAATCATTAACCGATGCCCAGGGTGCACCGGACCAAGCACTGCACTTCACTCCGGATGGATCCAAAAACGAACCGCAGCTCTTACCACACGCGGAGGTAAACCGACTCACACCCCCATGTCGCGTTCAAGGGTTCGCAAGAGGGCTGTCAAAAATGACAGTTCATAGCCAGTCGATTGGGTACGTTTTGATACTACAATACAGGTTCTTTTTTTCTTTAGACGCACGGAACCCTAAAAATTAGCGAAGTAAGGTTTCAAACATAAACGTGGTAATTTTAAACAAGAAATATTATTTGACTTAAGCAAAACAGTTGCATTGATTATCCTTAAGGAAAATTATCTAAACGAGTTTTTATAGCTTAATCATGTTCTGACGAAATCAGAATGGCTGCTTACTTGATTGGAGAAACCAGTTTTAGCCATTTACCTACATTTAATAGTCCTCATCCCACTTATCCTTAATCTCTCTGTCTGTCTGTTCACTCTTGAATAGCTGAATCGATTCACATGAAATTCGGTATGGATGTAGTTATGGTCCCGGGAGAGGATATAAAATCGTTTTTCCATTCATTCTGTTTTTAGAATGAACAAAAAGGTTACCTTGCCGCTACCACAAAACGCAGCGTAGCGGAGTAGCAAGGTAAATGTTTTTTCCTCATTGAAATGGACCTCCGCAAAGTAACGCCTGATTCAATAAACAATTTATTTACGTCCATATGGTATGAAGTGGTTTGACTCTCGGGAAAGACATAGGACAGGTTTTATCCTTGCATAGTTCCCACGAGATCGCGGAAAACGAATTCTCCGCAGACGTAATCTCGGTGAGAAGCTAAGTACGAAATGAAAGATACACAAATGGGCAGAGGACCAAAAAGTACGGTCAAGTGCAAAAATAAGTATCGATAGGAACTTCTCAAAAATATGTCCCACAATCTTATTACGCTGGCGTAAGAGCGTATGGTACTTATTTTTGAAACTTTGTCTAGATACATATTATTACACTTGACTGTACACACCGTTAAAGTTGCGTTAGTAAGGTAAATAAAATTCGCTAACTTTTTCATTGTGACACGAAAGTTATCCATACAAATGTACCTATGACTAACTGTTTTTTTCTTTACTCCGAGACCGGCATGGAAGTAATTAAATTAAAGATGTCATTCTTATTTTATTATCTTTTAATTTCTAAGGTGGTTAAAAGCGGGTGTAACCAGATTTTTCCAGTTAACAAGTTGGACATCAAATTACGGTTATACCTAATAGTGAACGTCTTAATTGCTTTGCTAATTTACTTTTTTCTTTGTCTTTTTTAATTTAACGATTGTTTATTAGGTATATTCTACTGTCCTCATTTCATTCTTTAGGTGGGTTATTATAGTACTTAGAGCTGTGTGTGTGTGTGTGTGTGTGGCATCATAGCTCTCAAACCGATAGACTGATTTCGATGCAGTTTTTTTTCCTTTCGGAGTCGAGACTCCTAGCCATGCTTGGTCCAGCAGTTTGAAGAATATCAGCTCTTTCCCAAAGCGATGTAACATTTTTGGCAAAAAATGATTTCTATTACGCGATCAAAAAAGTTAATATGCAATGGGTACCTAGTTTCAGCGAAAATTTTATTATATTCTGAACCATTATGTTATGTATTTCAACCCAATATAATCTTACTAGCTGTTGCCCGCAACTTCGTCTGCATAGAATTCGTTTATCGTTATCCCGCAGGAATAACGCAATTTTCCGAGATAAAAAGTAGCCTAGGTATATGTTATTTCAGAATATGTTCCAAATTTCATCCTGATCTGTCCAGCCGTTCTGGCGTGAAAGAGTAACAAACATCCATCCATACTTACAAACTTTCGCGTTTATAATATTAGTAGGACAACATAAACTTTATGTGTTTTGACCCGCACCCCCATAAATAGTGGTTCCAAGTTCGAATATCGGCACAGCGTGCAATAAATTCTACAGTCGCATTGGTTCGAACAGAGTTTAACTTTCCGATACGTCTAATTGACAATGGCTGGTTTTCATCGTCACGAAATTGCCTCAAGTGATGCCCATTGCTGCAATCACAATACGACACTCAATATTATTGATACCAATATAGATTCTACATATATATATGTGCTCTAAATTTAGCTCAATGTATTACCGATCACAGAATATGAGGGTTATTTTCATGTTTACAAGTATCATAACTTCTTCCATGTCCGTCTTGGAGTAAAGACAGACAAAGCAGAAGAAAGAGAAAACAGAATTTACCAGTTGCTTCTCTTCCCGCGCAGGTAAAAGCCCATCGAGGGAATGGGCGAAAGTCTTAGGAATCATGTGGATCATGGATTTTCCTTTCCACCTATGCGCCCTTAATCATGCTAAACGTGGCCTTAAGGCCTTGACATCATTCAAACAGATGACGCTTAGCGACAAAAATTCGCATAGTAACAAAAGGTCACGTGACAGCTAGTAACAGGTAGAAAAATTCGGAGACTACCCGCTATGGTGGTGTAGGGGTATAGCGCGCGTCACGGAATGACGAGGATCCGGGTTCGATTCCCGGCCATAGCTTTACTTTTCGGGTTTTTCTATGTGTTCTAATTTTCACTGACATTTAGAAAGTGGCCTTAAGGTTTTGTTACCTTAGACTCTGTCTACCCCGTAAGGGATAAAGACGTGATTGTTTGTATGTATGTATGTATCATAAAATTACGTAAGTTCTTATTTTCAACCCCCAACTTTGTTCTAAGTTTGACGTCAATGTATCTCTGTGTCTGTATTTGCTTGTGTGTGTGTCTATCCGTAGGATCGTAGCTCTCAAGCGGATGGACCGATTTCAATGCATATTATTAATTGAATTGCATATTAAATTAAATTATGCACAAGTATGTAGCATGAAAAGCGACCTGTCATTTTTCGCTTACCATTTTTTTTTGTACCGTTTCCTAACTAATAAACGTAGTTTTTTAATTCGAAAAATCGAAAGTACTGAAAATTAGAGGAAAACAAATTACGGTCAATGACACTTATGTATGTTCATTGTGAATCGTTTTGCCAATTTCTGTCTTTAACCATATTTTATTTGTTATTAACTTTATTATATAATGTCTGAACTACATTTTATAAATACAACCTGTTCGAAATTCTAATAAACGAACTGTTAAATCAATGGAAATATTGATATTCGCCCCGAGGTATAATCAGCATCATTTTTTTCTGACAAAGCCAATTTTATGTTCAAATACCTGATGCCTTTTTTCCAAAAAGGAAAGAAAATGAACAAGTGGCTCACCTGATTGATGGTAAGTAAGCACCACTGCAGTAGAAATTTGTGCTGGGGGGTTATCACAATCGCTTAATGCGTGCGAAGTTTTATTCGGGCGAAAGTCTTAGGAATCATGTTATAGGCGATGCGGCTAGCAACCCATCACTATTTTGATTCCCCTTTCCATCCATACGCCCACGATCATGCTAAGCGTGGCCTTTAGGTCTTGTCACCTTAGGCTCTGTCTACCCCGTAAGGGATAAAGACGTGATTTATGTATGTATGTATGTATGTAAGTTTTATTCAGCGAAAGGGACACAATTACGCAGGTATATGGCTCTGTCTCTTACGCTGAACGGAACTTGTCACGCTTAAAGCGATTGTGATAACCCCCCAAAAGGTGTCTAACGCCTCGACAATAATGGTAAGCCAGCGACCGTTTCAAATATGTGACGACACACTTATTAAGTCTATAGGAGACATTTTCAAGCCTGTGTTTTATGTTTCATTTTTTAAATTGTAAGTTAAAAGACTTCCGTGTTTCTTTCTTTCTTTAAATCGGTTGAAAATGGCTACCACAGCGATCGCTCAGCTGCTAACATAAAAGGGCATCTTAAAATTAAAAATATCCTTTTCTGGCGATATTTCCGAAACAAGAACATCTGCCTGTAGGGTTGTTGAGGGTTCTGTTTCCACTTCCTCATAATGAGGAATTTCCGCAATTTTTTGAATTCCTCTACCGCTACCCCTTCCTCATATAAATGAAATTAAAAAAATCGTCTTCCTCTTCCGCTTCCTCTTAAATGTAGAGGAATTTTCATTTTACCGCCCATGTCGCGTATTTACTCACGCGCTCGTGCCTTTTCATTAAAATAGTCCCAGTGGCCGATTTTCATTACTAAAATAAACTTTATGTGCATAAATTACGTTTTCTATCATTTCATTAAGGCGCTGTAGATAGTGAAAACTACAATTTTAGAAAATATTAATAAAATACTTGCACAGAACTTACAACTGCAATTTTTTTATATGTATATTTTCAGTCTATTCCCTAGATTTTTACTTCATCAGAAACACGATTGCTGAAAAAAACCTCGATAGTTTTTTTTTTTGAAAATAACCCTTTTTTTAAACCTTAAACCAAATATTTCGATGACTATTATGAATATCTGCACAAAATTTGTTTTATTTAATAGTTTTTTAGTAGATCTCGATTTGTGCTTCATAGATTTTTAATAAGTTGAGTACATCAATCATACCAACTTATTTAGTTTTTGGCAAAATAAAATGGTTCAACGCGCGGCGGCGGCCGACTATTGCCCAGTCGCCAGTACGCTCGTGGCCTCTGCCGACGCCGGACCTGTGCACATTTTTCTAACTCGGTAATAGTACTTTAGACAGCAAGCAATATGGGTAATCGCAGTGTAAATAAAGTTAAGCGAAAGAGGAAACGCTTAAGTGAACTAAGAGAACATAATGAGAAACATTAGAGTGCCTAAACGGTAAGTACCTACATACCAGACCGCGTCGTAGCGATTTCACATTCGTTTTGACGTAGTTGGTTTGCAGTTTTACTAATTGTGTGTTATACAGTTCTATTCTATTCTAGTTATTTTCAAGTGAGTTACAGCCGTTTTTCCTTAATGAGTATTAAATATGTCTTACGATAATTTAAAATCCGGTTTGTAATGCATTAATTTGTAACTAAACTACACGTGAATTAAGTATCATTATTTTAGAGGTGTTGAATAAATACCATCCTACTAATATTATAAATGTGAAAGTTTGTGAGTATGGATGTTTGGATGTTGTTACTCTTTCACGCCAGAACGGCTGGACAGATCTGGATGAAATTTGGAAAATAGATAGATTATAGTCTGGAATAACACATAGGATAGGCTACTTTTATCCTGGAAAATTGCGTAATTCCTGCGGGATAGCGATAAACGAATTCTATGCAGATGGAGTTGCGGGCAACAGCTAGTTTAGTATAATTGTAATTTTAGAGCAAAACAGGACTCTCTCAGCTTGAAAACCCCGGAACGTCACTTACAACCCTGACACCGATAGATGCGTCACTGCCAAACTCAACGGACACTGAAACCCCTAATCCTTCTCGTAAGGAGTAAGTTTCATTACCATAACTTAGATAATTCTTAACTCACATTATTACTGTATTTTCCCCGGATAGTTTAATTCGAGAAATGCTTTATTCTTCCATATCTCACTCGTGTCGTCCTTGTCTCAGAAAATAATAAAAAAAAAGAAGCGCGAGACACCCATGAACATTATAAGTAGTCGATATACGCTTGACATGTGTCGGGTTCGTCCGAAACCCTTAATCAGAGCGGCCGCAGCACGTTTACTGCGCGTGGTCGCTCACTCAGCTCAGCAGAATTATTATGAATTATTATGAAATATTAGAGCTTATTACGAAAACGCTTGATTATTATCCTATCTCTAAGTCGGAATATCATTATATGACTTCTAAGTTACTTTAAAAAAAAAAATGGCGATGCTCGCCAGTTTGTTAGGTGAACTTGGCTGGAATGGCTGGTCATGCTGCCGCTTGTCTAGATGTTTCAATTTCTGCCGTCTAAAAATAATGTTTTTATTTCAGGGCAGAAATAACTTGTCGGCTTAATTACCCTAGGCCATCTCTATCAACTCTAGAACACCTACAATCACCAACTGAGTATGTGGGTCAATTTCAACAGTACTCATTTTTTGTATCATTTCGGTGTGGTCCCTTATATGTGTTTTTTTTTAGATTTTTAAATGTCAAACGACACCTTAGACAATTTTGCAAGACATAATGTAAAAGGGAACCTAAAACCTTAAGTAGTTTTCGAGTTATTAGAGGTCGAATTTCTAAACACACAGCGGAACGGAATTATACAATGTACACCGGAATGAATGACACCTTACAACGGAATTATAAATATACACGGGGATGATAATATCAGCCCACTGGAATGAAATATGGACCAAAGGAATTAAAGTAATAAATAAGGCTCCATAATCACGTCTTTTATTTAGAAAAAATACAGACAGACCTTAAGTATATTTTAATAGTCCTAAGAGCGAAAATTTGGTGCCAGTTAATGAATATTTTTTAAGTAGGTATTTCATCACTTGGTAAACAACATTTCATGAATTCATTTTACAGACTACGTTAGGCAAATCAACGTTTCACAAATTAGAAATTGCATAAAACATTAGATACTTGAAAAAAAATCATATTATGTTGTAGAATAGATAGGTATATGAGATCATTACCGAGTAATTATTTGTAAATTGAATATTTTTAGGAATGACAGGTGTCTGAAATGAATAGTTTGTAAATCGTTGTTTGTTAAGAAGTGATTATAAACCTGAGTTAATATTTTGTACATAATTTTGCTGATATTTTATCTCCAGTTCCTTTATTTACGATGAAATAGTTAAAAAATTACAAAAATAAGACGTTTTGATGTTAGAATTTTGTTTACCAAATAGGACAGGTAAGAATGACACTACCTTACATAGACAGACCAACTTAAAAATAATTCTGTCTTTAGTATTTATTGTGTAGCTGCGAAAGAATCCTACGTCGTATGTGAAAATTAACTGTCTAGCTATCACGGTATTCACGGTTATGAGATTCCCCTGGTGACAGACAGAGAGACGAGCAGTGGTCTTAGTAATAGGGTCCTGTTTTTGCCCTTTGGGTACGGAAACTAAATTTTTAAGCCTTTTTTGTAGCGCCCCCTGATAGCCTAAAAGCGTAAATTTTATCTTAGAACATGAGCTGTGGTACAATAAAATAAGTTCAGTATTTGATTTAAGAAATTATGCTACGGAACCATTTCATAATAATAAAGTGAAGCTACATTTGATGTCATTCCGGTGTTATTTTCATTTTGGTGAGTATTTAAGTCATTTTACTACACCGGAAACACCGGAATAAATATGGTGGAATGAGAAACTTGACATAAAAATAAATATTTAAAAAAAGTAAGCCTCGTGTTCTTAAACTAATTAAACTCTTGAAATCAGAACTACATTAGACGTGACATAATATAAATTTAAAACAAAAGCGATACAAAATACAAAAGCTATGACTAACTCCGGAATGAAACTTTTTTTGTCCCCACACCATGGCGATGATAAATGCCCACGTTTTGCTCGGAAACGTTCGCCGTTACACACGTCTACTCTCGCTGAGCGCCGCAGTTTGACTATCGCTCGGGGTGCGCGGGAGACGGAGGGGCTTAAGGGTCAAACTCGGCAAATAAATCGTTCCCAAAATTTGCCCGCGGAATGAGAGCGTGTCTCCGGACAAATATATATGCATATATTCAGAGGTTTACAAATGAGGTAAAAATCAGGCGATGTGCTTTTTTTGTTACCTGTTTATTATGGTAACTAGCTTTTGCCCGCGGCTTCGCACGCGTGAACCATGAGCATTTCAAAGAAGCTAGCAATCAAGCAAGCGAACACCCAAACCCATGCAAGCAGGCAAGCAAGCATGCAAGCAAGCATGCATGCAAGTAAGCACGCAAGCATGCAAGTAAGCATGCAAGCATGCATGCATGCAAGCAAGCATGCATGAAAGCAAGTATGCAATCAAGCATGCAAAGCAAGGACTCAAGCAAGCATGCAAGCAAGCGTGCCAGCAAGCATGCATGCAAGTAAGCATTCATGCATGCAAGCATGCATGAAAGCAAGTATGCAATCAAGCATGCAAAGCAAGGACTCAAGCAAGCATGCAAGCAAGCCCCCGCATTGCCCCGCTGCCTTAATTTTTCTGAAACTGTAAATATTACAGGATTTTTATAAAACAAACCTAACCTAACCTAAAGGGCTGTCCTAAAATATACCTACCCCAAATAGCTTTTGCCCGCGACTTCGTACGCGCTAAGATGTAAAACGAAAAAATAAGTTTTTTCTCGTTCCCGTGAAAATTTTGGGGAGTGCTTTCGGAGTACACTTAAAGCTTAAAGAAACACACGTTATAAATGTTAAGTCTCTTTCTTCCGCTGTTTCGTCTGGAAACGTAAAATCCCGATTTTTCCCGTTCCCGTAAAAATGTTAGGAAATCCTTTGTTAATGCTTCCTTACATTCCCTATGGAAGCTAAATGCTAAATGCTAAATTTCATCTTTCTATAACCAGTAAAACGAAAAACCCCGTTTTTCCTGTTCTCGTGGGAATTTCTGGAAACCCTTTCTTAGTGCTCCCATACACTCATCAAGGAAGGTTCTTATCAATTTCTACGACCAGTAAAACAAAAAATCCCGTTTTTTCCCTATCCCGTGGGAATTTCGAAAAATACCTTCTTAGTGCACCTCTAGGATACTCAAGGTATATGTGTGCCAAATTTCAATTTTCTAGCCATATTATGCCTACCACAGTATTTCTTTGTAAACAAATATTTTTCCCGTTCCCGTAAAAATGTTACGAAATCCTTTGTTAATGCTCCCTTACTCTCCCTAAGGAAGCTAAATGCTAAATTTCATCTTTCTACGACCAGTAAACGAAAAATCCCGTTTTTTCTGTTCTCGTGGGAATTTCTGGAAATCCTTTCTTAGTGCTCCCATACACTCATCAAGGAAGGCTCTTACCAAATTACAGCTTTCTACGACCAGTAAAACAAAAAATCCCGTTTTTTCCCTATCCCGTGGGAATTTCGAAAAATACCTTCTTAGTGCACCTCTAGGATACTCAAGGTATATATGTGCCAAATTTCAAGTTTCTAGCCATATTATGCCTACCGCAGTATTTCTTTGTAAACAAATATTTTTCCCGTTCCCGTGGGAATTTGGGAAAGTACTCTCTTAATGCTCCTCTGCACTCCAGAAGTAACCTACATGCCGAATTTCAGCTTTCTGCAACCAGTAAAACGAAAAGTCCCGTTTTTCCGGTTCCCGTGGGAATTTCGGGAAATCCTTTTTTTATTGTTTACACTCCCCAAGGGAACTTGAAGGCCAAATTTCAGTTTTATACGACCAGTAAAACGAAAAATCGATCCCGTAGAACTGAAAATATAAATCCCGTTTTTTTCCTTATCCCGTGGGAATTTCCAAAAATCATTAAGACATTATTTTACTATTATAATCACCTACTTCTATGCCAAATTTGAACAGTCTAGTAATTATAGTTCATAGGATTTCGTTTAACTGAATATATAAATCCCGTTTTTTTCCTTATCCCGTGGGAATTTCCAAAAATCCTGAAATTAGTTTCTTCGTTTTGTAATCACCTACTTTTGTATCAAATTTGAAGAGTCTAATTATTATAGTTACTGAGATAGCGTCACTCGGAGTCGAATATATAATTCCCGTTTTTTTTCTTATCCCGTGGGAATTTCCAAAAATCCTTCCTTAGTGGATGCCTACATTGTATAAGGTATCTATGTGCAAAATTTCAAGTCTCTAAGTCTAGTGGTTTAGGCTGTGCGTTGATATATAGTTAAGTCAGTCAGTCAGTCAGTCAGTCAGTCAGGACTTTGAATTTTATATGTATAGATAAAACAAAGATATTTTTTTTGTTGTCACGCATAGTGTTCGACTTATCCGGCATTTTGTAACTTAAACCGGCTCCGGGACAACCCACCTCGATGAGAAATATGGTCTAAATATATTTTTTTTAATGATTAAATAACATAACATTTTAATTTTAGCTGTTGCCCGCGGTAGACAATATATATATATATATTTATATGAATAGGAAGGCAAACGAGCAAGTGGGTCACCTGATGGTAAGTGATCACCACTGCCCATAGACACCCGCAACCCCGGAGGGATTGCAGATGCGTTGCCAACCTAGAGGACTAAGATGAAACGCCTCTTGTGCCCGTAATTTCCCCGGCTGTCTTAATCTCCACACCGGAACACAGCAGTGCAAGCACTGCTGCTTAGCGGCAGGATTAGCGAGTGAGATAGGAGGCTGTTTCCTAAAAAAAATAGTTCTACATTATCAAAGCCTTCTGCACCTGCGTTTTCAGTCTTGCCATCAAAATTTACTGCTTGGGAAATCCTATAATGTATTATTAATGAGTCCATTAAGTATAAATAATATTACTTGCAGCATTTTTTCCTAACTTTTATTTTGATTCTGTTTTCTGCATTGAAGCTAATATAATGATAAATCTTGGAAGAGTCTATTTAATTTATGTAGTATTTTTTTTGTATTTGGCATAAGCACTGTTAAATATAGGTCTTTATTAAACACTGAACCAGCACTAAACTTAATTATATTTTCAGAGAAATTACTGAAGATCTGCAAGTCGAGACCAGATCGAATGAAGAGAATTGGTCACAAATTCAAGGACGAAACTTATTGACATCACTTATTTTATTCAGCAGCTGCAGACACAGCTGCCAGCCACGATTCCTTGTTTAATTGCAATTTTACTCATGTGTCACTTATAGGAGAATTACAGGAATTACTTCGGCTGGAATCGGCTATTCCCACACACACACAAATCACATACAAAATAAAGTATTTTATAATGTTCGGAAAGCTCCGGAATTTACTTCACCCAGAATACGGTTACGAACAGAATAAGGCCATGCGCGGGGCGCCCCGCATGCGCCTCCACTTCATGTCTGCTTCACCCCCGCAAATACCTAAAATTCGTCTATAAGCGCGCCTTAATAAATAATAAAATACTTTATTTTTTGATCTATTTGTTTTTTTTTATTTCCAATTAGTAATATGTCACTCTCACACAATCCTATTAGGTACTTTTTCTCTTCCTCATCCGCAGCCTGATCCTCATAAAAGTCTACTCTTCCTCATCCGCTTCCACAAACGATGTGATTAATACTTCCTCTTCCGTCTTCCTCATAACCACTTCCTCATCAACCCTAATCTGCCTTGTTCAAACCATAATATTATTGTTAAAAAAAAAAAATTATATTTTTACTTACTGTTGCCCGCAACTCCGTCTGCGCAGGATTCGCATACCCCGTGGAAACTTCACAATTTTCCAGGATAAAAAATATGCTATGTCCTTCCCCGGGAATTAAACTATCTCTATACCAAATTCCAACTGAATCGCGTCATTTGTTTAGGCGTGAGAGCATAATAGAGTTATTATCGCATTTACAATATCGGCATTTAGGAGTTAGGTTTATCTAAGCACGCTTTTAAAATAGAAATATATGAAAAATTAGCGTCATTTTTAAATCATTTTGCGGTTGTAGCGTCTTAAATGGATATGTAAATGCGCAGCGATATAAAAGCAACTTCACCCAATCTCATACATATATTTATCTCATTCGTTTACCTGATACAGTCGTTCCGAGTCCATAATATAACGTTAAAGAAACATCCACTTACTACTGAACTTTAAAAAAAAACATAATTGACAAAAAATACAAAATACAATACGGACAAGAAACAGCACTTTCTAAAATTATGGTCTTGTTAGAAAAGTGACAGATTACAAAACAAAAAAAAATAGAGTAATTTTTTTTTTTGAAAATTTTTATTAGTAAAATTAGAAAAGGTGACTTGGAAAATATCGGAAAATATTTTATTGTTGTTATAAATTCCGGCTAAGTGTACTGAGCAAGGTCAGTGGGCATGCAGATGCCTCGAGCCACTTAATAGAGACAAGGAGTGCGACAAAGGAGGTTGTGTGTTGAAGATAAAATGGAACTGACTTTATCTCATGTGAGTAATCATTCATAATTAATATGCCAGTGATTGTGAACTTTACATGATTTAGTTATTAACTAGCTGCCCGCCACTTCGTCTGCAAATTAGTTTATCGCTATCCCGCGGGAACTATACAATTTTCCGGGATAAAAAATAGCCTATGTATTAATCTAGGGTATCAGCTATCTCCGTTCCAAATTTTATCCAAATCCATTCAGTAGTTTTTACGTGAAAGAGTAACAGACATCCATCCATACTTACAAACTTTCGCAATTATAAGAATCTTCCATACTGGTGAACTAAGAAAAAACATAGAATGTACCAGTTGCTTCTCTCCGCGCAGATGGTAAAAGCCCGTCGAGGAAACAGGCAAAATCTTAAGAATCACGTTGTAGACAATGCTAGCAACCCATCACTATTTTGATTCACCTTTCCACCTGGCTCACAATTATGCTAAACGTGGCCTTTAGTTCTTGTTACCTTAGGCTCTGTCTACACCGTAAGGGATAAGGACTTGAATTACGTATGTATGTATATTCATTTTTTATTTTATGAGCAATAAAGAGTTTACTTTACGGTGATATTTTTTTATTTTTCTCCGAGATACATTATCTCTGTTTGAACAAAAAGGATTTTCTATTCTGTGGCAAATAAGCCTCATTTCGTAGACGTACAGTCAGCAGCGAGAGGGATTATTTTGATGAATTTTGTTTATTCTAGCGTTTAGCACGGGAGTAGAGTTTGCTATTGCCAAGTCATTTTTATAAAATTCCGTGCTCGTCTAGAAGCAAAGAAAAAACATGGAATGTACCAACTGTTTCTCTTCCCGCACAGATGGTAAAAATCCATCAAGGGAATGGGCGACAATCTGAGGAATCTAGCTAGAGGCGATGCTAGCAACCCATCAGTAAACACGGCTCTGTCTATTCCGTAAAGGATAAAGACGTGATTTATGTACGTATGTATGTATTTTTGTGCGGTCGTATCAGTGGCGTGCAGTGGTGGTAATGGTAGGCAACGGGAAGGTGTTGCATTGACTACCTCTGGGTTCGTAGTTAATACTCTTACATTCATGTAGCCAATCCCGTATTATTTTTCTCTCATTATTATTCAAAAGTTAGTTAAAACGTTTTTGTTTTGTAATAAAGGTAGGCATAGAACAAATTGATTCCTGTGGAACCCTCTTACAATAAATGTCATTGAGACGTTACATTGAATTGACAAGGAAAATCATGTGACGTTTACTGTGAGAACGTTCTACGGTGGGTCAGTAATAAAAGAAGACAAGCAATGTTAAGATTAATAATTGCATCATTATAGTCATAAACAATATGGTGTCAATGTCAGTTGGTTTAAATACAAGCAAAATTGTCCGATTTCATTGAATTGCAAATAGAATAGGTATTTTTCTTCTCTTGCAACAAATTACACAGCAATAGCCTGTAAAAACAAGTATGGATTGCCAGTTTGTAATATTTTATTTGCATGTGAATATTTTCATGTTCAGGTATTCATTATTTTTATTTGTTTAAAAAAAATACTATTGTAGCTTAGTACATGAAGCTACCCCTAGATGGCCTTAAAAAGCGAGCCTTCCTGTTCTTGAAAGGGCCGGCAACGCACCTGTGATTCCCCAAGTCTTGCAGGTGTCCCTGGGCGATGGTGATTACTTTTCATCAGGTGACCCGTCTGCTCGTTTGCCCCCTCTTATATAAAAAAAGCCAGTAGGGTTAGACGGGGTTTTTTATAGGTTTTTATAGTTATTTTTAGCATAGTAGGTTTTTAGGATTAGTGTTTGTATATTTTAGTTAATTAGTGTGTTTTAAAATATATATATATTTTATGTATTTAGGGTATTTTTTTAATGAAGCTCCCAAGCTATAACGTAATTCTTTTTTGCTGACTACATGTCATTATCACAGCTCGCGTCGCATTAAGTGTACGGCAACGGTATAATTTACCGAATTCGCAAGGCTTATATCAACGCGTGGATATAATATATATATATATATATATTTTTTTTTTTTTTTTTTTTTTTTAATGTCAATAGGAAGGCAAACGAGCAAGTGGGTCACCTGATGGTAAATGATCACCACTGCCCATAGACACCCGCAACCCCGGAGGGACTGCAGATGCGTTGCCAACCTAGAGGACTAAGATGAAATGCCTCTTGTGCCCGTAATTTCCCCGGCTGTCTTACTCTCCGCACCGGAACACAGCAGTACAAGCACTGCTACTTAGCGGCAGGATATAATAATAATATAAATAAATGTATACGTCTATTTAATGAACACACTGCGAACGTAGTGTACCTACCTACTATTTGTAGGGTATGGTTAATAATTAAAACTGTGGTACTGTTTCATCATGTGAAAAATAGCTACCGAATACTTAGCTGATGAACGTAAAATATTTGTGCTATATACAGATAAGACACTTCTCGTATGTACCTACATAATTAAATGTTACAAGAACTATTTACTACTACAACTACTACAATTTAGGGATCTTTAAAAAGCGAGCCTTCCTGTTCCTCAAAGGGCCGGCAACGCACCTGTGATTCCCCGAGTCTTGCAGGTGTCCCTGGGCGACGGTGATTGCTTTCCATCAGGTGACCCGTCTGCTCGTTTGCCCCCTCTTATATATAAAAATAAACTATTTAGCTACTATGTTTCCAAGTTGGTCTGGGAGCAAATATAAAACACTAGCTGTTGCCCGCATCTTCGTCAGCATAGAATTCGTTTATCGCTATCCCGCAGGAATTACGTAATTTTTCGGAATAAAAAGTAGCCTAATGTGTTATTCCAGACTATAATCTATCTATGTTTCAAATTTCATCCCGATCTGTCCAGCCGTTCTGGCGTGAAAGAGTAACAAACATCCATCCATCCATCCATACTTACAAACTTTCGCGTTTATAATATTAGTAGGTAGTATAGAATACATGTACCAGTTGCTTCTCTTCCCCAGCAGATGGGAAAAGCCCATCGAAGGAAATTTTAGCAATTATGTTATAGGCGATGCGGCTAGCGACCCATCACTATTTTGATTCCCCTTTCCATCTATACGCCCACAATCATGCTAAACGTGGCCATTAGGTCTTGTTACCTTAGGCTCTGTCTACCCCGTAAGGGATAAAGACGTGATTTACGTATGTACGAAGTACGAAACTTTTCAGGTGTATTTCTTCTTCTTCTTTTTTTAATATGGCCCCATCGATCGATGCGATAATTTCGCCAATGTCAAAGTAATAAATACGGTATTCAAAAATCTTGTGACAAAAATGTCGGCAACGTTGTGCGGTAGAACGCAGTCAAAAGACCCATGTCGGGGTCTTAGCCAACGGTCAATGATATCCCTTGGAGACCGCCAGGAAATCACCGATGCTCAGGGTGCACCGGACCAAGCACTGCTCTTCCCCCGGACGGATCCAAAACGAACCGCAGCTCTTGACCACACGCGGTGGTAACCCGACTCGCACCCCTCAGATGTATTTAAACTTTATTTACAGAACAACCACACTCAAACGGAGGTTGTGGATCCGAGGATCAAGCCGCCGCCGCAACCACCGCCGACGGGCGATCAGAAGAAATTTGTCCGCCATTTTGATAAAGAACCATTCGATTTTGTGGCCGAGAGGAGTATAGCCAAGCCTACCAAGTGAGTCAATTAAATCATCAGCCAATAGACGTCCACTGCTGAACAGGCCTACATGAGCGTCGTAAAGACCGGTCTTGCGCGGCCCTCATCCAGAGGAATCCCATGTCCATCACCTGGTCAGTAGTCCGTCATGTGGGGGGCTACGTGGTCGCTCGAGAACCTTCTGGCTCCATCGGCCGTCGATCCAGTGAGCCACGTAACCTGCCCAGTACCACTAAAATAAATGTGTCACAATATTCGAATATTGAAGCAAATTAAAATACATTATTTACGCCGAATTGTTATGGTAAATATGCTTTGAAGTACTCATAACAATATACGTTTTAAATGTTGTGAATGGCATCAAAAGGAGGCCAAAAGATTTACTTGAAATATGTATGTCAACAAAAACGCCGAAGTGTAAAAAATATGACAAGTCTCAATTTAGATAAAAGTCATGTTTTGAAATTACAGGTTAATTTAGCTGCCTGCGACTGCCTGCAAAAAATTCGTTTTTCACTATCCCGCGGGAACTATGCAATTTTTCGGGATAAAAAATAGCCTATGTGTTAATCTAGGGTATCAGTTATCTCCGTTCCAAATTTTATCCAAATCCATTCAGTAGTTTTTACGTGTAAAAGTAACAAACATCCATACTTACAAACTATCGCGTTTATAATATTAGTAGGATATACCTTTTTGTTAAGGGAAAATGTCATATACACTGCAGGTAACTTTAAACTTTGGATACAATGAATAAATAAATTTTGATACGTTAATCAGTGTTTTACATTTTCTGTAATTCATAATGTAACCAGATGAGTTGCTGAACTTCATAGAACTACACACAATTCAAAATGCTAAAACAATATAAACATAAAATTTGGAACTCCGTAACATTATAACAATAACTAGGTACAACGTAACCTAAGAAATTGACATTATTTAAAACGTTTTGATGTTCCTAATGGCTTAGTTGAATTTCCTTGTATTTCACAACTTTTTATGTACGTACCATCTCAACTAAAACTTGGCAACTTTTTACAGCATGTTTTTGTTAATATGTCTTTTTCTGTATATATGTAGTTATTAATAAACATTGAAAAGAGGTTAATTAATCGGCTGTTTGATTTTGTCTTGTTAATATTGAACAAATCACTGGTTTGGGCGTCTGATACTGCGTGGTTCTTTATTTTTAGGAATAAAAAACTGGATGGTGCGTGTCTTCGTATATTGTCGGCATCGGCAGCAAAGGGGCGAGAGTTGCCATAGGCAAAAATAACATCAAATTTAATGTTGCTACCATTAAATAAGTCGTAGATTGCAACAAATAAGCTGTAAGAGAAGGCCTGTGCCCAGCAGCGGAACGTATACAGACTAAAGAAGAAGATGATGATGATTATTATTATTTGTTACAGTGTTGTAGAAACGTTCGGACATCTCATAAAAGGTTGCCTAGGTGGCGGTATACTTGGCATACACGAGGCCTATATGAAATGTGGACTATGGACCTCCCTAGTACTTACTATTATTTTTGGCTTTTATATAACTTACTGCGTTCACGTGAGTACACACTTGTTGCTTTTTAAAACAGAACAATTTACCAATAGAGTGATAATTAACACTTGTACAAAGTCAGCATAAAATGTCGTAGAAACGAAACAAGGCAAGAGTTTAAGAGCGAACGCTCGGGCGGCTTTACAATATCGCGCAGATTTTGATTTCGAGTGGTATTTTCACAGATGTGATGTAAAGAACTATGTAACTTACTCGTTGGCTTGCTGGACTCCTTCAAAACACCCTTTATGTTCCAGATCTTAGTAAAATCAGCACAAGTGCTTTACAGAAGGTTGCATTTAACGACAATGTCGTATCCAGACGTCGCCGAGGCGTCCTTAGAAATAGGACCGTTCCCTAAACTAAGAAAATACAGTAAGTGGTTCAGGTAGGACTATATTTCCAATTATATTGACACTAGTGGCTCTGAGAGATTTAAGAAGAAGAAGTAAACTTATTCGTGATATTACATAGCATAAATTACAAAAAAAAAGTAAAAAGACAAGAACATACTCGTACATGTCACGAAATGGTCCCACCTCAGCACAATACTGGCCTTACAGCCAGCGCTGGTCTTCTGTTGGGACCATCAAGTGCTACTTACATACATAGAGAGACCAAACTGGTGACGTGTAGACAAAAGGTCAAGTCAAGAGTACCATAAACCGACGAGCATGTTATGATGAATGTGGATAAAGTAATGGAGGTATATCAGGATCGTAGCAAGTGGAACAAAGTAGTATCTGCGTAGTAATTTAAAGCGATGAATCCGTAGTAGAAGCACCGACTCCTGAAAAGCAGATGCGTGACCCGTCATTACCCCATCGTTATTTTTTAACATTTTCAAAATGGCTGCGTTTTGAAATATTTCCAAAAACTGAATCGACAAAATTCCACATAGGTACTTAAGTTAACCTGCTCACAAAATTTCACATTAATTGGTTGAGAAAAACGACCTGTGAAAACCCAGTTGGACATATGAAATCATTCAGCCAAAACTGAATAGGAGATGCTTCACGTTTGCTCAACCAATTACCAACGGTCAAACTTTAATATTACTTCAATGTCCCCAGATACGCAGTAGATTTAGTAATCTGCATAGACCTATTCGGAGCCTGCTGCGTCTACCAAATCATCATAGCGAAGACAATTCAGCAGGTCGCTGAAGGCAACGAAAATGATCTGAACCGACTCCGATTGTATGTACTGGTATTACTGGTGCCTATACTGTTGTTGTGTATGATTACTACGCTGAAATATTTGGCACCGTTTACACTGGTAGCTGATGTATTTATTGGTGAGTTTACATTAGGTAGTGATGTTCCTTTTAGTGTTCTATCTCCTTCTTTAAGATTATGCTTATCTTGAAATGAACTAACAGATATCTAGTGCTAGTTGAACCACAGTATAGAACTTTGAGCCATGATACCTTCTTCTCGGTCTTCTACTTCCATCAATCTATATTGTTGATAGCTCACACTAAGTTCTTAAGAATGAAATACCAGCACCGGCTGTAAGTCTATTATCCTGCGTTTATCCTGTCTATTTGTTTCCGCCACCTACTTAAACTGTCTCCAACTTATTTATCTTACTGGTTGTCTGGAAGAGATCGCTATTAAGCGATACGACCGCCTATTGTCTACTTTGTTCTTTGTTTCTGTATTGTTTTGTACTGATTTGTGGTGTTCAATAAAGAGTATTTGTATTGTATTGTATTGTATCCTTGTATTTTTTGTTTATATTTGTCACGAATTTGTTTTCTTTCTTTCATTATGTTCATAGAAGTTACAACAGTACAAATTTTACGTGATTAATACTACTAAAGTTCTTGCCTTGACGTTAACAAGTCTTGCGACTCCTTGCATAACTGACAATAGCCTGTTCATCAATGATTCGTTTATCTCATTCAGTTTCGTTTATTCTGCCAGCACAGATACTGTTGTTCTAATTTAAGTTACTGAATAAACATTTTTCATTTTTTTTTCAGTGGTGTGCGTAGTAGCGACTGTCTACTACAGTATGCGTGAAGCTCCATCCATCAGCACGGTGGCTGGATGGAAGAACGCCATCGGTCTCTTCGAGTTCAGTGGCATTGTTATCTTCAGCATGGAAGGCATCGGCGTCTCGCTGCCCATTGAGAACAACATGAAGGATCCCCTTAAGTTCCCTAAGGTTTTATGTTTCAGTAAGTTATATTCGTAGAGTATTATTCTATATGCCATGGGTATAATGGTGTAGAGCAGTGTAGAGGAATCAACCTTTGGTTATCTATGTATGTATTGTTTGGTAGCCTGTCTTTTGAACGTTGTCTTGTAGTATAATACTATATGCTGTGGTCGTGTTGTGATATACAGAGATCACTGTGAGTGGGGCCTAACCCGCGATGGTCATAATAAAAAAGAGCACTGTAGTGTCTGTAGTAACGTCTTGGAAATATTGTGTTCGTTTATCATTTTTTTTTATTGTTTAACAGCATATACCGGGTTAATTACTGGCGTTCGTGTCGCCACAGTGTATGTGTTGTTTTTTTGTGTTTAGTTTTTTATTTTATCTGGGTCCCACTGAAAAACAGCGTTGTGGCTTGCTGCATCATTATGTTGAGTGGGGTCCATTTTACACCATATCGGTACTATTCTTAAGTACATAATATTGTTCTTCTCCACATTACATATCTACGTGTATCGACTGCGTGTAAACACATGTTTCTCTCTCTCTCTCTCTCTCAATTACTTTATTCGAATCGCATACCAAGGTTCAAAAGTCAAAATTTAACTTCAGCGCACATTTTCTTTCTCTTTGCAGGCATGTGCGTCGTGGTTTCTTTCCTGATCCTAGTCGGCTTCTTCGGCTACTGGGGTTTTGGTGAGCGGTCCAAGGCTCCCGTAACTCTAAATTTTCCACTAGATAGCGTGTAAGTTGTCTTTATCACAAATAACTCAAAGATACTAAACGAAAACTACCTAAAAATGAGAGTGCATTTGATGAGCTATCCTACTGAAGAATATCAAGTAAACGCGTTGAAATAATATCAGGAACTCATCAAAGATACTCAACATCTTGATGGTTGGCAGTCAAGTACCGTGCGTTTTAAACGCAATTTCTTTCCTCGTACGGTAAAGATCTGGAACCAACTTCCTGCTGCAACATTCCCTGAGCGGTACAATTTAGGGATCTTTAAAAAGCGAGCCTTCCTGTTCCTCAAATGGCCGGCAACGCACTTATGATTCCCCAGATCTTGCAGGTGTTCCTGGGCGACGGTGATTGCTTTCCATCAGGTCTCGTCTCCTCGTTTGCCCCCTCTTATATATAAAAAAAAATCTATATCCTTTAAAAAATAGTAATCCCACAACTCAATTTTCGCCTTCGTATTTCCAGGTTTCCCTTAATCCTGAAATGCCTGATGGCCTTGATGATCTTCATCACCTTCGCTCTGAACTTCTGGGCCCCATTCAACCTAGTCTGGCACTACGTTTCCAAGATGCACGACCCCAAGAGGCACTGGCTCTGGGAGCGCGTGTACCGGGCTACATTTATTGTGGTTATCAGCGCTATCGCTATCGGATTCCCTAATATTGGAAATCTGATGGGATTGGTAAGTTTCTCAATCCAGCATAGAATAAGGAAGCATTAAACCAACTGGAGACCTCATCGGCATATACTTACGTAAAGTTATTCTTTAGCAAAACAGAGCGAACCAGAAACACAGGAGACGATTAGGCTACATTTTTAGGCTGCGTATCAACCAGATCTGAGCGAAGAAACTAAGCAAGAAAACGAAGAAGTTCCACCAATACTGACCGATGCTAAAAAAATATGTAATGCTTTTCTGAATAGGTACATAACAGTTGCAGGATCCTGCCAAATGACATTTCGTTTATGTATATTCATTTCTCTACTAATTTACTCCCGACTAAATTTTGCGTTGATTTTTTTTCAGCTTGGCGCTTTCTGTCTCTCAAACATGGGCTTCATATTTCCTGCCATCATCGAGCTGTTGGTGGTCTGGGAGGACCCCGGACTGGGCAAATACAAATGGCGGCTGTGGAAGAACATCTTCGTACTCCTCTTTGGGATATTGTTTTTCTTCGCCGGGACCTATTCGAACCTTAAAGGTCTTATATCGAGTTTGAAGTGATCTGTAAACCGCTCGGTCGGTTAAACCGCTAGGAATTCGTTTAATCAAATTAATTAATTACAAATGATAATCCACTGAGGATTTTTCAAAATACGCATTTTATGCCCTCCTAAGCGGTGACCCGCTTCTAAAACGCATAATGCCTAGGTAGCAAAATGCCTAAAACGAAATAGCTGATTTAAAATAAGTTCACCCTATTGTTGTGACTTACCTACCCCATTATTCATTGTCTCTATCTGTCACTTTTACATTAGACTTTGTCAGACACAGACAAAACACACATTCTGTTTTACAAGTTACTAAATTCTTATGAATAAGGGGGTAAGATTTAATGTTCCTACTTAGTAAGCATTTGTAAACAAAACCTTGTTATTTTAGATTAAGATTAAGTTAAGTATTGAGCTTAAAGTGCTCACAAGAAAGTAAAGTCTTTTACTTTCTGGTATTAGGATATTGGCAATCGAACAAACCGCGTTCAAAACAATATCGACACTTGTAAGACGTATTTTCTAGCAAAAATAAAATTAATAATAAAATAAACATGGCTAGTTTCATTTTAATTGAAAATATTCTTTCATTTCACGCAGTCAGTGTGAGTATTGACTGCTCTAAATATCTGCCAACTTCTTTATTAATACACTCTGGATGCACGTATTAATGCACGGGATCGACTCGTGAGCACTGAAAATCTATTACCCGATTATTATTATTACAATTATTCAAATGCCCGAGGGGCAAACCGAATAGGAAAGCGAAAGCGTGGTTTCATCGACCTTACGGTGGAGTGTAATTCGACATTTAATAACAGTGGGACGTTACAGTGTGACCACGAGTCGGAACCCGTTAACCTACCGTAACTCAAAGAAAAAAAGTTTTTCGAAACAATTTTTATTTAAATATATTAATAAAACACAGAACTACATCAAATAAAAAATATTTTAAAATTAACAACAAAGCGTAAATTTTAGTAATACAAAATAAATGTTAAAAAAAATAAGTCTTAAAAAAATATGTAGGAATTGCTTGAAATTTGTTACGTCTTACATGATTGTTAAATTTTTTTAAGCACCTAACTCCAAAAAGAAAAAGTGCTTCATCAACGCAGTGTAATTTTGTAATGGCCATATTTAACTCAATTTTGTTGTTGTTTCAGTCTAACTAATTCCTCAATAGAAAGAATTGGGAATGGATGATTTTTTTAAAAGTGCTTGGTGATTTTTCTATTGTTAGGAATAACCATCCTTAGCTAGGGAAAAAAGTTACAGATTTTTCCGTTGAGCCATATATTTTATAAAAATAAAAACATTTTGCTTAGTCACTCGGCGGCCCCTATACGGAATAAAAGCAGTACGTCCATAGCTTAACAAATTAAAAAAAAAAATGGCTGCTTGAATCTGTGGTACTGTCACTGTCACTAGTGTCACTGACGTTGACAGTTCGTGTATAGTGTTTGTGCTATCCGTTAACTGCTATATCGTGTTTCTCTGCATTTTACGACTCTTTTATCCACCTGGACCTCTGATTTTGCCTGCTTCAACGACGACCTTGCCTTTTGGACCCCGGACCCGATATTGATAGCTGCCACGACGACCGCCGAAACTGAAACTGGACTATTGATTTTGTGCCGTATTCATCATGAATACTCACTCATGGCATTCATACAGAGAACCTAAAAAGTGTTTCATACCAACGTGCTCGAAGACTGACCTCAAAAATCCCGACGTGAAGTTCTTTGCTGTTAGAAAAGAACTGAAAAAACGTTGGTGTCAATTGGTTGGCAGAAACTGTCCGAAGCGACCTCTGTTTTGCTGTCAGGATCACATAAACGTAAGATGCCTTGTCTTATTTCATAACTAGCTTCTGCCCGCGACTTCGTCTGCATAGAATTATACATATAAACCTTCCTCTTGAATTATATTATTGTAAATGGTTTTTCAGAAATGGCTCAAATCATATTGATGAAATTAACAATAATGTTATGTAAGATCAATATAACTGGGGATAATTCACCCAGATATTAACATATATTATATGACAGCACAATTGGTTTTTTTTATATATTTACAGTTGGAAGAAGAATTAGAAAACTATGAGGACTGGATTTCTGGTGCCAAACCAAGATTGAAAATAAATGCCACACTCAAGAATTTTTCGAGACAACCATTGACAACTGGAATGAATTTGATGAATGTTATAGATGTTGGTCAGCCAACAACATCAAGTGCTGTTGACATTGCTGGCACGGAAATCACTCATAAAGTAAGTACCTATTCCTTTTATTTACTCGCAATATAGGTATAAATGTTATTTTATTTAACCCTTTTTTGGGCATTGATCAGTTCATTAGCTGTTTGCAATACAACATTTAATTCAAATTCCAACTGCTTTGATATAATCATCATCTTTCTAGCGTTTTTCTCGACATTTGCCATGGCTCAGTGAGCCTGGGGTCCACTTTGACAACCTAATCCCAAGATTTGGCGTAGGCACGAGTTTAACAGAAGCGAATGCCACCTGACCTGCCAACCCAGAAGGATAACTAAGCCTTATTTAATCTTTGCATTTTTCCTTCAGGTTGATGCAGCTGTCCAGTATGACAAAAATATAGGCATTTCCAATAAGTCCGTTATGGCCCAGCCCAAGACTAAAGATGGTGTTACACAATTTCGCGGGAGGATGGTGATAGAAAAAGTGATGCCATCGAGAAGAATGTATCATCTTAATAGTGAAGAGAGCCCTCATCAATCACCATCATTGTTTGGAACATCTCACTTTGATTCCTCATCAAGTGGTGCTATGCAAGACACAGAAAAACATGGCAGGGAGCATATGTTAAGAATGATTACCAACAAGCCAAAAATGTGTTTAGGGCTGCCAAAAAGCTTTTGGTGGATTATAGACTTCATCGCCAAAGAGTGTTCTTGTGTGGCCCTTCATATCATTATCACTCTATTTAAATTAAAAAATAACGACCCCTTTGAAAGAATGAGTGAAGAATTTCAGATGGCTAGGTCGACGATCCGATTAGTATTTGAAAAGAATGTTACTGTGTTGTCAACTTACCTTCAAAATTGTATTTATTTGCCACCACTTGCAGAAATAAAAAAAAATTTGCCTATGGCATTTAAAATCAGGTATTCCAATGTACAGTGCATTATAGACTGTTTTGAAATTGAAATTGAAAAACCCAGTGATCCAGACAAGCAAGCACTGACATGGTCGCAATACAAGTCTTGCAACACAATGAAATACCTGATTGGCTGCACACCCGCTGGCTACGTAACATTCATATCTGAGGGTTTTGGGGGAAGAACATCTGATAAAGCAATCACAGAGAAAAGTGGCTTTATTGACGTTCTTCCCCTAAATGCAGTGATAATGGCAGATCGTGGATTTAAAGAAATAGAATCTTTATTAAGTATAAAAAATGTAAAACTTTTAAGACCTCCAAGTGTCTACTCAAATAAAAAAATGTCAAAAAAGGAGGTCATACAGACAAAAGTGATAGCAAGTTTGCGAATACATGTAGAACGTGTTATAAGAAGAGTTAGGGAGTTTCACATGCTGAAACCCCATGCTGTAGTAAATAATAAACATATTAAGTACTTGGACGATTTGGTAGTCATTGCATGCGGATTAATAAATTTGCAGTGTCCTATAATAAAAGACTTTTGATTAAATTATGATGTTTTATTTTATCAAAAACTTGTAGCTGGATTGCAGTTACAGGATCTGTTACACACCTAAAAATTAAGTCTCAAGTCAGGTAATGTAACCTGAGTACAATGTTACAATGGAGGTCTCACTCATGCATAATGCTCTTGTGCTCATACTCACGGCTGAATATTTTTTGTGTTTAGGGGTTGTTTGGTCATGTTTTTCTCTACCCTAGTCACTATAATTATCTTCTTTCACACTAGCATGTTCCCTAACCACACTATTCCTTATTCTATTTTTCAGTGATATACCGTCCATACTTCTTAACACTCATTTGTACTATATTTATTCTACTTTCATGCTTCTTTTGCCATACCCAACTTTCGCTACCGTACATTAGTGTTGGAACGAGCACCCCTCTGTGGACAGCCAGACGCGCTTTCTTCGACACCTTCTCACTGCTCACAAAGGCGCGCAGCGCTCCATGGGTCGTGCTAACAACACTTGATCGTCGGCATATAGGAGGCATTTGATGGCGCAGGTAGTCAAAGCACTTCAAACGCTATTTAGAACCTAAGATTTCATATCTGTGAAAATATGAAATCTTAGGTGGTCGCTTTTCATGTAGCAGCACTTTTCAGAATGATGGGGAAAACATTCTGTTTCCAGAATTTTTCTGCGTCTGTCATCAAATTTTCTATGTAATCCTGATCAAAATCCACAACAATATTTTTAAATTTTCCATTGTTTTCGAATTTCGGGTCTGCCACACAGAAAAAACACTTTTTTTTGTCAACCGCAAGCATCTCCAACTGAACTTGACCCATGCATTTGGTACTGATTTTTCCATTTTTTATGTAATTTTTTTCAGTTTTTTCTGAAATAGGACATTTAATTTCTATCACAAAATCATCTCCAATGCCATCAGGCGACGCTCCGAAAATACCATTTATTACCATGAATCCACATTCAACAATTTCTTGATTGATTTGACTCTGTATTTTTTTTAATACGGCTTTTTCAAGAGTCTTTCCTCTCTTCATTGATTTGGTTTCCGGTACTTTATACCCACCCAGTAGTTCTTCAACAAGACTACCATTGGGTGTCTTGCAGTGGGCAACTTCATAAATTTTTGATCCGGTTATTCTGCCTTGGCGAATACAATGCCACTGCTTAGAGTTTACTTGTCCCTCGGTTTCTTTATTAATTTTTTCTTTATTTTGTCCTATCATGTCATCACTGAAGATCTTAAATTTTTCATAACTGGGATTATTTTCGATTTTCAAAAAATCCACCATCATATCAAAAACACAATATTTTGTTATTTTTTCCATTTTGTTGTTAGGATCATATGCCATGAGCAGGCTATTGGCACTAGCATGATTCTCTGCTTCATTTCGAAGTCTTATTAATACAGTAGGGTCCTTTGATCCCCTTTTGATTACTTTTCCTTTTGCCATATCTTTGCACATTATGGGATTATCCCGAGCCCGCTTTAAGTTGGGTTTTGTCCAATAACATTGGACACTGGTAGGTGAAGGTTCATCACTTCTTTTTTGAAGCCAATGTAAAACAACTAGTGTATGTTTACACCCACCTGAGAAAGAAAATAATATATTTTAAACACTATTAATTTATAACAATAACTAGCTTCTGCTCGCGTAGAATTAGCAATTGCGTAGAATTAGCAATTGCGTAGAATTAGCAATTCGTTTACAATTTATCTGTTCTGTTACATGGGGCCTACGCGTCAATTACACTATATATGTATTCAACTAAATTTAAATTTTCAACATAAGTTAGTAATAATGTCTCATAAATAATGTTACATTTACTTCATTCTTGTGAACTGGTTGTGTGTATTCTGAGAAAGTTTTTGACAAAAAACATCAAGCGTGCGTTGATTTCAGTCAAATAGTAATATTTTCTGTATGGTAGTTAAGGTAGTTTGTTGCATTTTCTAACTGTGTTCATATTTGTACCTTTAAGTCTATAAACAAACTATTGAATACTCTTTTATTTATTTATACAAGATTCATACAAAACATTTTATAAGAACACTTACCAGCCGCTGCTGCACAGCCATCACATGAAGTATCTATGATAGATTCATTTGACTCGTCTAGATGCACCGTAACAACATAATATTTGCAGGATATTTTATGTTCTGGAACAACTTTAGCTTGCACATCACAAAGACTTCCACTGCGTTTTATTTCCACATATCCAACAGCATTCTCCACATATGAGTCCCGCGAAGTCCTTAAATTAAAAATATAAATAAACAAGAATGAAATACATGACAATGTGCAAAGCACAACTCACTATTATTCATCATCTCAAGGCTATATACGTGCCACTTCTGCGCAAAGGCCTCCTCTCAGAATGAGAGGGCTTGGGCTATAGTTCCCATGCGGGCCCAGTGTGGATGTGTGCAGGTTTCCTCACGATGTTTGTCCTTCACCGCAAAGCGCATGGTAAAGCCGTACTAGCCTAGTGGTTTGACCTGTGGCCTCTCAAGCAGAGGGTGGTTGGTTAAAATCCTGGGCTAGCACCTTTGTTTTTCAGAATTTGTGTGAAATTACATTTGAAATTTACCAAGCACAATATTACTATTTATTTATTATTATTAAAGACTAATATAAATCATTTAAGCCAAATTAATATTGATTACTATGAAGAAGTGTGAAGCAAGGACAAAAATCATCCCAAAAATATGATTAATAGCAATAACTGAAACTTTTAAAACTAGCGTAAAGGCGACGAAAAAAACATTCAATCCACATGATGCTGGTGCCAGCAGCGTCAATCGCAATACATTTGTCTTTCACAGATGATCTGCGTTAAACATTTTTTTCCGTAGCGTAATTGTTAATTGTTTGAAGTTAGAATTACGTTAATACTTACGACAATGCTTTGGCATTTCTTATTTCAGCGACATTATGTTTGTTACTGTTCCTCATAAACTCCATAAGCATATATGCGTCTATTTTAGGCAAATTAAATGAGTCTGCTCTTTCAAAAGCAGCGGCATCCATGTTAACCTATTACAAATTCCAGTGGTCGTCGTGGCAGCTATCAATATCGGGTCCGGGGTCCAAAAGGCAAGGTCGTCGTTGAAGCAGGCAAAATCAGAGGTCCAGGTGGATAAAAGAGTCGTAAAATGCAGAGAAACACGATATAGCAGTTAACGGATAGCACAAACACTATACACGAACTGTCACCGTCAGTGACACTAGTGACAGTGACAGTACCACAGATTCAAGCAGCCATTTTTTTTTTTTATTTGTTAAGCTATGGACGTACTGCTTTTATTCCGTATAGGGGCCGCCGAGTGACTAAGCAAAATGTTTTTATTTTTATAAAATATATGGCTCAACGGAAAAATCTGTAACTTTTTTCCCTAGCTAAGGATGGTTATTCCTAACAATAGAAAAATCACCAAGCACTTTTAAAAAAATCATCCATTCCCAATTGCTAAGCTAGGATCGTCAAAGTTTACACGAACTTATTGACTTGACAGTAAGGGACAAACGTCCTGCGACACGTGTCGAAAGCGACGTCGGGTGGACAGGCGCGACGTTGCCGGACTTCGCTAGACATGTCCAGCTACATCGCGCTACACTTGTCGCCAGCGACGTTGCTGGACTTCGCTAGGCATGTCCAGCTTCATCGCGCGACACTTATCGCCAGCGACGTTGGGTGGACTGACGCGACGTTGCTGGACTTCGCTAGACATGTCCAACTACATCGCGCTACACTTATCGCCAGCGACGTTGGGTGGACTGACGCGACGTTGCTGGACTTCGCTAGACATGTCCAGCTTCATCGCGCGACACTTATCGCCAGCGACGTTGGGTGGACTGACGCGACGTTGCTGGACTTCGCTAGACATGTCCAGCTACATCGCGCTACACTTGTCGCCAGCAACGTTGGGTGGACAGGTGCGACGTTGCCGGACTTCGCTAGACATGTCCAGCTACATCGCGCTACACTTATCGCCAGCGACGTTGGGTGGGCTGGCGCGACGTTGCCGGACTTCGCTAGACATGTCCAGCTACATTGCGCGACACTTATCGCCAGCGACGTTGGGTGGACAGGCGCGACGTTGCCAGACTTCGCTAGACATGTTTGGCAACATCGCGCAACACGTATCGCCAGCGCCGCACGGGTTGCGATACCGCCATATATGTCAGGTGAAGTTTCGCGAAAACGCACGACTTCGCCTGACGTCGCCATTACATAATTCGGGCTTTGTCGCCAGATATGTCAAGTGAAATCAGCCGCGACATGTCGTGGCACATAGTGTATCAAGCTGCAATCGCGAGCTACGAGCTGTAACCGTAACTGTTGCACTTCACAGTACTTTTGTTACTATCGCCAACTCGTAAACAGCTACTTGTCGCAAACAATACCTTGGTATCAGTACTAATTATAAATATTAAGCTGGTTTAAACCCATAGATTTTCAGCGCCAACGATCAGCGTGTGAAAAAAAACCAACAAGAAGCGAGTCGACCTCGCGAACCGAAGTCTGTGGTTTTGTATTCCCTAATATAGCAGTGGTGTAGTTTCTGCCGCCGTTTCGGCCAGACCGACATTCGACACGTCGCTGCTCTCGATGTTGATTCTGAAATAAATTGGTATCCTTGTAGCAAGTACCAAAAACAGACACGTACGAATGAAACTAATCTACAATTATGTTACTAACACGAGTTTTGGTATTATATGCACTGACGTACAATAAACAACTAGACTCCCAGTTGCTAACCAAAGTTCCTCAAGAAACGTCCGAGTTGCGTTGTCTATATGTGGTGTGTGTCAACTTAGACGGATAACGTTAACACATTGTTTGTTGTATTTTGAGATGTACGCTCTATTGTGGCTTTCACTATATGGATATTTTAAACTCACTCTTTGTCGGTCTCTCGCTTAATGCTCCTCTCATTTACTCAAAGGTTAACAACTACTAGAGATCCCGTATAGGGATAAGTTCGCTTTTGTGCATATGTTTAAGGTCTTTTTTGTGATTTGTCTCTGTTTCTTTATATTTGTACAACAACGCATTTACTTACTTACTCGTACTTACATTCGTTCAAATTAACGAACTTATTTTGTGGCAGTAATTTTTAACGTCAATTGCATACGATCGTGAGAAGTAATACGCCACGCGCTGGAAACCTGTCTGTCTCTTTTGTTCTCAAGAGTAAGATTACGGTGCCAAAGAGACATAGATACATTGTTATCAAAGCGCGGTCGAAACAACTGAACAATAACTCTACGCGTCGTGCAGACTTTCCGACAGATTTTGAGCGTAATGGGAGTCTGGGAGAGTGGGAATAATGGGAGTACGGACCAATTATAACAATTATAACTTTTTGTATAATTTCCCGGGAAATCAATTCGATTATACTTTCAAAATTTCATTCATATGGCTCATCGTGACGTCAAATTCGTGACAGTTCCTGGTTTGCTTAGTACAAACGTAACGTACATCACTGCAAGCATAAGTCTCGTACGTTTGTTTGTAACTGACAATTTCAATATATATTCTGACATTTAATTTTAAGTGATGACGTAAATAAAATGATCAAATATAGACTAAACTAAACTAAACGTACCCACTCAATTGACATCCATGGTCATGAACAAGCCACGCGTGACAAAAAAATATGTTAGCCTAGATTCTTAAGCCTAATTAAGACATTCATTACATCGCCAACCCATTATGTAAATAGATTGAAAGAGTGCCTCACTAGAGCGCCTGGCAGGGTTTTTACTGCAAGTCTAAACATGACTTTACCATGGCTTCACAGATTAGTTGGTCTAAGGCGGCATATTAATGAAGATTTCTGAGGGTCTTCATAGATGGACCGCTTAGAGCAGTCGGTGCTAATATCTTCATGCGGTCGCTGTTCGGTGATAGGTGGTTTCAATACAAAATTCAGAGCAGACTGAAGTCTACTACAACCGCAACACAAATGCTCTCGTGCTGTAGTCTCGACTGCTCTAAACAGTTCGTTTACGAAGGCCCTAACTCACGTGCTTTTAATGAAGGTTTCCACCATCTCGACAGAAGCGACTATAGTTCCGCACACGAGTATACAAATTCCGATGGTAGCGAAAATGATTGCTCGTAAAAGACGCCATTTATACACGCCCAAGCCTGGGCGATCCCAGATCACGACCGTGTAGATGAAGTTGGGACCGATGAACGCCATGTTCGAAAGGCAGAAGCAGCCCAACTGGAAATGTTAAAGCAGACCCTCAACAGCCGGCTAAAAGCAAGTTGAATAATACTACTCATTCTTGCTTTTCGTTGATTCTATCCCAACCCAAGCCTGCAGCAGGCTTGGGTTGGGTTGCTTCAGCTGCTGAAGCATACCGCAAGCCTGGTAGTACCCAGTAGCAATCTTAATGGAGCCTTCTTTTTCTCAAACATGCGTAAAAAGCTGTTAATCTTTTCAGTCTCTGTAATAACCAAGAAGTTATTTCAACGCCGATCTGTTCTAACATAGTTAGTACTGTGTCTATGATATTCAAAATTCTAGTGACGCTGGTAAGATTGTAAAGGCTCACGGAGCAAATACTCACAAACCCCATCAAGGCATCTATGCTAGGGAATATTATAGCAACTACGCTGATGATAAAACTGATCAGCGCCCGGTAGATGAGCTCCCATTTGAACCACTCTTCCGGTTTGTGAAACCTCTTGAGGTACACGAAACAGGTTTGGAAAGGCATGTAGAAGTTCAGCGCGTGAGTGACGTAGATCATGGCTGCTATGCATCCTTTCAGAATCATGGGGAACCTGAAAAAGCCAGCAAATACGCACTGTGTCTTAAACTAAATCCTGAATACTGCAGCAGGAGGTAGGTTAGTTTAACTGATCATCAAAGTTATGTAAATGTTTTCAGGGTGTTTAAATTGTAGTCGACAAATGTTTCTATATATTTTTACTTCATAAACTTACGTAGTCATTGGGAAGTTGATTGTGATCGGAGACCGGCAATTCTCAAGGTATCCGACATAGCCAAAGAAAGAGCATAAGAACACGCTGGTGATGATTAAAACGTATCCTGAAATTACAAATGTTATGGTTTAAATTAAGGCCGTCAACGTTGTAGTAGCCTAACCTCTCCGTAATCAAATTAATATGCCGTTGGCGACGTTACTTCAAGGCACTAGAAATAAGTTGTTAGACATAGATTTTGAGATAGAAAGACAGTTTTTAATTTAGTCGACGGAGCTCCGCTTGGCTTCGCTCCTATTTCTGCTCGGTTTGGGCCTTCGACCCTGACGCAATTTTAACTTAACCTGTCCTGTCCTATCCACTAAAAAATCTATCTTTATTTCTTAGATAAGTAAAAAGTAAGTCGGCTTATCTGAAAATGGTAGACGGATTTTAGCATGACATGATGATGCAGCACAAATGCTGTAGATACAGACAGTCGCTTCCAATGTGCACTTCTTTGAACGAACGCTAGATCAATATAGTATATTCAAAAAAGTTTTCCTAATTTTGAACGGCCATGCTTACCACTGCAGAGTATGCGCAGGCTACATCGCAACCACGAACCGGAAGACGCAGTATTGGCAGGCCTCCCACTGGGTGGACCGACATCGCGAGAGTGATGCAAGTGTGAGGTGGATGCTAGTGGCAAGTGGCAGGAAGTTTAACAGTAAACGTCTTCCGGCTGATGATAGTGATACTTACCACAGAACAGGACGAAACCGAATTTTTTTGGGTCCTTCATATTGTTTTCCACTGGCAACACGACACCAGCACTGGACATACTGAACACCCCCATTCCGATGTAGATGACTTGATTGTAGAGACCGTTGAAAGGAGACATGCCCACGAAGTGAGGGTTGTTTTCTCTGGCATAGTGAATAGCCATGATGACGCAGAAAGCTAGGAAGAAAATTGATAGTTACTCGAAAGCATTCACGAAATAAGTAGCCTGTGCATGAAGCGTTGAATCGACAATTAATAACTTCACATCATTCAAATGTAGGTATGTATGTAATGCAGGGCACTGCAAAGTTAACAACAAATATAAAGTGGCATCAACGGATAATATCACTACTAGTAGTACAGTGAGTTCAGACTGCTAAAATGCTTAAAACAATATTTTGTTACTTTCAATTAGTCCTATACTCAGTTGTAGTCACTTCCCGTAGAAATTAAGAAAAGTGACCCGTCTTTTCTCCCGAGTATATTTTGTAACTTGTGACATTTAACTGCCCCGAGGTAACGAGTTATGGTTTCTCTTACCCACAAAAGCGTTCGCCAGCATCGAAAATGGCGCCAAATATTTGAGTTGAGTAATCAAAGTAATCGCAATTACCGGGAGTATAATTATGGCCACGTATACTCTTAAGCTGGGCATGCCTGAAAGAAAACTTAGTTTAGCCATGTTAAATATTTCGAAAATTTCTGTGTCAATTTGGTATTTGCTGAACTTAAAAGTTCCCTCTCTCCTAGAACACAAAGACGAAATAGTCCGCAGTCAATACAAAATTCACCGTTTTTAGAGCGGTTTCGCTATTACTCTTAGCAAATTTAATTAAGAGATGATGCTGAGTTAACTTGTGGCACCTGTGACCTGGCAATTAAAAACGCATGTATTTTCACCGCCGGTGTTATAAGGTTATTACCGTTAAGTCCTGCTACGTCGGATCTGTCTGTGTTCTCGACGAGCTGTTTGATGGTTTTCGCAATAATCAGCTGGTAGCAAGCGCAAGACCCATACAAGTTCAGGCATATAATGAATTCAATGAAATGTCTGCAATCAGATACATCCGTTATTACACCATTACCATCGTAGTTTGACTTATCATTATCACTCGTCATTGCTTCTTCATCTGCCTTATATTCGCTGTTAGTCAAACTTTTTTCAACACCGTAATAGTCTGGAATCTAGTGAAAATCTGGTGGCCTTGTCAGGACCGTCTCCGTAAGAGGGGATCCTTGAACGGTTGAATGGCTTGACTTAAAATTTGTTATTCATTAAGTAGAATAGATGACAACGCAAGTACAGTTGTCGGCCAAAAAGCTTGTATTAATAATGTAATTTTTGCCAGAAACTTATCACTGTACGAACCTGTAACAATTGGCTATCTTGTTCATACTTTTGTTTCTAGATAGACTTAAAGCCGCCTCCGCCAGGTCGGGGTAAGTCATGTAGCTCATGTGGCATCTCTTGCATAAGATCTGTGACGACTTCACCAACAACTGAAACGAAATGTTTGTAGCATCTGAGATCGTTATTCATAATATTAAGACTCTCAGGATATATGGCGTTGGCGTTGGTATGAAAACAATACAACACGTTCCAAAAATAGCAATTCCTCAAATTGTTGTTTCCGTTCTCAATTATCACAGTCCGAGTATTTCGTAGTTTTATTACTATTCTGGAAGATCAAGCAAGCGAAGAAATGAGCTAAGATTCCCTAGCCACACCCCTAACCCCACATCCAGGATCTGCTTAATTATTACAGTTTGACAACAAATATAATGCGCATCGGCAGTATTCGTTTGCGCAGAGAAGCGCAGACCAGTTTCCGATGGTAGCCGAACGTGTAAATAATCTATATTGAACTTTATTTGCAAGCGCAACTGGCAGAGTATTGCTTGCTTTGCATTCTTAGCTCTGTCCCGCTTACACGATATTGCCATTGTTGGTATGAAATCGATCGACCAATAACAGCGCTGAGTTTCCCGCGCTACTAAAATTGGTATACTGCGCAGGTACATCGTGGAGCATTATTTTTGTTGTCAAACTGTACCTAACTCGCTCGCAATCGCTATCGTGTTCATTTTAACAGTTCAAGTATGGGCGGACAATTGGCATCGGAATCAGCTAGCTGTCACATTCATGCAAGAACTGTCAAGATGAATACGATGGTGATTGCGAGCGAATTAGGTAATAAGCCTACTGCACCTTCTTGTAGTTCTAACTTTCGATACAAACTCAATGAAAACGGACAAAGACAGTACTTACATAGAAGCAGGTAGCTAGATAGAAACCAAAAAAGCAATTCAGACAGATGGCAGACACATAACCAGACTTCATGTAAGCCACGTGCCCGCTCAGCACGCCACCACCAAGTGCTCCCTTCGCCAAATTGGCTACAGAAGCGGCAATCCTATAAAAAAAAGATATGTAAATGTAAAAATTAAAATAAATTCAACTGGCCGAGAAAACAAGTGACATTCAGCCATCTTTGTTAACTTTTTTTTTTTTTAATGTGAATAGGAAGGCAAACGAGCAAGTGGGTCACCTGATGGTAAGTGATCACCACTGCCCATAGACACCCGCAACCCCGGGGGGATTGCAGATGCGTTGCCAACCTAGAGGACTAAGATGAAATGCCTCTTGTGCCCGTAATTTCCCCGGCTGTCTTACTCTCCACACCGGAACACAGCAGTGCAAGCTCTGCTACTTAGCGGCAGGATTAGCGAGTAAGATGGTGGTAGCGATCCGGACGGACCTTGCACAAGGCCCTACCACCCGCGAAACTTTTTTTGGAATTTAATTAGGTCAACCATAGGGATGATATTTTTGAATATTTTTTTTTTCAGATAGTTCATGGGTGGTAAAACTGTTATAATTTGCCTATGAACTTCCCACAAGGAACCACTCAACTCTTTCGGCTTTGGGGGTAGTTATGTATCATTCTGGAAGTAATTTTAGAGTAGTCGTTTTAAAAGTACCCGCTCCTCTTCCCTGTTCGTATGGCTCCAACATCGAAGGCGTCTTCTTCAGCTTGAGTGTTGGCATAGTTGGTGAATCGGCTAGTACCTGAAACATTTTTTTTATTAAATAGGTGGCAGAAGAGAGATGTCACCTAATAGCAAGTGATCAAAGGATTACTGATGCGATGCCAGCCTACTGGGCTAAGATGGAATAACTCGTGCTTGCACTGCTGTGTTCCGGTGTGGAGAGTAAGACAGCCGGGGAAATTACGGGCACAAGAGGCATTTCATCTTAGTCCTCTAGGTTGGCAACGCATCTGCAATCCCTCCGGGGTTGCGGGTGTCTATGGGCAGTGGTGATCACTTACCATCAGGTGACCCACTTGCTCGTTTGCCTTCCTATTCACGTAAAAAAAAAAAAAAACTCGTGTACCAGTAATTTCAAAGGTTGTCTTACTGTCTGAGACGGAAAACAGCGGCGTAAGCTTTGCTGTTTGGTGGTAGGATTACATACGCGGTGATAGCGATCCCAAGGAACCTTGAACGAGGTCCTAACACCCCCGCAAAGAATGCATTCACTAAACTACAAGCTCTTGCCCGGGGCTTCGCCCGTATTTTCTTTAGAATAGATGCCCTGGCTGTCCGCTACTTCGTCTGCAAAGAATTTGATTAAAACTATCCCGAAGGAACTACGCACACAATTCTTCATGATAATAAGTAGCCTACCTTCTATTCCAGACTACAATCAATCTTTGTGCCAAATTTTAACCAAATCTGTCCAGCCGTTCTGGCGTGAAATTCATCCTTACAAACTTTTGCAATTCGTATATTAAGTACGACTATAGGGTTCCGCTTTATAACTCTGCTTTACCGGAACGTCATGGCGACGTCGCCAGCTGCGTATCCTATACAAATGAAACGTCGTCAAAACGTCGTAAAATGTCGTCAAAACGTCGTCAAAGCGTCGCCAAGTGAGTGACAGCCGATGCATTTCTATTGACCGACCGCATAAATGAGTACTCACCCGCGCGCTGCCGCCCGCACCTCTCTCGGCCCCCGCGGTCGCCCCACCCCGCGCCCCTGCACTGAGCGGGCGAGGACTCATTTAAGCGGTCGGTCTACGGTGTTGTTTGGGTACGGCGACGTCGCTATGATGTCATGAGCCAGGGATTTTATTATCTCGTCCTGGGGGGGGGATTATTTTGATATTAAGCAGTGGCGTAACTATAGGGTGGCAGGGGTGGGCCCTAGCTCTACGGGGCCCCGAACTGGCTTGGTTTAGAGCACAGAAGGGACGCTGATGCACTTCTTTATATTGAGGAAGGAGCCCCATCTGACGAATTTGCCACGGGCCCCAGACGTTATAGTTACGCCACTGATATTAAGCTTAGACTTATGTGAATGTTCTGACCTGATGATCTCGTCAACGATGGTAATGCCTAAAACAATAATTAAAAATCACACAATGTATTATTATAGTATTAACAATTAAAGCTACACATCAGAGATCAGAACCGGTTTTGAAATTACCGGTTAATGTCGTTCATAAAACCGGTATAATTACGTTCATTGGGTTAGCCGATTAACGGAGGGAACTAAATTAAAAGTGTTAAAATAATTCCGGTCGGTAAATTCGAAGAACGCATTTCAAAGCTCACGCTCACCGATACCGGTTTTATTCAAAGCAACACCGCCCCCACCGCACCGCACGCGTATGTTATGCCGTGATGCTCTTTCTATCTCTGTCCTGCATGCGCTGGCTGCAGAAAAAGTTTGAGGTGACAAGAGATGGCGTTTTAACCCAGGTCAACCCGTAATTTCGGTCAAAAAAACCTTGCTTGGTGCGAAAACCAAACCGTAAACCGCAATCCGCTATGGTCATTGACCCCAAACCGGTTAATTGCAAAAACCGGTTACCGATCCCAGCTGGGTACTCATCTGCGAGCTGTAACCGTAACTGTTGCACGTTACAGTAACCCAAAACTAGTGTTCGCGAGTCTCAATAAACTGTACCTAGTCGTTGGTTTAGATCCAATCAACTTTGAAACGAAACAAAACCAGATAAAAGCCGAGAATGGATGAAAATTAGTCCATTTACCATTAATGCAAGGATCGATTCACTACGGACAACAGAATACGGCCTTTGTACAGTCGGCGTGAAATAGTTCATGACACCCAAACTAGTCAAATAGTTCGCAACGCAACACGGTCATTGTTACAGTCGAAATAAGGTCGAGTTGCTAACTTTTTGGGCACTTTGGATGTCACGAACTATTTGATGGTGACTGTACTCTTTAAAGTCACGGATATACTAAGGGGCAAAATTCAAATGTCAAGAAACCGGCTGATGTCGCCTGACATAACTGGCGACATCACGCGACTTATGTAATGTATGCGATACTCGTGTCGCGCTGTTGCCAAGCATGTCGAGCGACGTCCGGCTACACCCGACGTCGCTGGCGAGTGTATCCGTGGCTTTATTGTAAGATAAGTAGTCTACCTAGTTGCGTAAATTAAGGTAGGTTTTCCACACGTATAAAAGTAATAAAAACAATGGGTAGGTTTGCGGCCATACTCAACCATACCTGCTAGATAAAGGAGACCTTATGAGATCCCTTTCAAAAATAAATTAACGACGATTTTACTTTTTTCTTAAGAGTAAAGTTTTAGAATTCTGCCGCCACGCATCCTATCGGGGCATTAAAAAAACTCATCAACATTAACTATACCTACAGAATGTTAAATAATACCTTACCATGAATAAAATAAATCAATAAAAAATAAACGACATAAAACAACAAGAAACTTCTTTGGGAGTAAAAATATGCAATATTTTTCCTATCAAAACACAACTGTCACTATTCTTCGAACGTTTTATTCTTCTTTTCAAATATTATGGCATCCTACGCAGGTTGCTTAATATTCTCCATGAAGTGCAGACTCCTTTACCATGTCTACTGTACTATGGTCTTAAGGAGCGACCACACCGCTGCGTCGCGTTCTCTCACCGTTTCTTCATATGTTTTTTTTTTTTTTTTTTATGTGAATAGGAAGGCAAACGAGCAAGTGGGTCACCTGATGGTAAGTGATCACCACTGCCCATAGACACCCGCAACCCCGGAGGGATTGCAGATGCGTTGCCAACCTAGAGGATTAAGATGAAATGCCTCTTGTGCCCGTAATTTCCTCGGCTGTCTTACTCTCCGCACCGGAACACAGCAGTGCAAGCACTGCTACTTAGCGGCAGGATTAGCGAGTAAGATGGTGGTAGCGATCCGGACGGACCTTGCACAAGGCCCTAAACGCACCGTCGGCGTCTTTTACGCAGTGCTGTGGCCGGATTGGGGTGCCTTTCCACCAGATATTTTGTGCGTCGCTACTTTGCAATGGATGTGTTTTATGCCACCAATCATATTCATTGGTCCACATAGCACACTGGTGGAAACTGGTTCAACTAAGCAATATTTGTAACCCTCGACGCAAGAAGAGGGGTGTTTTAAGTGTGTGTGTGGCATCGTAGCTATCAAACGGATGGTCCGATTTCGATGTGTTATGGTGGATGTGGATTTCCAAGAGTATATCTGATAAGCAATTCAATTGTGTGTGTGAAGTTCCCAATCCGCACTGGGCCCAGTCCTCCCATAGGAGGAGGCCTGTGCCCAGCTATGGGATGTATACCTATAGGCAGAAAAGTGGGAAGAGATGGGTACGTCTTCAAAATATTTTTATTATATTTTACTGACTTAAAAAAAATTAGGTTCTCAATTATAATACGTCGAAATCTTTTTATTTAATTAAAGTCGTTTGGTTTTTTACTGCTTTTCAATAAATAGTTTAAAATAAATTGTAATCTGTGTCCGCTGTTGCCAACGCTTTTCTTTGATAAGGGAAATATTTTTTAGGGTTTCGTATCTCAGTTGGCAAAACGGAACCCTTACTTTGTTTAACTTACTTAGAAACGTGTGGAGATATACACACACACACACACACAAATCACGTCTTTATCCCTTGCGGGATAGACAGAGCCTAAGGTAACAGATACCTACAGGCCACATTTAGCAAGATTGTGGGTGAAAAATGAAATCAAAATAGTGATGGGTTGCTAGCCTCGTCACCTATAACATGATTCCTATGATTTTCGTCCATTCCCTCGATGGGTTTTTACCATCTGCGCGGGTAGAGAAGCAAAGATAGGTTAGGGAGATATAAATTGAAATTAATAGTATCAAATACTTGGAGCAATGAAAAAATCAAATTTCCAAACGCAATTAAAAGATAAAGTCCAGTTCACTTGTCATGAAAGATTAAAGGAATGTATCTCAAACTAAGGATGTTGATGCAGAAGTAGATGAGAAGCAAGATATGATTTCACTGATTATTTTTTAGGAAACAACAGTCAGAAATCACTATAACAGTCTGGAAGAAACAGTAACGTCAGGAGTTTAGTAGTTATCTCAAGCGAAGGACATTGATGAAGAAGTAGACCAAAAGGGATAAGACACTATGATTTCGGAAGGAAAAGCTGAAGGGAAGCGGAGAGAAGAAAGGCGAAGAACATTCACGGACCAAGTGAAAACGAAAGTAGGAGTAAAATGAAGAGAAGACAGGGTCTGAATTTATTAAATTTTTTTAAGTTAGTTTAACTATTTAGTAAGTTTGACAAAAAACGCATGCAAATAGAATAAATAAAACAGAACTGAGAACGACATGAAATGTGATAGAATAAGTGTAAATTGCTGGCGTAAAAGATTATGGTGACTAGAAAAAAGTATGCTTAGTTGGATTAGTCACGTCGAGAGTAGGTAACGAAACAGATTTTATATGGCTAGTGTGATCGGGTGCATTGGGAGGGAAATCCTAGTCGGACGTTCCGTGATCAAATTAGGGACGTTTTGACAAAAGTTCACATCAAAAGTTCCGAAAGATGTAGCGAAAGAGCTATATCAGGACCGTAGCAAGTGGAACAGAGTAGTCTCTTCCTATAGGGATGGGAAATAGTGGCGTGACGGTATGTATGTATGAACTATTTAGACACGCAAATGCCCGAACTACTACCGTCAAATAAATCAGTCTCTGAGTACCATGAACTTCAATCAGAAGTATGAGTCATTTAGAATCTTTGCGCATGCCTCGGATAAATGTCCTTATCGAATCGATTTGAGTAACGGTTTAGACTTAATAAGCACAAAGGATCTACCTGCTTTACCAGTCCAGTTCAAATATACGAGTCATGGAATGAACACTGAAATATTAGAACAAAATGTATGCCGTTAAATGTATCATTATTGCTGTGTTGATAGCTGTGAGCGAAGCCAAAGGAGGGGATGTGAGTGATTAAATTAAAATTTTGAAATTGTCTATTAACCTTAATTCGTAATTCATCGAAATAATGTCGAGAATAATTATGTCGAACCTTTAGACTGGCAACGCATCTACAATTCTTCGTTGTTGCGGGTGTCCATGGGCGGTGGTGCTCACTTACCATCAGGTGACCCACTTGCTCGTTTCCATCCAATCTACTAATTAAAAAAAAATATTTTTAATGATCATCAATTTCAATCATTATTCATCATATTACGAATTCATTCATTTCTGCATCGATATAGTTGTCTGGCAGAGATTGGCCTTTTAATTTTTCGAATATCACTGTAGGTTTGTGTTTTATTTTAATTTTTTTTTGCAAAATCTCTAAATTAAGATATTCTTTTAGTTAAAAGGAACAATATCAGACGATCTGGATCAGAAACCAGCCGATTTATTGACTTCACTAGCATCTGAAATTGCTAAAAGTGATGTAGATATAACACTTCATGGTTTAAGAGTCCCTGAAGATGCTACCACCGATGCAACAGACTTCGACAGTGTGAATAGGCAAGATATAACTCCAGAAAATGTAGCACAACTCAAATCAGACCAAGAACTGGTAAGCATTAGTAGCGCAGAAGGAGAACAAAAAATCACACACACATCTGATGACAATGCATCGTTCATTCATGTTAAAGAAAAAATAGCGAGACAAGGATCTGATGAAGAGGGTATTGAAGATGAAGAAGAGCAAAGGGATGGAAATGATGATTTCAACGAACGCAATGAACCAAAACCAGTATCTGATGATCTCAAAAGTGATGAAGAATCACACACGGTCCCAGTAGAAATAGCTGAAACTAAATCAGTTGATGAAAAAGAAATGGAAGATCCTGAACAGTCGGACTCTGTCGCAGCAGACGATATTCAAGATTTATTCAAGTCTGATACTTCCGAGATAGACGTGAATTCAACGCCGCAATCTAGGCGGATGCTTAGTTTTGATGAGAAATTTTTAGACGCCATAGGCATTCCAAAAGTAGAAACGGAAACTTTGTTGGAAGCTAGATCTGGTCTACATAATTATGAACAGCGAGATCATCATCATCGGGTGAACGGTAATGTATATTCTTGTACCTACTTGTAAAAGTGTTTATATTCAGTCGATTTTCTTTATTTTGAGTGAATAAATAATAGAGACGAGGAGGACGACAGAATGGTTCCTATATTATAGTTGAGCTATCAAATCGATCCAGACATCGCACTTTATTAACTACTAGCTTCTGCCCGCGACTTCGTCTACGTAGAATTATATATAAAAACCTTCCTCTTGAATCACTCTATCTATAAAAAAAACCGCATCAAAATCCGTTGTGTAGTTTTGAAGATATAAGCATACATAGGGACATAGGGACAGAGAAAGCGACTTTGTTTTATACTATGTAGTGATAGTGCTGATGCTCCTAATCAGACTCAATGCAGAATTTACATTTGTTTCAGATAACAGGCGTGACTATCCTTCTCTAGCTAAACCATTACCATTTTCACCTCTCAATACACCCATACCACCTCCATCCCTTTTCCGTACTCCTGGGCAACAACAACACCCACATTTTCAACCTTCAGGCATCATTGAAAATCATCCTTATCCATTAGACAAAAGTCTTTTTAATCCCGGACTTTTGAGACAGAACGAGCCTCATTTCGAAGAGAACCATAATCATCATGTGAACCATCATCTGAGAAAAGTCCAACAGTTATTTCCACATCCACAAGAACAGCCTTTACAATCATTTCAACAGTTTCATTTACCCCAAACTTTACAACGTGAGATTCCCTTGCAGTTCTCGCAACCTTTACCAATGTTCCAGCCTTCGCAATCATCACATTCTTGGAATACGTTAGAATCTTGGCAACCATTACAATCATTTCAATCAATGCATTCTCCAAAGCTATCGTCTTTAGCTCCTTCATCAAGATCGGCGTCATCATTCCAAGCACCGAAAATGAAAATGGACAATATGCTATCCAGACTCCAGGAAGCAACTCAGAACTCCGTGAACTCGGATCTGGCAAACCAATTCTCTGGTGTACTAAACAAAAATTGGAATGTAGGTTATAACTCATATTCGAATGTTTAGGAGTGCTTAGATTAACAAAAGATGGGGCCCACAAAACTCAATTTTATATCCAACTAGCGATTGCCCGCGACTCCGTCTACGTAGAATTCGCTTAGCGCTATCTCGCGGGAACTGAGCAATTCTTCGGGATAAAAACTACTGTATGTCCTTCCCGGGACTGAAACTATCTTTGTACCATATTTCATTAAAATCGGTACTTTGGTGAAACCCTAACAAACAGACAGACAGTTACTTTTACATTTAGAATATTAACTAGCTGTTGCCCGCGACTTCGTCCGCGCAGAATTATTATAAATATAGCCTATGATACTCACAAATACTGTGGCTTTCTATTGGCAAAAGAATTTTCAAAATCAAAAGCGTCACTCGGAATCGAATATATCATTCCCGTTTTTTCCTTATCCCGTGGGAATTTTCCAAAAATCCTTCCTTAGTGGATGCCTACATTGTATAAGGTATCTATGTGCAAAATTTCAAGTCTCTAAGTCCAGTGGTTAGGGCTGTGCTATCCCGCGGGAACTATGCAATTTTCCGGGATAAAAACTATCCTATGTCCTTTCCCGGGACTCAAACTATCTGTATACCAAATTTCAACTAAATCGGCCCGGCGGTTTAAGCGTGAAAAGGTAACAGACAGACAGACAGAGTTACTTTCGCATTTATAATATTAGTAAGGATAATAATCGGGAAGTAGGGATTGGTGCCACGACTTACTTGAGCGCCTGAATAAACAAATTCCGGGAAGATTGTCCAATTATCACTTTTGCAACCACTGCACTTTTTAACATGACTCAATCAAATTATGCGTATTTTAATCAAAATCATTAATTATTCGACACTTAGCGAATAATGTGACAAAAAATTGCGTCAGATTATTCAAACTTTAAATAAGATTATGTAGAGCTGCAAACCATTAACATAGGTAGGTACTTACTTAAAAAGAACGCCCGTAGTACTTAGCTATCTTGTAAATTTTCTCTAGAAGTAAATGACGTTAGTATCTTTTGAGGATTTCGTATGTCCGAGTAACAAAATGGAATCCTTAATTGATCACGCGTCTCTGTCGCTCCGTCTGTACAGCAAGTTTTTTCCGAATCTACTGGACCAATAGTTCCTATACTTATTGATTGTTGTATGGTGTTCGGTGAAGTTATTTTTTCTTTTTTCTTTTCTCATTTTTCTGCAATGTGGCAATCTGTAAGTGATCACAATGAGCCACCCCTTTGTCAAATACTTGTGCTCGTCATCGACCGAGGAACACTCCATCGAGCATCCCATCAAGAGCTGTCACTGAACCTGCTTGCTAAGGCAGGGACACTGTGTGGTGAAGTTATTGTATTGTAAAGTAAAGATTTGAATGGCAAAGTAAGTCCGCCACACCTCGCTTTATGCGTGCCACCCAACTAATTTGCTAGACTAAAATTATGGTTGTGCAGTACCCGGCCATACAAATTGCACATCGGTCTTCTCGGCTAACTTCGGCTAGGTAGAGCGTTGTCTCGCTCTAACCTGCGTGACGTCAAATTGTCTCTTAATGACATATTTATGGCCGTTATATTCAAAATTCGAAATTTGAATCGTGCCGTTCCGCTCGTTCTAATATTGATTTATAGTGATGAGGTATAATGAGAGTGAAAGTGACAGGTTGATACGAACTTCGAATTTCGAATTTTGGAGTAGCCCCTAGAACTCCGTTTTTTTTAAGTAAATTAAAGTGTGTTCTTGCATCATTTGGCAAGTTTAGAATAAACATAAATTTTAAAATATAACTTGTAACGTGCGTGGAATCAATAATGTCTTAAGTAAGTAATTTTAAGTAGTTTAATGACTTACCTACCTACTTAAAATATTGAATAAAAATATTAACAAACACTCGGTTCTGCCTTTTATTTAAGATGTGAGGGTTGCGGTAGGTAGGTACCTAACTATTTAATTTACCTTGCATGTGCTCGTATCATAAGACCTCATGTAACCTAGCACACCTTTCCAAGACCTTTCGCTCTTTTTCACAATCATGCTTATCGTTTTGATGTGGCCTTCTCTATATTGTCTGCTACAAGCCGTGCTATTAGGTTTGGCAACGTTGCATTTTTACGCTAGGTTCACAAGCGACGTTGCCAAACCGCTATAGCCATGTCGTAGCGGTTTGGCCACGTCGCTTGTGAACCTAAGCGTAAAAATGCAACGTTGCCAAACCTATAGCAAGGTTTGTAGAAGACTATAGCGACGGCTATGGACTGTTTCATAAAAAAAAAAACAGAATAGATCTAAGCATCGCATAGACACTTATGTAGCCCTAGCATAACAAGCATTTAAAGAATTCGGAATTTAGGGGAATTCTCATAATAGTTAAAGCTGTTTACACGACAGTAGTGAACTTAAAACTGGATAATCTCAATAAGAATAAGTAACCACTGTAGTCAGATAAAAAGGTTTCAAGCATTAATTGGCTGAAATTATTAGAATCTGGGACTACATTTTTTTTTACTGCCTGACAGTGACAATTGAGCGTTGACATTGACTTGACACTGACAGTGAACTGCTGTAATGTAACCGTATCGACATTGGCAGAATCATCGACAGTATCGATGGAGCTAGATTTTTAAAAATTGAATTGAATTGAATGTAACCGTAGACCGCTATAATTTTGCTGTTTTCTGCATAATTCGATGGAAATTCCTTTAATTTTATTTATATCTTCTACTAATTTCGTAAACGATTTTCTTGTTTACTATGGGTAAACGTTACCACTGCGAATATTGCGACAAGACCATGGTATCGACGCCTGCTATCGTGAAAACTCACAATAAAGGAGTTGCACATCAGAAGATAGTTCAGGAACACTATCAACAATTCAAAGGTAGTTAATTTTCAATAATTATCCTTACTAACCTCCTCTCGTCTTCCAAGCTGGTCTGGGAGTAAAGAAAAAACATAGAATGTACCAGTTGCTTCTCTTCCCGTGCAGATGGTAAAAGCCAATTGAGGGAATGGGCTATTTTGATTCCCCTTTCCACCTATACAACCATGATAAACATGGCCTTCTGGTCTTGTTACCTTAGGCTCTGTCTACCCCCTAAGAGATAAACACGTGATTTATGTGTGTATGTGTGGATAGGGTTAAAATTGTTGGTTAACAGCTAGTAAAATAAAACAAAGTTTTATCTTCGTCATTTAATTTGTCAGATCCAGAAACTATACTCGCCGAAGAAAGTCAAAAGAAGCCTTGCAGCAGATTTGCACGCGGTGAATGTCAGTTTGGGAGTATCTGTCGCTTCTCTCATTACACTCAAGAGCAAATACAGCAGTTAAAGAACTATGGTAAGCTGGTTATATTCATTTTATTTACTTACAATAAACAATAAATATTTACCTTGCTACTCCACAAGGTAAATAGGTATTTTTTGTTCATTGAAATGGACCTCCGCAAAGTACTGATTTAATAAAGCCTCATTCAATAAAATATTTAATTTTGTTACATTTAGTTGAATCCTCTTTTTCATCAATATGTATTTAAATATGGGAGTGTTCAAATATTACGTAACACAATTTCAGTCACATCGAAACACCAAATTGTAAAAGATCATATGCAACCATCCTTCCAAGACTTGTACGAAAAACTGCAAACGGAAAAATCAGCTAAACCAAGCAAGTCAGACAACAACACTATAATGGTTGACAAGAACGGACTGACTCACGTGTTTCCATGGACTTATAATGAACAAATTGAGAGTTATGGCAATATACCACCAAGCGTCAGGAAAGTAAGGATTGAAGATTTCTACAATGCTGAAGATAATGAGTGGGGATAAAGGTAATTTTTTTATTTGCATTTTCTTCCCGTCCTCCACAACTCAACAATGTCTGACCGGTCGTCCAAATAAGCGTTCGAATCGTGCCGCTATCTTCTTGATGTGCCTCGTCGTCGCTGGCCATTCTCCGGCACCCACCAAGTAGCTGATGTTGTTCCGAGCATTTCACAATTTTTTTTGCTCTTTGCTACATAGTTTGTACTAAGAGAATGTTTTTAAAATATTTGTATAGTCCGAATTATAACCTCTTTACTCTTATACTCATATGTTGTTGTCTTTGTCCCACCTGTACTGGTTTCCAGGGTATTTTATACTCGATAGGAGGGTAGTTTATAAACCTAAACTCTGGTGGTACTTCATATTTCGATGGAGTAACCTAGAATAAATATTTTCTTACACAAACTGACCAATGATTTGATCCCTATCTCATCTGATGGAAAATATAAATAACCCCAAAGGTGACTACTGTAGGCTTATTACCTAACTCGCTCGCAATCGCCATCGTGTTCATTTTGACAGTTCACATATGGGCTGACAATTGGCATTGGAATCAGCGAGAGCAAGTTAGATAATAAGCCTTACCGGTTCCAACAGCCTATTCTCTTTAGGGCCTGTTTTACCACTCTCTCTTGAGTTTCAAATATTTCAAGTGTCAGTTATCTATGATGATGTCTCTGTCTGTTTCATAGTAATAAATAGAGACTGAATCATAGTTTTTTCTTGTTCATTGCACAATTAATGAGCTCTCTGAGTGCATCTACTAAGACTAGAAGGATAAGTCGGCTGGTTTAAATTAAGTAATTTTTTATTATTACCTTGGTTGATAAACTTCGAAAGTTTATTACACTAAAAAAAACTAGAGCATGTGTTCAAATCATCATTCATCATTAGATTATAAAGGACTAACTGTTGTCCACGTCTTTGTCTGCAAAGAATTCATTTATCGCTATTCCACAGGAACGACATCGTTATAGGCTATAGTCTATCCTCGTGCCAAATTTCAGCCCGATCTGTTCATTTGTTCTGACGTGAAAGAGTATCAAACCTCCAAACATCCATACTCACAAACTTTCGAATTTATAATATTAATATTAGTAGGATTACTAATTGCGGAACTTTGTTTATTTACATACCCGATGCAAATTAAAAATAACAAAGATTAAACAACACAAATTCATATAAAATTCCATGGAACTGTAATAATAATTTCTTCACAGCTATAAAATATTTTTATTACTTTTCTGCTGTTTTTTTCGCAGTTATTGTGGTTTTTAATCTCCATGCTTTGAAATGCTTGTTTGCACGCCAAGTAGGCGGTTTCAATCTATAATAATGTTTACTTTTATGTTCCCTAGACGATCTACGCTATGGCTGCTTGGCATTGGATAAGTTTTATATTAGTTAGTTTTACTTATTGTTACTTAATATGTATTTATTTACTAATTATATTGGTTCTTTCGGGACATTACACTACTATAATAATAAATGCATACCTATGTTTCAAAGTGTGCGTGAGAGCGAAAGCGGGTACCTATAATGAAAAAGAGTAAAGAGAAATCTCGCTTGAAAATCGCTCTGTATGACACGCACACTGACACGTATGCAGATACGGTGTTTACCACAAATAAGGCTTACTCGCCATCGTGAATTGCAAGAGTTGTGGTTTTACTGTAACAGTTTTACATGTTTTTGCTAATAAGGGGATTAGATATACTTACTTATGTGCTTGTTTGTTTGTTTTTTTTTCAGTTGGTCTGCCTTCAAGATGTGAAAACAAAGGTGTACTTAATGGACCCGAAACTTTTACAAAGCATGCTACCAACTTATAATTCGAGTGAAGAAACAAGTTCATCAGAACTTATAAAATCCAAAGAGACCAGCGAAGTGGGCAACAAAGCTGATTACAGCGATGACTATGATACAAAGTTCGAGGAATATTATGATTCTGATGAAGAAAAACCTATCTTGAGAACAAGCTATGTGAAGGTGAACGTCCACGAGGGTAATCACCAATTACATTCGATCAAAGCTAAAAGTGAGAAGGTGCATTTGCAGCATAAGAAACGTTTGGCAGAATTGATGGCATACTTAGAGAAACATATGATGTCAACTTTATATTTCTATCAGGAGATGCAGAGGATATTGGAGCAGCGGAAGGTGAAAGACGACTTGAGGAAGATGGTCACTTTTTTGGAGCATGAACCGAATATAAAGGCGAAAGTTTTGGCTTGTTACCATAAATATAGAGACGAATCGGCTAAACAGAAAGACGTATGGAGACATCCAACTAATGATCTGGTCATTGACTATGTGCATGACTATTGATTTAGTTACTTTGATTAAGTCCTTTTCTGCACATGCTGTTAGACTGTGGAATCGTTTACCCGTTGAGATCAGGCACTCTCAGTCGGCTGTCGTCCTGCGAACTCGCCTGAACAAGTATTGGCTTGATGAATCTTCTTCAGTGGACTTAGTACGTTTTGTGTGTGTATATTTATTTAGTTTATATGTATTTTGTTAATTCTTTTAGATCTTCAATTCCATACAGAATGATTGGTGGTGGTTTAATGTGTTTTGTTGGTCTATCTGTTCCATGTCCTCCATCTGAGTCCGTTTCCAATCCATCGAAACTGTTAGACACTGGAGCACCCTCAGGGGGAGGTGATTGTGATATTTTTTTTCGTTCGTAGCTTCTTGTGACAGAAACTTTTTGCCATGGTGGGGGGCCAGAACTTATTTCATCGGTCAAGAGTATTTTTGTATTGTGAGTTTCAATAGGTATATGCTCCTGTGTATCCAACTGGAATACGGCTGTCGAGGTCTTTGCTTTGTCATCCTCTTTGTTTGTATCTCCACTGCAGAATGAGGATCTTGGCCGATGATGCTCGAACATTCCTTTATGAAAAACTTGCTGTGTGTAAGTTTTTTGGTTCACATTTTTATTTCGAGGTGGGCCATCAGCGCTAGGCTGCTTCAAATTCTTGTTTCCAGAAGCATTTCCTGCTATGGGTGCCTGGTCACTCACACCCATAGAGTAATTTTCAGGGGTATTTATTTTATGCTACTGGTAACATTACTTTGATAAAATTGATGAGGGTAGTCATGATATTGGTAAATATTTTATGACAGTAGGTTGATAATTCCAAAGCAAGTTAATTGTCACTCGCGTATTTAAGGCCACTATTTTATGCACTATTTCATTAAACTACACCGAGATAACACTTGTCCGCGTGAGTCACTCGGTATTGTTCACTAATTAGGCACTGATTGATAAAAGTTCACAGTTTCGCACTAAAAATGTACATACAATCTTCAAGAGCACAGTTGTACACTCTGACAGTTGGTAGTAAAAAAAAAAGAAAAAAAAATGTATTTTATATTATGTAGCTAGTATATTTCTGACATAATATATTAGTTTATCGTATTATTTTTATTTTTTTATATGTATCAGGGTGTAGGTACCTTACCTGTATTTTTGTGTAGGTGTATTCTTTTTTTTAATGCTTTATTTGTTTAAGTTAAGTTAGGGCCTTTGATCTTAGCTTTTTAGTATGTCTACTCTATATACTCTGGTTTCTGTTGTCCTGTCAATCGTTCGAAGGTTACATCTGTTTTTCTTATTACATGTGAAATTGAATGTGTTCTATGTACAATAAAGAGTTATACATACACACTTTGTTAGGTCTTGCGGCAATGAAATTAGTTTTCTGATTAACTAATCTTGTTATTGTTTTGAGCTTGGTTTGGCTGCGTCAAAATGTAAGCTTAGCTTCAAGAAAAGATGTCAAGTTTGTTAAAGAACACGACGACTGCCGGAAAATAAAATCTTGTTTGATGGAAATTACGTTGCAGTAAAAAAAAACTGTATTTTTTACTAATTAACTAAGTATTCAATCGTTTTGTGTCAAAAATAGACAAATTGACAAGTGGAGCCCTGATTTCCAATTTTAAAACAAATTTGAAATTGTCTTTTAATATGAATAAAAAGCGATAGCAAATGTTATTTATTTTTATTATTGTCGTTGATTATGTATAGCAATCTGGGGGACATTTTCTGAAGCGCCAACACTAAGTCGTATAACTTCGATCCCGGCATTACTTTGGCTTTTACGGATCTCTGAAATAATAACTTTTTATAGACCGACCACTTAAATTAGTCATCTTGGGAGCGGGGGGTGGGACGCCCGCGGGGAGCTCTCGGTGCAGGCGGGTAGTACGCCTGCCGCCCGCACAGCTCCCACCCCGCGCGTCTTTTTATACCAATATGAAGGCAAACGAGCAAGTGGGTCACCTGATGGTAAGTGATCACCACTGCCCATAGACACCCGCAACCCCGAAGGGATTGCAGATGCGTTGCCGACCTAGAGGACTAAGATGAAATGCCTCTTGTGCCCGTAATTTCCCCGGCTATCTTACTCTCCACACCGGAACACAGCAGTGCAAGCACTGCTACTTAGCGGCAGGATTAGCGAGTAAGATGGTGGTAGCGATCCGGACGGACCTTGCACAAGGCCCTACCACCCGCGTCTGCACCACGGGGAGCTGTAGTAGCGCCACGAGGGAGACCTATTTCTATCCGTCTTACTTTATATTTGTATGCAAAACCCACCTGTAATCGTTCAAGGTTTATGTATGTCTACTGGATGGCTATTTCAAGGCTCCTGAATAATAAGCAGGTGGTTTAAATAATTGCCAACCGCTACATAAGCACACAGGTCAGACAGAAAATAGTTCTCCTTCGTGGTTTTACAAATAGGACAAATCAGTAGGATCATAAGCAAACGGGTGAAGGTTAGAGACAGGTAAGTATTATGATACGTTTTACTTCACAATTATGGATAGTAAGATTTTAAGTCCAATTTGGACGCTTTATTTAATTTTAAGTAGAAATTAAATTAACTCGTTACCATTTTTTGCTAAAAGAAAGAAAAAGTTGATTATTTCAATGATATTATGGAATTAACGTCTGATTAGGAGGTATGAGGTTATTTTTCGTTTTTAGGGCTATAGACCGACCTATAGGCTATAGGACAATAAAGGGGACCGAGAGCGGTGCATGCGGGTAGTGCGCCTGCCGCCCGCACCTCTGATGGCCCCCTTTGTCGCCTACCCTGCGCCTCTCCGCGGCGAGGACTCATTTAAGCGGTCGGGCTATAGCGTACACGAGCAACTTTTGATTTTGCAACTATTTTGTCTTTGAGATCAAGTCTAAGGGTTAGTATGAAAGTGCGCGCAGGTAGCGACGCGACTTCCGGGAGACTTGTCCGCTGGTTTGGTGTCAAGCAAATTAGTATTAACGAATCGGCACGAAAAGAAACTTCGTAAATCGAATTTAGCAGTATAATGCCTTTCTGCCTTATTTCCTCACCACTAGTAGTGTAGCACTGGCTTAATGGTAGACAGTGTTAAAGAGTCTACTTGAACTTTGCCTTTCTAGTCTATGGTCTACCACGAAGAGTCCATCCGGTTTCCGGTCGGGACTATCGCGCGAAATTGCATGCAGAATGAAAGTTGGCATAGTGGCCGTTACTAAAAAAATCCTTGTGCATAGTTCGTTTTTGTGTATCAGTAGATTACCGATGCAGGTGTCTTTTCATGTCCTGTTCTCAAATGCTGTACTGGATCAACTTCTTCTTTCCAAACGCCATTCCAATAATCCTGCGAATATTTCATTTTATCATTGCTATGTTATGCTTTTGTGCTCCTGTAAAAGCGAAGTGAAGTCGAGGCGGCAGAATAGACCAATCATTTAAGTTTGCCACGTCACGTTGACACTTTGTAAGGGAAGTGGATTGAGACATGAATTTCAAATTTAACTCAAGTGATTGGTTGAAATGGTTGGCACACTACGTTTTTTCTGTCACTTTTGGACCGTGGTACAAACGTAAACATAGCACACTTCGACACTCAGTCTAAGTATATTTGTTGAGCTCCTACAAACATTAGGTGCAGTACGACATTGTGAAGTTTGACAGTTTGCATTTAATTCTTGCATTGTGTTTATGCAGGCATAATGCTTTCTCTTCTCACCCCACTACGAAGTGCAGAGTTTTTTAAGGCTTCTTCGGTCGGATAGCTGGGTTTCGGGTTTTTTAGTTTCGCTGATTCCCTTGCGACAGCTAAAACTAATTCTGGGGGAGCCTGAAATATAACATTTGTAATTAACAGTGATTTTGTACATTATATCAAGACTGGAAAGCTTAGTTCCAGGTTCGAGTCCAGATGAATAGGGGCGGGCACCTGCATATTAAGAATACAGACGTTTGTACTCAGGTTTGCTTTCAAAGTGGCCTCCCACGAAAGAGGTTTTGATATTCCAAACATAGTGCAGGAGTTACTTATATAAACGTGTACTATCTATCTATCCGTTTAGTGCCCACAATACTAACTATAAGATTTGCTTTTTGGATTATGTTTATTTATTTATGATTTATCCATTTGCTTACCCTCACTGGTATTAGTTTCGCATCTTCATTGTTAGCGGTTTTAGTTTGGACCGCCTGTCACAAAAAGTAATTTATTAAGTTACATTATTGATATAATTTTAACTGAATTCAAATTTTAAGTTGTACAAAAGTCTTGAACCTTAGGGTGGATAAGAATTCCTTGACTAGCTATGCCTATACGCGAGGTCATGCTAATTTCTCTCTTTTAGATAAATTAGTCATAGATTCTTTAAATTAATAAAATTAAAAATGCATTCTGTTAATACCTGAAGCAACTCTTTTAGATTAGCCAGTGCATCGTTTCCATTCAGTGTTTTTGGTATCTAAAAACAAATAATATTGCATTTGAATAAATATCTGTGCGATAGTGACACGTAGGTACCTACTATATGAGGTATTCCAAGGTGCTTAAAATCGAATCGTTCTTGAGTTTGTTAAGGGTTTTCATTGTAATTTGACTGACCGGGGCGTAAAAGACGGTGACGGTGATTCGGGTAAGATTCGTATCGCGTTATCGCTATATTATTATAGAAGTTACAGCAAACTGCGTGGCTGCACAGGTCGCGACAGTTCAAACATTCGCTGAATCTCGATAATGTAGCTGCAGCATTAGAAAACATACTACGATACGTCACTGCGTATACGCTACAGTGTGGTTGGTCCTTATTCCGTTTCCACATACACCAGCAAATCTAAATACGCTACACAGACCCAACTATCACCAACAACCCACAAAACACTAACACCGTATTAGACTCTAGAACACGTAGCATTTTAAAATGACTTCGCAGATACCTAACTCATCAGGTGTGCTACACCGAAATTCGATTTTTGAAGTTCGTATCCTACCGTCTGTCTCACTCTCAAATCAATGACTATTAGTGTGTGTGTGTGAGCGGAACTGTAAGAAAAACACAGACACACACAAACACAAAATCAAGTCATTATCCCCTACTGGGTAGACAGAGCCAACGGTAACAAGGCCTACAGGCCACGCTTGGGTTGCTAGCCGTATTGCCTATAACAGGATTCCTAGAATTTTCGCCCATGCCCTCGATGGGCTTTTACCATCTGCGCGGGAAGAGAAGAAACTGGTACATTCTATGTTTTTTCTTTGCTTCCAGACCAGCATGGAAGTACTGTAAGAAATGAACTTCGAAAATTTAATTTCGGCGTGTAAGACCTGTACGTGTGGTCGAGAAGTAGCAAGGTAGCTAACTGTTTTTTTGTTTTCTGTGACTAAGCTCATACCTCTTCATAAGGGTACACTGGAACAAATCGTCTGTTTAAGTCTTTGTAATAGTTCGGATAGTAGTAATGTTTGTTCTCCATCAGGTCTGCCTTGCTGCCAGCATTTTCTTCATATTGGCGCTGCTTCTCATTCAGGGCTGGATTCTCATTTGTGTAATCCTGCAAGTGAAACAACAGGTGGTTTATTCCCAAATTCGAGGTTCGTACACTTTTGCTATAAAGCACCACCTTGGCTTTGACTACAATAACTGCTACGACGTAAGCTTGCGTGAGTGACGTCACACATGTTCTACATCGCTTTAACTAAGTTTCATAACGTGGATGCATTAAAAATTAAAGCAACTTTCAACACTCTTACTGCAGACTTCGGTCCCCAGGCATAACATTTACCCGGAGAAAGATCTCTCTATTGTGGCCTTTACCCTCAATATCATTTATCTTAACTCTATATTGAATCACAGTGTGAGAATTTCAGTCTCTATCGCACCGTCCCTGTCAATTCATTATTAAATACTAGGTATTAATATTTATGAGAGAGGCGGCACGATTTGAACTACGAATATATGAGTATAAAAAACCAGTCTTTTGGAGCAGATGCTATTTAGGTACAACTATAGCCCGACATAAAAGTCAAGAAATGGAACTAACTTTATTTTTTCCTTGCAACACACTACTAGCTGTCAGTGCCGGTACAAGAAATGTCAAAGTTGAGGGTTGAAACTCATTTCGTTATTATTTTTGCATCTTAATAGTGTTTTTTCATCGAATAGTGTGTGAAAATGAGCAAAACGCTTCGTAGTGGTGCTAGAGAGGTAATTTATAGCGTATATAGATGTTGTCTCGCAGAAAGCGAAGCAAAAACTATCTTGACCTCACTTGACGATGTTTACCGAAGAACGTCCGATATGACAGGGTGGTAACGGTTTATTTTTAGTATTTTGAGTAGAATTAGATGTTTTTGAAATAGTCTATGTAGTTACAAATATAAAATTTTCAGTAATTCAGTGTTGTTTCTGGTGGTTAAATTTGATAAAGTTGAGGTTATAATTTTGTTTACAAAATACGTAGGGTGCACTTGACGTTTGTGAGATGTGTTGATACTTGCTATGTGATACAATGTATTACGGAAATATTTCGATTAATTTGTAATTGTATACACTTAGATAGCTACATATTGACTTTTAAAATATTTTATGGTGTTTTATGTGATATTCAGGTAAATCGGCCAGTTCAGTGAGAATTGTTAAAGAAGGGGTGCAGAATAATGCTGTTTTTTATACGCTGATGATGAATAAAATAAGTTATTTGACAAAAATGTCGTTTTATTTGTTAAAAATGTATGCTATTTTGTTTGCAAGTTAAGTTTGTCCCACTTCTAGTGATCAGATTGACTTGAAATTTGGTGGGTATAGGATTTATTAAAACATAACACTCATATCCCTTAAAGAGGGGCTTTATCCAAGTGAGCGTAGTCACGGGCAAAACAAAAGCTAGTACATTAAGTAAAGTATCAATATTTTTTCGTCGTACTATATGGTGTTGCTACAGGTGCGACAGTGGCGCCCCTATTAATTTCTTGACTTTTATGTCGGGCTATATGAGCGCTTAGTGACTAATGAGAAATTCAAATTTTCATCATCACGATTATCGAAGGTAATTTCAAATTTATTAATTAGTAATGGTGGAGCGAAAGATTCAATGTCAATATGTGTGTGAGTTTGTCTGTGTCGCGTTGCGACCTTAACTAGCGGTCTTTAAAATACGGGTGATCTTCGCCTGCGGAGTGGTGGGAAATGTATACCTAGATTTCAACCATTTTCTGCAATCAAGTTTTTTTCTTTACCTCATTACTCCCAAATGCAAAGTTATGCAAAACGCAAAATGCCACAACTGTAGAAAGGCAGTTCATGACTGACTTTGAGTTATCTACGGAATAAATTAAGATTATTAATCATCATTGAAACATTTTCAATCACAAAATTTAATTGAAACATAAAAATGTGCTTGGCGCACTGATAACCATTTTATAAGCCTTCTACGATAAATGCAGCATTGGAAAAAAGCAGACAGCTTATTTTGTCTTATTTTTAATATCTATACAACCCAAAAAAATACAGTTCATTCATGCCTGAGCTGGTCTATTCCGAAAATAAAAATTCGAAGTTTGTTTTGTACCGTTCTACTCGAACAACTCGTTTTATCAAATTATCATTAACAAGAGAGTAGGAGAGGAGGTATGATACGAACTTCAAATTTCTTATTTCGGAGTAACCAGCCCCCTTGATGTTCCCACGTCTAGACACTCCGTAAAAATTTAATGAATTTGAACACTGCGCTACACTGTTTGTGCGCACACTGCACTGTTTGAGCGGTTACTAGGCTAACTGCTACACAACAACGATCAATAATTAATATCGCTTGTTTACTTTAATAAATTAGGTATACTCGTTATATGGAAAACCGAGTACAGTCAAGTGTAATAATATGTATCTAGTCAAAGTTTCAAAAATAAGTACCATACGCTCTTACACCGGCGTAATAAGGTCGTGGGACATATTTTTGAGAAGTTCGTATCGATACTTATTTTTGCACTTGACCGTACATACATCAAAGTTAAACCGAATTAAAAAGTAAAATTAAACAAGTTAAGACTAATTTTTCAATGCGTCTACTCAAACTTGCAATAAGATTATACCATAGACAAACTGGCAACCTAAAGAAAAAAAACGAAATGAAATGACATGACAAGACAATTGACAATTCTGTGTGTGGTGCTAATGTGATTCATGTCAGCTGAATTGTGTATTTTTATTTATTTTTATTTAATTCCAGGGTCTCATGTCTCGGAAATGGCATAGTGCGCGTGCTACGTAGTGAATTTAACAAAAATAAGCAACGTATTTTTTCTTGTACGCAATAAAATTCCTCTAAAGATACCCTTTGTTGTTGAGTTGTAAAAATTATCTAATAATGTTTGGAAGACCGAGATGCAGGGAGTACACGCCTCTGTCCACCCAACAATTACGCCTCCGGAGTCTTATACAGGTACTAAGACTATTATTACTCTTGTAATGTTTACTTGTAAACAGATACTACATTTACCAACAAACGCCTACACGTTCTGAACCTGCGCATTCTTTCGATGAACTTAGCCTTTTGTATGGTAGGTTCGAGCATGAAACAGACGCTAGAAATACTTTGTTCCTGTTATTAAATTAAAGAATCACCTGTTCCTGGTTACATAGTCGTTTTATTTACGTTAAAAAGTACATGGTTTTTTTATGATAAAGTCCGTGTGCAAGCAAGAGTCGAGCAGAAAGCCACGCTAATGCGCTATCTATTATATCCATGGCGAATTCATCAAGTCCATAGAAAGGCACTAATATCTGTGCTTTTAGGCCTAGTCCGTTTGAGGCCCCAAGGTACAGATAGCTGTTTATAACAACATTTTAACTGAAAGTATAGTGGCCAGTTTCATTTTAAGTTTAGTGTACGGCATGTTGTTTATCTTAAAACACTATTGTTATTTTACTGTTCTCTAGGTTTTTTATGATTAAATATACTTGCATTTGATCTTCATGTGTCTAAAAATTTAATATTACACTGGCTTGCTTGTCAGTAAATGCCAAATAAAAAAAATAGTCACCCTTTTCCCACCCGCTGATCCATTTTGTGTGGAACCGCGAGAACACAGTAACCTGCACTGAGTATGTAATTTAATAAAAATGTATCCCTGAATTATATTCTTTGACGTCAATTCATTGAGGCCGGATGAAGCAACAAGCTAACAAACAAGCTAAATATCTTTTCTATGAAATGTGAGGACCGCAATAGTCATTTCCTTTTTAAAACGGACTCCGCTCAAAACTAATTAGTGACCCCAATTAAATGCACCATATTAGTAGTGATATCAGTTAAATAATTATTTTACGTCTTTGTCACACTTATTTCATTTGAACGAAAATTCATGTCTAAATCTGTACATATATGCCTTGTCCATTTGTTTGGTTTTAAGAGATGTGTACTCAGAAAAGTTGGAGGAAGACAGACTGATCAATTAGAGTGGCAGGAGCATTACCTAAGATGTGTGTCCAAGATAAGGATAATCCTTTGCCCAGCAGTGGGGCACTCCAATAGCCTAAGATAATGTATAAATAATAACAAAAAAAACAAAAGAGTGAATAGTGCTAGAACTGTATTTCCTGATGTAAGTCTTAAGTATGTATTAAGCAATATGAAAAAGATAAGATTATATTGTTGATAAGATATGTCAAAAGGAATAAGCGCATCATTGCAAACACAATGATATTAATTTTCTGGCAGATTTTGAAGAATATCATTATCCGTCAGCTAAGAGCCCGACAGGGGGGAGGGGTCTTTTGACCGGTTTCTACCGTACAAGGTTGCCGTCGTTTGTCACAAGATTTTTGAATACTGTATTTATTACTTTGACATTGGCGAAATCATCGCATCGATCGATGGGGTCATATTAGAAAAAGAAGAAGAGACCCATTCCTGACGAATGGTCAATATACCTGACGTATGTCAGGAAAATTCCTGACGTCAGAGAATCCTACTCACAAGTCTCATGTCAGCTTACATATTTTTATATATTGCAAGGAAGTTACACAGTGGGTTATCTGATGGTAAGCAATCACCAATCGTTACTGCTCATAGCATAGACCAACATAACTCTAGAACTTAGCAGTAGTATTGCGAGCCTAGAGTTAGGATAAAATACCTCATGAAGTTTCTCCAGCTGTCTTACTCTCTGTCTTTCTCCAATGCTGGTCTGGGAGTAAAGAAAAAAACATAGAATTTACCAGTTGCTTCTCTTCCCGCGCAGATGGTAAAAGCCCATCGAGGGAATGGGCGAAAATCATAGAAATCATTTTGATTTCCCTTTCCACCTATACGCCCTTAATCATGCTAAACGTGGCCTTAAGGTTTTGTTACCTTAGGTTCTGTCTACCCCGTAAGGGATAAAGATGGAAAGAAAAAATAAAATGAAACAGATTTATTAATTAACCCGTCAAGCGTCCAAGCGACTACAGTGGTTCCTAACTTTTTCGGGCGGGAGGCTTAAAGACAGAGCGAGAAGCATATATAGCGAGTTGTCGCTGGCTCTTCCAAGGGAGGAAGACCTGGCCAGTGGCGTGAATGCATAATGCAGTCCCTAGGACATTTCCCGCCCGAAAAAGTTAGGGACTACTGTAGTCGCTTGGACGCTTGACGGGTTAATTGGTTTACAGTTTGGAAATGATGGTTGATTTATGTAGATAGCATTATTATTTTGTTCTAAGTTCTAATTAAGATCTTAGAAGACTGAGTGCGACAGTAAACTATTTAATAGTATTCCAAACATGTCTGTGTAGTTCTTATCACACTTGAAGACAATACACTGACTGTAATGTGTTATGAACAATAGTTATTTATATTGAGGATAATACCTTTTAAATGTGACTTGACTGTGTTAATCCAGTAGATAGCGATATTATCCAGTATTTGTTGTTAATTTATCTGATGTACTCTGACCCCACAGTATTACTATAAGGGTGCATTGACACTGTACAGTAAAAAAATGTATTCACATACCATCGTAGAACCTTATCGTAAAAAGGTGTCATATAACTCGAGTTTGAGTGACGGCGGCCTGTTAATTGCGACAGGGTTCTCACTGTACACTGTAATGGGTAAGGGAGAGGTCTCTTGTATTTGACGTGGCGGCGAAAAGTTAAATTATAATTTTTGTAATATATAACTTCATGACTATTACAGATTGTGGGCTACAACATCCGTCCTCCCGAAGGCTGCATGTACCAGTGCAGTTTCTATCTCACTCTGCACCACACCACTATGTCTGCACCGTTCTACACGAGCGAGAGGATATGCTCTCCTCACCCTAAATGGAAGGAGATAGATTCAGGTATGTTTAAATTTTCCTTCTTCCATGCTGGTCTGGGAGTAAAGAAAAAAAATATAGAATTTACCAGGCGTAAACGGACGTTCCGAAACCAAATGGGAGACGTTTTGGAAAAAGGTCCGCTCAGGAGTACCCGAAACCGACGAGCATGTATGAAGAGATTGATGAGTGTGGATGAAGCGAAAGAAGTATGTCAGGATCATAGCAAGTGGAACAAAGTAGTCTCTGCCTACCCCTGTGGGAAAGAGGCGTGACGGCATGTATGTATGTATTATTTAGCAAAACGGGTCAAAATAAATGGTCCATCGTCACCGCATACTATAGATTATTATTGTTTTGGTATTAACATAGTTCTGTTGATCTTTACCGTTCATCGAGCAAACCCGTTTATTGTCATTGATATTGTATGAGTCACGTCTGTTGATAAACTTCATAGTCGAATGTGGGTTAAACAGATAATAAACAAGTATGTAAATTGGTAGCTTTGTTAATCCTATAAGTGAATTTCATCTCAACCTTAATGCCTTTAAATTATGGTCGTTTGTGTGATAAAAAATATACTTAATCTAGAACGTCTGGTAATGTATTTTAATTGGTCAATATATTGATAGAATTACACATGGTTCTTGTTAAATTTAGTATAGGGAAAAGTATCTGGATGACAGTTCAATTAAGTTAAAATATTGTCTGTCATATAGATAGTATACAGAGGTCAATGTAAATACGAAGACTTAAATGCAATTAATAGCAAAAAAAATTAAACGAATCCCTTACAAAGTTAGAATGTAGTTATACTATTATCTGTAGAGTTACAATTGCATTTTGATGAGATGGCATTGCGTACAACGACTTACCCTCTCTGCCTTTGATCCAAAGTGAAATTATGACTAAAATGTTGCACATTACGATCTACCATCGCGCCAGGCGCGTCATTCATATCCAACGTCACTTTCCACAAATGACACGATGACATCATCTGATTACAGAAATCACCCAGCGCATGTCATCGACGAACGTTGTTATTCGTATTTGGTGTCACATATTACACCCACCGAAAGAATACGAAGAAGCCTGCGATCGCCCCCAAGATACTATCATACAAACATGGGGAGTCTATTTCACAGGTCTACGATATCTTGGCGCGAATTTGGCTCTGAATTTCACTTCAGACTGTTTCAAAAGCAATACTTTGGTATTCCAAATGCATGGCGGATATTTCTGCTCGTATAAAAGTCTCAAATTAGATATAATACCGCCTGAAAATGAAATGGAACACAGCTCTTTGTCGTCGGACTCGTCTGGCAAAACTAATTTGTCTAAAGTGACACTCGAGTCCAGGTTCCTACAGAACCATAGGTTAGTAAAAGAATCTAGATCAATATCACCTAGTAAATTCACAAGGAAAACTGACAAGGAGTATTCAAAAAGCCATAGTCCTGTAGAAAGAGGGTTTCAGCAGAACTTTCCGACGCTTAAAAACTCTGCGAGTCTCAATATAGCGCAATACAGAGACTGCAGGGCCAGCAAAAGAAAAGTGAACGAAAAGAAATTAGATCCCAGTCATATTTACGAGCATTCGCCTGATAATATGGATGTTAAAGAATTTACTAGTGATGTTAACTGTGATAGTTTATCTAAGAACGCTTCTAGGGAAGAATTGTCCGCCAGCAAAATAGATTTGAGCGAAACGGCTGAAAATTATGATTTAAGAAACGAGTCGGACGGTGTCCCCAAATATCGATATTACGCGCTAAGTTTTCTCAAATCTGAAATACGACCAAGCTACAATTCAGATAAGTTGCAAAAGCTACATATACTACAGTATTCTATAAAGAAGAAACAGGAGGCTGTACAGCAAATAAAAGAGAGGATATACAAGAATTCAGCGTTGACTGGTTTGACGCATTCGGATGAATTCGGAGATGTCGTTAGGTTTAAAAGCAAATCACAGAGGAATCTTTTCTCGCCTGATGAGGAATCAAAAGAGACATCTTCGCAGAGCGACTTGAGCGCGCAGAACGGTAGGATTAAAGAAGACAGGCCGCCCGTTTCGAACGGGCCGAGGCTTACGTTGAAGTTGAATGATCTCCTATCTTTTAAGGTCAGTATTTTCTTTTCATACACTTGACCTTTGCTTCCCATAGGCCACCCCTTGGTGGTCTTTTCGGAGATTACATTTTGTATTCAGCTTCTCGTTGTCTGACTATTATTATGTATTATTTTCCTTGTTTTACTGAACTACTATAAGGCTGACTTCAATTGTAAGATTTAAAAAAGTGATAAGGCATGTTAGTAGCTTCACGGTTTCTAGTATTGTGCTGATGCTGTTGTTCATATCTGGAAGTTATCGTAATTTATCAATATTTACTTTACATTTATTTATGTTTTAGGCAAAACCTTCACCCTTCCAAAGGGCTGAGCACGTGAGGCTGACGAAACAGATAGAAATACTAAGGTTCAAGAGATTATTATTGGCGGATGAGAGAGATAGCAAGCTGGCAAACATAAGGAAACTGAAAAAGACACACGCAAAACTGAGCGAGGAGAACCAAGATCTTGGTCAGTAAACATTTAGATATGATTGTATAATGTTTATTACTTCAATTCGAGATTATGTAAAGTAAATTAGTTAAATTAGATTTCTAAATGTCAGTGAAAATTAGAACACATAGAAAAATCCGAAAAGTAAAGCTATGGCCGGGAATCGAACCCGAATCCTCGTCATTCCGTGACGCGTGCTATACCCCTAAACCACCCATAGCAGGTGGGTAGTCTCCGAATTTGTCTACCTGTTACTAACTGTCACGTGACCTTTTTGTTACTATGCGAATTTTTGTCGCTAAGCGTCATCTGTTTGAATGATTTGGGAGTTTGTAATTGTGTCGTACATAAAAACATTACATTATTGTATGTAAAAAAAATACTCTAGTTATAAAGTACAATACTAACTCCAGGTCTAGAGCTGATGCAGAAGTACCACAGCCTGTCTCGTCTAACGGAGTGCATGAAGGAGCAGCGGCAGACGTGTGGCGCACTTCGCGAGTTGGCCGCCCAGTCGCACAGGGAACTGGCCAATCACAGTGCCGAATTGCTCGGACAGTTGGCGCAGATATTTTACATAGAACAGGTGAGTTTGGAATGTTTATATCGCGTATCTATTGAAAGTGAGTTGCAGGGTAGTTGTCGATGACCGGATGGCTATCCTAGCCTTGAGCAAAGTTTTTTTAATTTGTGGGTCGCGACGTGAAGGAAAACATTGTGAGGAAATGCCTCATTCTGAGGGAAGGCCCGTACCCAGCAGTGGGACGCATATGGGCTGAAGATGAATATCGACTCTTACAGGTGGACCAATCTACATGGAAGATCTGCGACGTCCCACTGCCCATATGTGGGGACGAGAACTCAAGGACGTTGAACCCTGTCAGCGACTCTGTAGCCGCGGGATTCGTTGCGCAGGCGACGGTGTTAGCGGCGGCCATTTTGAATTTGCCACTGAGATACAAGATCACGTTGCTCGGCTCGGCTAGCAAGATATTGGACGTTACGCCTGACTTGCCGGATCCTAAGTGAGCATTGTATTTTGATACTGTAGGTATTTCTTTTTTTTTTTAACATTAGAAAGTGTCCTTTTTAATTTCTGTTCCACACGTATTTGTGACACAGAATTTTGGCATTGAGCCATTAAAAAAAACCTAAGCCTAACCTTTCTTTCTGGCACCTTTATAAAAAAAAAAACAATAAACGAGGTTTGTTATGTTTATTTTGTCTAGTTTATTTTTAGTTTCTATAGATATAAAACTTTAATGTCTTAGAGGTTTTTAATTTATTTAATTGCATGTTAGAGTACAGCACTATACATACCTCGGCGAGAAAAGGGGTTGGTAGCCTCAAATATTCAGCCTCGCTCACACTCGGCCTTATATTTTCGTCAGCCAACCCCTTATTTCCCAGCCTCTGTAGCAATGAACTATTGTTCACCTCTTTACGCTAGCAATACCAATATCTCTTTCAGCATACCTCTCTTCGCTCGTGGAGGAGACGCTACGTTATTCCGCTACGCCATGTTCCTTCTGAACAAGTGCATAGCACAGCTGATGTGGGCCAGGGGGCTGCCAATTAGTGACATGAGACCCACGCTAGCCAACCTGCAGAGACTGCTAACCACGCCGCCCAACGTGTGAGTATAGCGGGGTGGCTTCACCCATCAGTGAGACCAAAATTCATAAATAATGATTTACTATGATATTATGAAACAATTTATTAATTACTACAATAAAAAGTGATAATAATAAGCTCCAGTCTAGGATTCTAACGTAGGACAATTATGGGCGCCTGCAGCTACAATATATATACGCTTATTTAATGAGCCAGCGAATTCACGAATTATAGATTCTGTTGCACACTATACAAATGTGTAACATCAATTTCGTATAGTTGAGTTTTGTTAACAACGCTATCTAGTTTAATTTTTGGGAACGCGAACTCGCGTTCACAGCGTTGTTGACCTTAAGGTATCCATGCAATTTTGCAGGCAACTGAATAGAGGAGAAAATTAAAAGGGTTCCCATACAAGAGACGTGTTTATCAATTGTACGGTGAATAAAGCTTACGAATGCAAGTCCGACTCGCACTTGGCCGGCTTTTAAAATTTCCTTTTTTTATTCTACAGGAACGACACAGCAAAACTGTTTGGAACGTATCGGTGGCTGGCTGAAAACCGTTGTCCTCACACACAGTCGTTGCGGAGTCTTGTCGCGTCTGACAGAGGGAAATACAGGCAGTTCAACAGGTTTAAGGCAAGTTACTGTATTGCAATTTACATTTGGGAGGATCAATTTTTTATTGTCACTCGTTGCCATGGTTACGTACTCTTCGGACACTATTTAATCCGCAAGTTTTGTGATAGTTGTAAGCCTTTTCTATAATAATTGGTCATCTACAGAGCATGTCGGTATAACGGGTACAACATTTTTCTTCCCACAAACTAGTACTGTTTCCGAAAATAAATCACGTCCTTATCCTTTACGGGGTAGACAGAGCCTAAGGTAACAAGACTTAAAGGCCACGTTTGGCATGATTGTGGGCGTATAGGTGCAAAGGGGAAACAAAATAGTGATGGGTTGCTAGTCGCATCGCCTATAGGCGATCATGTTATAACATGATTTCTAAGATTTTCGCACATTCCCTCCATGGCCTTTTACCATCTGCGCGACAAGAGAAGCAACTTTACTCCCACAGCATGGAAGAAAGCATCCATCTCTCAATACGCTAGATCTTAAAACATTTATTTCCCAAAGTATCAACATGGTTCGATATTTTGAGAGATCTTTTGGGATGCACGAGAAAAAGGTCTACTTAAATTTAATTTTTGGTAAACGTCGGGCTTTTAATTTTGCTTGCAATGTTTGTTAGTTGACGAGTAGTTCTTGTAGTTACAAGTTTTGTTTGTTATTACAGGACTCTGTGGACGGGCAGTCCCCACAAGCCGTGATGAGTCTGAGCAGGCACAGGCACTCGAGGAGTGTGGGCAGCTACAACGATGACCAGGTATACATAGGATACGGAATAAACAACTGACTGACTAAACAATTAAACCGGATAAACAAATGCTGTAATTAAACTCGTAGGGCCCTAGACATAGAAAAAAGAGAAACCTAGAAGTGGAATGGGGGGCGTTCAAGTATTACGTAAGCGCTTGGGGGGGGCGGGGGGGGTCTTTGCTTTGCTTATTTTTGATGACATGGGGTGATTACGTCAGCAGCTTCGATTCGAACTGCTGCTCACGAATCAATAAAAAACAGAATCCATTAATAGAAAAATGCATATAGGTACCAATGATTACGTAAGCATGGGAGGGGGGGTGTAAGAGGTTTGCTTACTTTTGCTGACAAGGGGTAGGGGGGGGTAAATAATTGTAAAAAATCTGCTTACGTAATACTTGAATGGCCCAATGGGAACGAGAGACGTGTGCCACCTTTATGGGAAAAATTGCATGTATAAACGTCAAATTGAATTTGACGGTTCGAGTAGCGGAATGATTCTGCCAGAATCAGATTTTCTCCAAAGTCCCGCTGTCAACAGTTAGATTTTCAATCACGTAAACACATTTTTATTCTTGTATAAGAATCGATAGGGTAAACGATTCTGAGTAAGAAAAGCCCAAAATATGTATTTAAATTCTGGGAAAAATGTTCATTTGACGCACTTTTTTTTGGGAAAAGCTCACCTACATGGTTAATGTGCATGCCCCTAGTTTTGGGTCGTTGGGCCGCTAATTGATAACTAAAATTTTTTTTTGGGCCGGAAGGAATAGATTCCGAAGTCCTAAAAATAGGATGTTGGGCCTTACGAGGTTAAAGTGGCATTTGAAAGCAAAATTATTCTAAATAGTTTCATTTGTTTTTTTTTAATGACGTTAACACGTTTTCAAAATTCATACCAAACTAACTCAATTAATAGCGAATGAGTAAAGTACAAAGGGTGTTTTTTTATTATGAGTGTAAGTTTCAATATTTTTTTTGTAGTTAGATTTGACGTAGTTAATGCTTATAACAAAATTATTGCTTGTACTGTCTCGTCTATCTTATGTTAAGGTACCAATGAAATGCTTTCATAAGAAGTAAGAAAATATCTGTCATATCGTTTAACCTTTTCACCGCCAAGCATCTCTTTAGCGTCAGCTTTATTTTGTAGACTAGAATAGCATATAATTATAAATCCAAATTATAATTAAAACCAATTATTTTTCATAGGAACTACCCACATTAAACCAATCAACCACATCTATAATGGGTAGTGAACCGAACATCTACAACACGAAGCTACACGTAAACACTACCGAAGCACCTCACAGCTCTATGAAAAGTCACAATTCCGATTCCGAAATACTTCGTCTAGCTACAGAGAAAAAAGTAGAAGACAATGAGACAGGAACAGTTGTTTTCACGCTAGGAGATGACACATGCCTACGGAAAGAAATGCTTGTAAAACTGTCAAGCAACAACGAAGAATACCCAAATGTAGATGAAGTTAAAAGGATATGTACGGAGATCAAAAACTTCTGCACGGATAAAGATGAGGAAGGATTTGATGTGGTCAAACATTTGGAAGCTATCAACGTTGATATAGATATAGCTAAGTATATGGAAGAGAAGAGGACGAGCGTTGTGGATTGTGGGAATTGCGTTACTGAAGTTTGTGATGTGTCTTGTGCCAATAATGTGAGAGATGTTATAGTGATACCGAGTGCGGAGGCCATTTTGGATACGGGACTAGGTGAGACTAATGTTGATGTTAATAATATAATAGAGTAATGGGTTAAAACAAAGGTCGGACTGGAAGTAGCTGACAAAGGGATCAAAGATGTCTACGAAATATAGTTGAAGTTACGTCTGTTCTTGAATGTTACGGGAATGATACAAGTAATAGACATCGCAGTTGTGTAGATTTTTGAAAATTTTGAACGTAGTAACTTGTCATTTGAAATTTAAAACTTTGATATGTGTAAAGGCATACATTGTTTATTCCTTTCGCTTAAATTTTGACCATTTCAAATGTCAAATGGCACACCTATTGAACAGAGACAGTGATGCTTCAAACTAGCATGCCTATGACTCACAAATGTGAGTGGGCGTTAAGTATTACGTAACGTAATTGGGGGTCTCGTAAAACGTTACGATGCGTTACAGGGGTGGGAGGGGGTCTTTCTTACAACACGTTACGTAACTTGTTTCCTTTTTAATTAATTAAAAAAAAAAAAAAATTGTATTATTACCGCAAAGGCGACTAAAACTATATATACAAGGATATTTTAGCGACTTTGCTGTAGTTTGCGCAATATAACTTTTGCGGGTAAATATGGTTCACTTGAGTGTGACGCAACGTTTAAGAGAGGGGGGGGGGGGGTACAAAAAAACGTTACGTTGCGTTACAAGGGGGGGGGGGGGGGGGAGGGTCAAAAATCTTCAGAAATTGCTTTACGTAATACTTGAATTCTCCCTGAACAGATGCAGAGCATACTAGTTTTAAGCATGTTCATTAGTATGATATTTATAGGCATGTCCGTCAGAACCATTAGTTAGACGAAAGCCTTAAGGATAATGCGAAATAGTTATTTGTGTCACGAGGGAGCAAAATAATGTATTTACGGCGAGGGCGCTGCATTGAATCCAGAATGTAGTGAAGGATTCTACAATAGAATCCAGAGCGTAATGAGGGATTCAAGTGTTAACGCCCAAGATGAAAATAATTTTGCTCCCGAGTGGCTCATACAACTTTTGACACCGAACATTAAAAAAGTTGAAAAAACAATTCTAAATATGATTAAAGATCTACCAGCATAGAAAATAGCGTGGTTTTATAATTATCAACTTCAAAAAATTGCATTTGCAAGAAAACACTTAGAAAAACCTTGAACGGAAAAGATTCACTTTGATCCCTCTCGACAGGGAGCAAAGCTTACTTTACTGAATGAGAGGTGTGAAAAAAACAATTAAATACTATTATTTTGTTCTTCAAACAAAGGCAATAATGTAGTGAAATATCGTACCTGCGCTTAGTAAAAAGCTGTATCATATGTGTTTGTAAACTTGTCTCTTTCTTATACATAATGTATAATAATATCGTTTTTGTACAGAAGTTATATTTAGTCTTGATTAGATAATAAATTGTTGATATCTACGCAACACAAAAGGTTTTACATGAAAATCAAATTTTGTACATTAAAGGTCTTTGCCCACTACACTGTATCTTAAGCGTCTTAAAATTGTTCTGGAATATTCCAGTAAATCAAAACACTTCTGTTAAGGTTTTTCATCATGATTTTTGATTCAAAATTAAGTCACTTTCACACAGTCAACCATAATTAAAAAATCCTGCAAAATGTTTGTGTCAATCAAAACAATCCGAACGCCTGCTGGAGTCTTCCAGATTCATTTTAATACAATGTATATTAACACTGTGACTGTACCAGCATGAGACTCAAAGATGTGCATTCGTGGGTTCATAAAAAAATTTGAAGGTTCCATGTCATTTGTACGGCTCAAAACAAAACTATTTAGTTTTGAAAAATGATAAAGCGAAAGCACCAACTCCCTGTAAAATAAATATGACACAAAAGTGGAACTTTCCATTTGACAGCCACGTCTTATCGGCATTATACTTTATGATTGTGACATGCAAAGGAATTTGAACCATAAGGTGGCAGACCACCATATTTGGCCAATGGCACCTCTGTGGAAACGAGTTGGGTTCTCTGTGATCATTTATTATAAGATAATTTGCATTGAAAATTAAAATTACAGATTTACTCATAATTTACTTGTCATTGTTGTATTTTCGTTTTTTTATTTCATAGTTTCAATTAATAGATTTTGTTTTTCATTCAACGGTTTTCTTCATGTTTCGTGTTCCCTTTTTGTTAATTAAATACTTACTTGCTTTTTACATCCGGACACCTAGAAGTATACATTAAAAAATTATTACATCATTTGATTTTTTTAACTGAATCTAATTGGCACTATGTGCATGTAAGTTGTTATTAGAAATATGTATAAATTTATTTCAAGTATTACATTTCAATACAATTATCCTAAAAATATTGCGTATTATTTACTCCATTGTTCGTAAAAAGGATTATGTGCTTTTTAAAGGACAAACGTGTGTTTTGTCTGTGTCTGGAAATGACAACTGTCCAGTGACAGATAAAGACAAATATATGCTAACGGAAGCTTAACTCGTCATGCGTCCAAGCAACTACAGTAGTCCCTAACTTTTTCGGGCGGGAGGCTTAAAGAGAGCGAGAAACATATATAGCGAGTTGTCGCTGGCTCTTCCAAGGGAGGAAGACCTGGCCAGTGGCGTGAATGCATAATGCGGTCCTAGGACATTTCCCGCCCGAAAAAGTTAGGGACTACTGTAGTCGCTTGGACACTTGACGGGTTAATAAGCCTTTATGGGTAAGGGGGTTAGTAAAGTTTTATTGTCAAAAGCTTTATTTACCGCGCATAATGTAAAATTTGCATGCAAACATCGATCTCAAAATTAACACTTGCCCAATTTTAAAAAAGATATTTTTTTTATAAGACTGGCTTGATATTAAAAAAAACCATTATAGACTTAGAAAAGACGGCATAGCGCTCAGAGTTATTTTATGATATAGTAACAGCCTTCTAAGCGTGTTTCACGCTGGTTCATTTCACATGGTTTTTTGTCCATGGGCTTGTAGTATATTAGCAAGACTTAAGGTCTTCGCACATTAAAACAACTCAACGGCGACTCGACTCTATGCTAGACATTGAAATTTAAGCCCTGTGTCATATATATGTTCTAGGTTTAATTTCAAAAAATGATTATAAAGTAGTGTACAACGAGTGGCCTACGCATCGTACACTAAAGGTCAACCCCGACACGTTTGTCACGCAATGACCACACGTCGTCCACGCAACGACCACACGTCGTCCACGCAACGACCACACGTTGTCCACGCAACGACTATGCGTTTGCGACTGACGCGTGACGGGCAACCATTTGGTTAGACACCGCGTTGTCCACTCGTTGACACCGCGTTGTCCACTCGTTGACACCGCGTTGTCCACTCGTTGACAACGCATTGCCCACTAGTGACCATTGGGTGGATCAACTAGTTGACTACTCATAGAGAGTGTGAGTTGAGTTGGTGTCGGATTGGCGTGGAGTTGGTCTAATGTGCGAAGACCTTTATTTTTCATTCAGTGCCCTAGTGTAAGTTTTCGCATATAAAAACGTCTCGTACGCGTTCACATAAACGTCTCAATTACTATGGAATAATTGGCAGCGCCACTAGCGGATCGAAACGGCAACTGTTCTCATAGTATTTGACATTTTCACGCAAACGCGTTCGAGACGTATTTTGTGACCGAAAATCTAGACTAAGCATACTGTTTCATACATTATTTGTTCTGTTTTTAAATGTAAGAGTGAGAATGTCATGAAATTTATAATTCTATTTTAATTACGTACCTATTTCAAGTAAGATCAAATTAAACCATAAACTCAAATCCACTTGGCTTGTCCTGTATTGTATAGTATGATGAAATGTAAATTGTATTATGTAAATGTACGGTTTTCTCGTTAGTATGTTAACTTTGTAATCTGCCATTTGTTACATGCAATAAAATATTTATTTATACCTGTATTCGTTTATTAATCTTGTAAAGCATAATTGAACATTGAACTCTGAATTGGAAAAATAGAATAAATACGGCGACACTGTTAAAGTGATAATGATATTACAGTCAAAAATTGAAATGCTAGTTAATATAATATAATATTAAATAATATACATTTAAAATTTACCATGAGCTTTTCGGTGAAGGAAAACATCGTGAGGAAACCTGCACATACCTGCTGAAGGATTCTGGGTTCATTCTAAGACATACCTACATACAAAATCATGTATTTATCTACCACGGCATCTAAGGCCACGTTTAGCATGATTGTGGGCGTATAGGTGGAAAGGGGAATCAAAACGGTGATGGGTTGCTAGCCGCATCGCCTATAACAAGATTCCTAAGATTGTCGTCCATTCCCTCGATTGGCTTTTACCATCGGCGCGGGAAGAGAAGCAACTGGTACATTCTATGTTATTTCTTTTCTCCCAGACCAGCATGGAAGTTATTATTACCTTTTATAAAATACGTTCATAATACCCATACATACATTTGTACGGATAACTTTCTTGTCACAATGGAAGAAGTTAGCGAATTTTAACTACCTTACTAATGCAACTTTAACGGTGTGTAACTTTTTGGTCCTCACCCATTTTCTTTAGTATAAAACTTGACGTTTGTTAATAATTCAGTCGAACATCTGTAAAGACCGTTTGTTAAAATTAATTATTATCAATGTAAATGTGTGTGTGAGTCATGGATACGGATTTAAGCAGTTAGGTAGGTACTACATTCATTAATCTTTGCTTAATTTCGGACAGATGTCAACTGGTATGAATTTATTTATTTATTTATTTATTTATTTATTTATTCAATAAAAAATTACAGCATTACAGTCGAAACCAAAAATGACTATGGGACGAATTGTCCCATAGTCATTTATTTATTTAGACAAGGGTTGCGTTTGCAGCAAAACAGTGTATGTATAACTCTTTATTGTACATAAAAAACAAAAAAAGATGAATACAGGACAACACACATGCACAAAGGCGAACTTATCCCTAAAAGGGATCTCTTCCAGTTTACATACTTTTACACAGTTTATACAGTTTATGTACTTTTAGTCGGGCTTAGTTTTCTCGAAATGGACAATGACAATGGCCACTTTTACAAATCCTACTCCTTATTACTGAGATTAATCAGTTCGCCCGGGTTGTCTTATATTTATTTCCCAGTCAAAATAATTAACCGTCCAACCATCAAAACTTGAGCTTTAGTTAAAGGAATCTCATGCGATGTTTGTACGAGAACAGTATTTAGAGTGGTCCATTTGATATACTGGCCGAAAATACTCGCCCAGCAAAATTATATTTAGAAATCGGCCGGCAAGCGTGCGCGAGAGCATTCGTTCTAAATTCAAACCGTCCGGCGCTCAAGCAGGCCGGACATTTTGAAAATCGAATTCGATTTAATGTAGCAATCGATTATTAGTCTTAATTTCGATTGGAAAGGCCACCGCGTGGACGTTCGAGAAATAAAAGTGTGAACGATTTTTGTGGACTTAGTGCAGTGAAAATGTGTGACCAGTGCGTTCAACGATAGATGTTAGATTTTATGCGTGAAATACGCATGTGGTAAGTACTTTTGATACATTAACTTTTAATCATCAATTAAGATTTTGTTCAAATTTTTATGATCGCACGCGTAAACATTTTAATTTTTTAAATTGTTCCAAACCTTAGCTATTTCTGTTATGTAACAATCTGTGATTAGTTCCCAAGGCGATCTGTTTTAAATTTGCAATTGATTCATGGTCTGGTTTGTGCCAAGTCCCTTAATGCCATAGTTAGCTCGCTGGCTATTAAAAGGTTAGGTACTAATACAAACTGGGCTTATAAAAGGCCTATAATGTTACACACTGTAATATATCTGGTTATATTTTTGTAATATCCTTTGATCGCTCACGTGTAGTATGCCCGGGAGTCTTATGTTATTTACTTTGTTCTAAAGATTTTATGGAATAAACCAACTGAAATTGAAGCAGATGTAAAGAATATAGGGTATCGCTGTATTGACTAGCTGCTGCCGGCGACTTCGTCTGCAAAAAAATAGTTTTTCACTATCTCGCGGGAACGCAATTTTTCAGGATAAAAAATTGCCTATGTGTTAATCTAGGGTAGAAGCTATCTCCGTTCCAAATTTTATCCAAATCCATTAAGTAGTTTTTACGTGAAAGAATAACAAATATCCATCCATACTTACAAACTTTCGCGTTTAATATTAGTAGGATGATATTAAAGCGGTCAATCGTAGACTGACGTAGACCCCGTAAGGGATAAAAACGTGATGTATGTTTGTATGTATGTATCGTAGACTGTCACGTTGTTACAAGGTTCATGAATATCGTCTAAGAATTATGGCCACTGTGTTGTTTTAGATAAAAAAAAAACTCTTTTTGTTATTTCAACAAATTTTGATTGCTAGTTGTCTGATGTACTTACTTACAATGGTAACACTTTGGCTGGGTAAGCCATGAAATGTGGGTTCAAAAATTGCTTACGTTTTGGGGTTAGTAATGTGTCATTTTTACGAGATTCTTATTTTTGTTACCTACCGCGAGAGCAAACAATGAACTCGCATTTTGTTCCAATTTATATAGAACTAGCTTCTGCCCGCGACTTCGTCTGCGTAGAATTATACATAAAAACCTTCCTCTTGAATCGCTCTATCTATTAAAAAAAACCGCATCAAAATCCGTTGTGTAGTTTTGAAGATATAAGCATACATAGGGACATAGCGACAGAGAAAGCGACTTTGTTTTATACTATGTAGTGACGTTACATGAAATACACAATGTAACGTGTGATTACGGCTTTTCCAGCTTGTATGTGTGTCTCTACACACTGATTATTGTGTACAATAGTACCATTGTAGTACATTTTGACTCATTATGTATTTTAACCCATTATACATTTTAAACTTTGTGTATTCTGATCCGCACCCTTTTCAAAGATGTAATTATTGTCCTAAACAAAGTACTCTTGTGAATAAATATCAATGTAAAAGTCTTTGAATACTCCATGTGAAATATTTGCTAACACCTAAAATATAAGTACGTACTTATGAATGTATACAAAGTCCACAATATTAATCTTTATGCTCTTCAAGTGCTACAGTAAAGCTTCCAAATGCATCCCAAAGATATATAAGCGACGTGGGTAAATACACCTGCAATATGTTTTTGCTCCGGTCTGGGAGTAAAGAAAAAACATAGAATTTACCAGTTGCTTCTCTTCCTGTGCACATGGTAAAAGCCCATCGAGGGAAAGGGTGAAAGTCGTAGAAATCATCATAGGCGATGCGACTAGGAACCCATCACTATTTTGATTTCCCTTTCCACCTATACGCTCTTAATCATGCTAAACTTGGCCTTAAGGTTTTGTTACCTTAGGCTCTGTCTACCCCGTAAGGGATAAAGACGTGATATATGTATGTATGTATATGTTTTTGTAGAGAACGTAATCATAACAAAATATCGTTGTGTCGTGCCAAACATTAATTCTATCACTATTATTAAACTGCTCCGTCTGGAATGCTTGAACCCACAGGTATGTTATTTATAGCTTTACCTCATTCTTTATGGCGGCTTTTTTTATGAATAGATCGTTTGTGCTAGTTAATGCTTCAGCCGTCAAATTAACTTAGTACTTTCCTAATAAAACATTTGTCTTGATTGCGGCTCATTTTATAAACAACTAGGTATGTCTTAGAATGAACCCAGAATCCTTCAGTATTTGGTATGGTTTCACTGAACACCTCTGTAAATATTTACCATTTTTAATTATGGTTGACAAATATTTCCATACATTTCAAAGTATAAGACGTCTGAGAGATGACGTAACTTTGTGTCCAAAATTACAGGAGTGTCCAATTAAACTAATTGCTGGAATGTCACTTTGACCACATCGCTTATATTATTCGTTTTAAAAAAGTAAGGGTCCGAAATGGAAGTAAAACAGTTTAATTACAACGAATGTTAAGTATTCATTAGGATAAAGGCCACGCTTGGGTATTACACCCACAGCTCTACTTTACACTGTAATTACAAAAAACACAAACCCCCTTATTCATAAACGCTCTGTAGGCTTCTGCTAACTTCTCTCTTTAATGGCGGCCTTAAGGCTTCGACCAATGTCAGTTTAAATGATAAGTGTGCGGTAAAAAATATAATTCAAAAATCTTGAGACAAAATGTCGGCAACGTTGTACGGTAATGGTCAAAGACTCCACTCCTGTCGGGCTCTTGGCCAACGGTCTATGATATCCCTCAGAAACTGCCAGGAAATCATTAGCCGATGCCCAGAGTGCACCGGACCAAGCACAGCTCTTCCCCCCGGACGAATTCAAAAACGAACCGCAGCTCTTGACCACACGTGAAGGTAAGGTAAGGAGAGGCCTGTGCCCAACAGTGGGACGTATATAGGCTGAAGATAATGATGATGATGATAATCCTGGTATTGTTATAGTTTAACCCCCTTATTTATAATCACTGTAGGCTTCTGCTAACTTAGCAATCGGTCCTTATCTGTCGCTTTGACATTTACCTTTCACAGATAAGGACAAACGATTGCTAAGTTAGCAAGCCTACAGAGCGATTATGGATAAGGGGGTTAATAATTACAAGGTCTCCTAATTTTTTTTTCTTTAGTAAGTCAGTAGGGAGTTCGTGTCTGTACATTAAATAAATTCATTAAAATAGAATACTAACGATTAGGGAAGAGGAATAAAAAACACTAAAGTAGATTTTATAATTTTTGTATGCCTGTGTGTTTATGTCTGTGTTCGCTAATCTCCAAAACTGTTGGACCGATTTAAATAAAATTTTGCATGGTGGTACCCTCTATCCCCCGGTCAACATTTTAGACACTTTTTATGCCGGAACATTAAAGAGTTCCCGTGGGATAATTCACAGAACACCATGGGATAGTTCACACAACAGCTTACAACAATTTCATCGCAATTGAGTCAATATTAGGTATAGACTACAGGCCCACGTACAAAAAATGTGGGTCATATGAACCACCAGGTGACGTATATAGGACGATATAAGAGCATAAAATAATAAGATTCAGCACTATGCCGTCACTTGTAAGCTGTCCAACTGAGTGCTGGTGAGAATTCAAAAGTGCAACCCTCGATTTTTTCCCCTTGTCGCATGATTTTTGTACGGCGTTGCGGAATAATGGATTAGAAGCTGTATTGAAACAGTTTGAAACTGATGCCGTACAGAATCAAATGACCAAATTTACCCTGGAAATGGTCAGAAAATCAAAAAAATTTACCGACTTTGTGGCGCACCATCCTAATGGCGCATAATCCATTATTCCGCAACGCCGTACAAAAATCATGCGACAAGGGGAAAAAATCAAGGGTTGCACTTATGAATTCTCACCAGCACTCAGTTGGACAGCTTACAAGTGACGGCATAGTGCTGAATCTTATTATTTTATGCTCTTATATCGTCCTATATACGTCACCTGGTGGTTCATATGACCCACATTTTTTGTACGTGGGCCTGTAGTCTAGTACAGGAATTTGACGTTTTAACACTTATGACAGAGTGATGAGGAATGAGTTGTGGTCAGCATTATCTATGCATGGGGTGAACAGTAATCTGATACGAGCACTAAAATCTCTCTATGAGGATTCTAGTGCTTGTGTGAGGATAAACGGGGCGTACACTGAATGGTTTAGCATTGAGAAAGGTGTTAGACAAGGATGTGTTGCGTCACCGTGGCTGTTCAACCTATTCATGGATACATGCCTGAGTGATTTGAAAGGGAATGACTGTGGACTAAGAATGAGTGGGTTAACCATCAAATGCCTCCTATACGCCGACGACCAAGTGTTGTTGGCATCGTCGGAGGAGGAGTTGCAGATGATGACTAACATTTTATGTGGTGCATTGGAAACGAAAGGTATGAATGTTAATGTAAGCAAGACGAAAGTTATGGTGTTTGAAAAAGACGATAGTATGACTGAATGTGAGATTGTGATTGCGGGTAAGAAAGTCGAACAGGTAAAAGAGTTTGTATATCTGGGTTCGGCGTTTACGAAAGATGGGAAGTGTGAAAGTGATATTGAAAGAAGAGTGAATGCAGGAAACATGGTAAATGGGGCGCTGCGCGCCTTTGTGAGCAGTGAGAAGGTGTCGAAGAAGGCGCGTCTGGCTGTTCACAGAGGGGTGCTTGTTCCAACATTAATGTACGGTAGCGAGACTTGGGTATGGCAAAAGAAGCACGAAAGCAGAATAAATGCAGTAGAAATGAGAGCGTTAAGAAGTATGGAAGGTGTATCACTGAAAGATAGAATAAGGAACAGTCTGATAAGGGAACGTGCTGGTGTGAAAGAGGATATAGTGACTAGGATAGAAAAAAGTATGCTTAGTTGGTTTGGGCATGTAGAGCGGATGGATGAAAGTAGACTAACTAAACAGATCTATATGGGGAGTGCGAATGGTTGCGTTGGGAGGGGAAGACCTAGACGGACGTTCCGAGACCAAATAGGAGACGTTTTGGAAAAAGGTCAGGTCAGGAGTACCCGAAACCGACGAGCATGTATGAAGAGATTGATGACTGTGGATGAAGCGAAAGAAATATGTCAGGATCGTAGCAAGTGGAATAAAGTAGTCTCTGCCTACCCCTGTGGGAAAGAGGCGTGACGGTATGTATGTATGTATGTATGTATGTAACACTTAAATCAATTCACGCTTGACGTTTTTTGACAAAATCTTTCTCAGAATACACACAACCAATTCACAAAAATGGATTAATTTAGATGAATATAGTGTAATTGTCGCGTAGACCCACGTAACAGAATACACAAATTGCAAACGAATTGCTAATTCTACGCGGACGAAGTCGCGGGCAGAAGCTATGTCATTAAATAAAGGAGGAAGCTAATTGGAGTCAGTTTTATATTTTTGGGCATTTTCAAAAAAACGTGTACCCTTTTTCCAACAAGATTTTTCGTGTCAGTTTTGTTTCGCCCCAGTTTAGTGTCACAAAACTGACAAAAAAACCAATGGACACTTTTTTTCTTTACGAAAATGAATAGTGATTCTGATTCAGAAAAACCCAAAATGTCATCATTTTGGAAAAAAAGTCAAGGGTATATGTTTTTTTAAAAATGCCCTTTGTCAAAATGAGCGATTTCCTAATAATCTAAATAAAACGTAACTAAGTGCCCGTTTTTTGCAAATTTGTTATATAGAAAGCTAAGCTCGAACCGTGTAAGCTCGTAGCTTTTAATTATAGATTCAGGCGTCTCTAATGAACTTCTGTCGTCGAGTAGAAAATAATCATTCTACCCACGAGGCATGACGCTGCCGCGTGACAGAGATCCCATTGTATTCCGCGACATATTCCTGCTGCCTGGAAGAGATCGCTCTGCAGCGATAAGGTTACTTTGTACATACATACATACATACACATACACAAATCACGTCTTTATCCCTTACGGGGTAGACAGAGCCTAAGGTAGCAGGTACCTACAGGCCACATTTAGCAAGATTGTGGGCGTATAGGTGGAAAATGGAATCAAAATAGTGATGGGTTGCTAGCCTCATCGCCTATAACATGATTCCTATGATTTTCGCCCATTCCCTCGATGGGCGTTTACCATCTGCGCGGGTAGAGAAGCAATTGGTACATTCTATGTTTTTTCTTTGCTCCCAGACCAGCATGGAAGACCTACTTTGTAATTTTCTCTATTTACCTGTTTTCTGATATTGTTGATTATGTAAATACATACATCACGTCTTTATACCTTACGGGGTAGACAGAGCCTGAGGTAATAAGACCAGGACATGTAGCATGATTGTGGGCGTATCGGTGGAAAGGGGAACCAACATAAGGATGGAAGGCCATTCTTGGTCTCCTTTTCCCAGCAATGGCGTGTCAGGAACACTTGACACGTCATTCCTCTCGAGGACCTTACTCTTTGGGGTCACAGACGTTGTAGGGGTGTTCTGAGACACCTTGTGTAGTTACTACAGTAGGTAACATACATACCTACTTTTAGTAAAGACTGAAAACTCGCTGAAACCTGAACAGAATTCACTTCCCAACCGCCCGTCTCATTTACACTTTAATTACAAATTAGCCTTCTTAATTCGCAATTAGTATGCCGCGGACACGGCCCGATCATGTGCGATTACCAATCAAATCCGTCCATTAAGATAGAGGCTTATGGAGAGAGAGAGAGAGACAAACATTTATCGCTGTATGTTAAAAAAAAGTTCGCTATGTCTGTCTGTTTATATGTTCGCGATAAACTCCAAACTACTGAACAGACTTTAGTAATTTTATTCCCTCAAGAGGAAATTTTTTAATTGAATATCGAAATATCTCGAAAACTGTTCTCACCGCTTTTACTAGAATTGTTTTTCTATATTTGGTAGATTGCTCACCTATCTCCCTCTTTAATTTGTTTGTTGTAAGTAATAACTTACGGGACATCCTGTATATCTATTTTACCCATGTAACAATAGGAGAGACTGCCTGACAGTTTAAACTACTACTACAACTAGGTACGTCTAAGCTTGAAACTTGAAATTTGCCTCGAGTTTACAGGTATTTAAAAAAAATACATAACGTACGTTCTAACTTTAATACTTACAGTTCAAAATACTTTGAAAAGAAATTTAATAACACAATCTGTTTGACCCTAATGAAAATACCCCAAATTCCGGGAGTTTTTCCGTCCCGCTGGCAACCCTCAAATTTCCCCCGAAAGCTTTATAGCCTTGCAGTGCTCGCTCCAGTCGCCTGCGGCATTTCACACGGTAATGCTGGCTTCTCGCGCGTTCTTTTGTTTTCGAAATTTAAAACAGAATTAGTGTTGCCTATTAAATTAGTTGAATTTGCTTTTTTTTGTATCGTGAAAGTGGAGTTCTGTGTATTTTTAGTGATGAATGTTATGTAGTGTCGGGTTGGATTGTCACGAAGGTTTGTTATTGTATCGTGTAGTTTATCTATTAATCATGTCGTTGAAGTTTTTGCGCTGTAAATTTTAAAATGTTATGCGAATAGTTTTTGTAACGAGGTTTGCGGTTACCTTGCAGTTTTGAAGTACTGCAATACGGTTCTTTGTTTTAGTTTGTTGATCCTTTGTTGTTCCAGTTAAAATGCTATACTAAAAACAAAAAACATTTTAGCTCTATGTTATGATAGGTAACTGCTTTTGCTATAACAATAAAGAAGAAATGAAAAATGAAAAGAAGTTTTTTAAAATCACAAAATTTAAAGCTTATTTCAATGAAGATTTTTTTTAATAGACAGAGTTTGTGATTTGTGTAATTTTTTCATTTATTTTATTGAAATTAATATTATGATTATGTTTTATTAATATTTGAAGTATGCTCACGTTTCTATTTGAGTAATGAAGTTATTTTTAAGTATTAGTAAGTGGTAGTAGTTTTTTTGTTTATTTTCTGTAAAATTGTGTGTATGCCCTTATATTTGTGTGTCTTGCAAAAACGAATAAATGTCTTCTTTCTTTCTTTATTCGTTGGTAATGAGACTTAAATATTTTTTCTTAAGGACATTTATTTAATTATTTAAATTCAAATATTGCTAGCCTAATTTTGCCCCCTTGTAGTGCTCAGATTGATTTGGTAATTAAACGTGTGCTACAACAGTTAACGAAAAGTGCAGTCAGCAAAAAGCTTGTATTAATAAAACGTTTAATTCTCTCTCTCACACATAGAAACTTAATAAATTAAGTGTATAATTGCTACCTACCTCCAACAAGTAAGTAACTAACTAACTAACTAATCATTAAATGCATTTACTGCCTGCACGCGATATTAATATAATGTAATTATATCACTAACACACTAACATTTATCGGGAAAAGCTAAGTACGAGTAATGTAATGGATTTGGCGAGAGTTCGCCTGTATAAAATTTCGGTGTAGAAAAAAAATGCTGGTCTGGGAGCAAAGAAAAAACATAGAATGTACCAGTTGCTTCTTTTCCCGCTTAAATGGTAAAAGCCCATCGAGGGAATGGGCGAAAATCACAGGAATCATGTTTTTTTTTGCCATTTATACGCCCACAATCTGGCCACAACGTGGCCTGTAGGTCTAGCCACCTTAGGCTCTGTCTACCCCGTAAGGGATAAAGACGTGATTTGTGTATGTGTAGTATTCTATTCTTATTGGCGAGTAGATATTTTTGTACGAGTGTAAACACATTAACAAATTGGCGCGTCAACTCCAGTAATGATAACATTCGTCAATTAAAGTTACAGGTCTGCACAGACACGCACTTGGCCGTTTTTATAATTTCTTTGAAACACTACTAAAACTTTTATTAAAAAAACGTTTCTTTCTTTCCTTTTAAATATCAATAAAACTAAACGTTACACAATTTTAAAAGCTTTTGACCGGTTATTTTTAACCTAAGTAGGTCGGCTCAGTTGGGCGTTAAACTTTGTAGCCGTATCGTCCGATCTGACTGTACTGGAGCATCGGAAAGATCTACGTACCTAAAGTCGGCAGCGAAGCTTGTTAAAAGAAGTTTTTACGTTCTACAAATAAACACTTCATAAAATTTCTCAACGACACTGAAAATTAGAAAACAGAAAAATCCGAAAAGTAAAGCTATGGCCGGGGTTCGAACCCGGATCCTCGTCATTCCATGACGCGTGCTATACCCCTACGCCATCCATAGCAGGTGGGTAGTCTTCGCCTCTGAATTGTTCTTTCTGTTACTAGCTGTCACGTGACCTTGTTACTATACGAATTTTATTTTAATTCCTAACGGTAAAATTAACAAAAATCAAGAAGTAAAAATTCTTGATTCATTTGTTAAACACTTCATACTTTGATATTAATATACGCAGCGATAAAAAATGTGGCCCTCACGTATGCGATATGTATAGGTAATTTTGTATGGGTACTGGGTGGAATTTTGTGTCGCTGATTTTATCTTACGTTGGATGAAAAGACTTAATTAGCTGGCCTTACGTTAGTGGAGCGTTTTTCAGAAGAAAGTCCACGTGAATTTTTTTTACAGAATTTTGGGTTTTTCTTACTCAGAATCGTTTACCTTGTCGATCCTTTAGAAGAAAAGTGTCCTAAAATTTCCGTTCCAGTTCGTCACTTTTTAAATAGGTACGTATGTATAAAACTTGTAGAACAGGGGGCCGATTTTTGAGCACATTGTGTGAAAATACCACACGAAAATGGCGTTGCTGAATTTTAAATACAAGTAGCTTAAAAGATACTTACGGCTCTCATTAATCTTGTGACCTAGACAAAATTTGGTTAGTGATGAGTGATGAATTCGAGTGATGTGCTTTCAAAAAAAGGGCCCCCAGGAAAAAAATCCATAGTAAATTCTGGGACAAAGTTTTTCGTGTATGAGAAATAACTGAAAAATTTTAAATTCTGGAAAAAATTTACATGTGGACTGGTTTTTGGAAAACTCTTGAGACAGAAATAACTAAATTTTTTTAATTCTGGAAAAAATGTAACACGTGGACTTATTTTCGGAAAACGCTCAGCTGCACCCAGCATCTGTCTTAAACATCATAAAGTCAATAGAAGATATAGTTTGCTGCTGACGCTTCAGCACACATACGGGCAGCAGCGACCGTACCCAGCTTAGCCTTGTTCAATAAATTCGTAGTGCATCCGTGCACAATGACCTAAAAAAATGCATAAGAGGACAGAGCCACTTGCTCTCCGGGGCCCGGATTTTTAACCCCCGACCCAAAATAGGGCTGGTAGTACATTTCATTTTAACCCAAACGCAAAAAGGGCACCCCCCTTTTTGTAACTTCTTTTTTGTTTTTGTAACTCCTTTAGTAACTTCGATGTCGTTCTCTCTCTCTCTCTCTGTGTGTGTTTGTGTGTGTGTGTGTATGTGTGTGTGTGTGTGTGTGTGTGTGTGTGTGTGTGTGTGTGTGTGTGTGGGTGTGTGTGTGTGTGTGTGTGTGTGGGTGTGTGTGTGTGGGTGTGTGTGGGTGGGTGGGTGTGGGTGTGTGTGTGTGTGTGGGTGTGTGTGTGTGTGGGTGGGTGGGTGTTTGGGTGTGTGTGTGTGGGTATGGGTGTGTGTGGGTGTGTCTGTCTGTTTGTCTCTATGTGTGTCTCGATGGCCTTGCAAGTAAAGCAGTATGACAAACATAAGGGACACCTGTATATAAAATTGACCTCTATTTGTGTGTTGTGTGTGTTATAGTATGTATACCAGAAATTACACAACAATCTATGGAAAATAAAGCTATTAAATCGATTCCATTAAAAATGAATATCGTTTCCAATTTGTTAATGACATAAAAAACTGCTATTGTAGTATCAATTGCCTTAAAAAGTATTTGAGCTCCATACATATATACATATGTACACATACCTTCACGCCTCTTTCCAGTGGGTTAGACAGGGACCACTGTTCCACTAGCTACGATTCTGGCATAGATACCTCTTTCCATTCATCAATCTGACCTTTTCTCAAAACGTCGCCAGTTTGATCACGAAACAGCCTTCCCCTTCCAACGCACCCACACTCTATCATTCGTTGCTCCTTGGATATATTACAAAAATTTTATTTTGTCCTTTGAGCATCCGACAGTGGTCTAGACACGACGTCTGATGGCTTCCAATCTATGGCGTCGGATTTGTTTTGATTGTTGGTTAAGGCTTGTCATCTATCAAAGCTAAGCGAGATAGCTAAGAGGTAGCTCAGCTTGCGCTTAGCCTAGTTCGGCTAAAATAAAATGTCGGCAACGTTCAAAAGTCACAGTCAAAAGACCGCCTGTCGGGCTCTTAGCCAACGGATAATGATATCCCTCAGAATTTGCCAGGAAATCATTAACCTATGCCCAGGGTGCATCGGACCAAGCACTGCTCTTCCCCTCGGATGGATCCAAAAATGAACCGCAGCTCTTGACGACACGAGACACCCGACTCGCACCCCTAAAATAAAGTTACACGCTTCTAACTTCATAATATGTCAAGGCTAAACATTTTGAAAACTAGAAATGTCAAATTTATTTACAGGTATCTAAATCATAACCCTCCTTTGGCTTTGCCGTAGTCGGGTAATGAATACGAACTGTTTGCTTTGCCATTCCGTTACTCCTACGCTTGCTACCTTCGTCGAGTAGCGGAGTAGCAAGGTAAATAAATAGCTGTTCGAGCTGGAATGATGGCGTTTCGCTAAAGACTTAACTCTTTTCTGCATTGTGAAAAAGCAATCTGTTTGTACTTAGGAATATTCGGACGAGTTATAATTTTGTACCGAAAATTATCCTACTAATATTATAAATGTGAAAGTTTGTGAGTATGGATGTTTGGATGTTTGTTACTCTTTCACGTCAGAACGGCTGGACAGATCTGGATAAAATTTGGAACATAGATAGATTCTAGTCTGGAATAACACATATGCTACTTTTTATCCCGGAAAATTGCGTAGTTCCTGCGGGATAGCAATAAACGAATTCTATGCAGACGAAGTTGCGGGCAACATCTAGTTATTTATGATTTCTAGTCAATTTTCAAGACGAGGTTAGACAATTACACTCCTGAACTCTGGTGGATACGCAGCCTTATAGCTACTGCTCCAAAAAGAGGTCGTTGACCTCACGATTTTGACATTCAAATTAGTAAATATTTGCGTAATGGGGACTGTCGTTTCTTTGCTCACCAGTTGGCGCCACTGTTGACTAAGGTCCAGAGGTATAGCTGTCAAAGGCGACTTTATAAGATCGTCACCGAAACAAAGTTTTAAATCTTAAATCTCATTAAGTTTATTAATTATAAATAACTATCATCATATCGAGTAGCTATGCCGCAATGTTGTGTAGTTCCGCTTTGTGCGGAAAAAAAAACCGTTTCAAAGCGTTCACATTTATCGCCAAATAATCGATTGCGATAATTTCTCGAAATAGATCACCTTTCAACAGGTAAATGAAAGAAATTATAATTTATGTCATGAATCCCGCCAAAATCAGTAAAAAGTGATTCATAAAAAGTTCATTCATTCATAAAAAGTGATCACGCAATAGCCCTGGCCTGATGGGGCAATTACACTGAGTCGAAGAAGATGGCAGTCAGCCGCATTCGGCGAGTGCCAACCGCAACCGTTTAATTAGGTGATCGAAGTAGACGAAGAAAGTAATGTGAAAGACGGCGTTCATAGGACGAAGTAGTTTAAAGGCAAACACAGTAGTGTAATTGCCCCTTTATTTTCGCTTTATTCGGGACTCCCTCGTCGACGGATTCTGTTTCAATGTAAACGCACCCTTACCTCGAAACACCTTTCTAAATGTGTCATGAAGATAAAGCTCGTTTACATGGAGGTTTATGTGCTTTAGAGACATTACGTTTATGGCTTGACGCTTCCCTTTGCGACAGACACACCTATATAGCTTATTAGTATACAATGTGTCTTAGAATTATTCTAGAACTAGCTGCTACCCGCGACTTCGTCCGCGCAGAACTAAAATATGTCCCAGGCAGGTTGACTTTTCACTATCTGGATTTTTAAACTCACTTTGTCGGTCCCTCGTTTAATGCTCCTCTCATCTACCCAAAGGTTAACTGGTAGATATCCCATATAGGGATAAGTTCGCCTTTGTGCATATATTAATGTTATTTTTATTTTTAGGGTTCCGTACCTCAAAAGGAAAAAACGGAACCCTTATAGGATCACTTTGTTGTCCGTCTGTCTGTCCGTCCGTCCGTCCGTCTGTCAAGACCCTTTTTCTCAGGAACGCGTGGAGGTATGAAGCTGAAATTTATATTGTGGGATATGTGGGCTGAATTATGATTGTCTGCCTATCACCACTATTCACTGTCAGGCGCGCAATAAGGTTCGTCAATAAAATGCAGAGTTCTGATACTGGTTGTATTAACTTTTCACAAACACAATCTACATGAAATGGGCAGATAATAACCGTCACAATATATGAGCTGAGAAACTTACGATCTACACAAAGGTTAGGGAACGACTGGCGGAGCGGGCGCTTGGTCCCGCTCAACCCGGCTAAACAGGAATTTGCTTACACTGCTCATATCCCAGTGCACTTGCACTAGGATATGAAAGTGTTGTATGTCCCTACAATATTCCCCCCCTTTCTCTTTTTGAAAAAGAAAGGAAACAGAACTTGTAAGAGCATCTGCATTACAATGTAATATCTTAAACAATAACATACCGCACAGAAGGTACGGTCATCCGAAACCGATATCGTGCATGTGTCTACCGCTGATGCCAGCGCGCCCACCTGCGTGGTATCGAGTTCGCTTAGCACGAATTACAAACTATACCTATTATAAACACAACAATGTTTATGCGAACCAAATATTTGTTATGAAATTTCTTAGTAACTAATAAACTTAAAACTAACACAATATTTGTTTAATTTTAACCCTCACTGATATGCCATCTGCTCCTGGGCCGGTTGAGGCTGTCTGGGCTGCACTCTGATTGAGGTGGGTGGTAGGTTCACCACGGCATCCCTCACCCAAGCTTTGGCGTGACGTCTGCATTTGGCACGAACGCCGTAACACAGCAGGGCTGCCAAGATCACTGCAATCACTATCAGCGCGATGCCGACATAATTGAGCTTGGACTCTACTTGGCCCGAGAATGACTGCACCTGGGCTATGGCGATACTATGGGTCTCGTTGTCTTTTTCCTTACTCTGACCCCAGCCCATATTTACTGCACAACTATCTCACTCAAACGAATTAATTTAGGATATAATTACTTTGTGTCCACGTGACCGTGATTGGTATTGGTAATGAACCGAATTTCTGTTATTACCTCAATAAATACGCAATTACGTGCTGACATTTCGTTTTTCAATAGGCATTGTGCATGCTCTATAAAAAAATTAATAAAAGGTATTGACACAATGAATGCATATTTGCATTGTCAGAAACGCTTAAGTAAATAATATTTATAATGCTTAATTACAAATGAACTCTCTTCTGGGTTCGGTTGGTTAATCCTTCAGTATGACGCTAGCCTTATAATGGCTAGTTAGTGTAATCAAATATCATGCAGGTGCGCGTTTCGCTGACCCTGCGTGGCGTGTAACTGCAGGATATTTCGTCACTGGTTAATGAATACAATGATATTTGATTATAGCATAGTTACCTATGATTTAGCATTATATTAGTCTTAACAATAACAATGCAAGTACTAGGGCTAATGATTGATCAATCTCGCATTTCTAAAATAGTTGACCATACTACTACAAAACGATCAATGCTTCATGAGCGGATTCGTACTACCTATCCTATACTGCCTACCTAATACTTATCTACGTCCCTAATTACGTATAGGTGTTGCTAAATCTTACAGGTGGTCTGACCGTACGCCCACTTCGCGTCGTGTACGTGTGTGGTATAGGTATAACTGGAACGTTGCTATCGGCTTGTGGTTCTAAAGACTGTGGGATGTCTAATGCGTTATCCTCACTAAGTAGATAGGCTGGCTTCAATCTGTTTATTGAAATGCGAGCCTGTCTATTTGGTAACTGAACCAAAAATATCTTCGTACTTCTTTCGATAACTTTATACGGTCCGTCGTAAGGCGGTTTTAACGGTTTGCGAACCGAGTCGTCTCTTACGAAAACGTAGCTACATGTTTGTAAATCTGGATGAACGAAAATATTTTTGTTCCCGTGACATTTCGACGTAGGTTTTATTCTAGCAATAGTCTCCTTAATTTTTTCTACTAAACTAAATGGATCGGTTACGTCACGTTCCGTCGTACTATCATAAAAATCTCCGGGCAAGCGAAGGGTGCGGCCGAGTGTCAATTCCGCTGCGCTTATGCCACTATCACTTCTACTCGCTGCGCGGAGTCCTAGTAATACCGTCGGCAACTCGTCTATCCAAGTGCTATCGCTACTTAGCCTTGCCATAAGGGCTGCTTTCAGGGATCTGTGAAAACGCTCCAAAATCCCGTTACACTCTGCGTGGTACGCAGTGGTTCGACTTTTCTGTACACCTAGTAACTTCATTAGCTCTGTGAATAAACGACTCTCAAACTGCCTACCCTGGTCACTAGTGAGTCTAAGGGGACAGCCGTAGCGTACTATCCATCCCTCATAAATAGCTTTGGCTACAACGTCAGCTGTTATCTCACGAAGTGGAAATGCTTCCGGCCATCTTGTACATCTATCTATGATCGTTACCAGGTATCTGTAGCCATGCGGAGAGGTAGGCAATGGGCCCACCAGGTCTACATGGATATGCTCGAATCGCCCTGATTCCTGAAACGCACCTAAATCAGATACTGTATGACGGTTGACTTTCGACTTCTGACAGTGTATACAAGCTCGCGCCCACTTTGCGATGTCTTGATTCATGTTAGGCCAAAAGAATTTTTTACACACTAGTTTTCTAGTTACACGAATGCCGGGATGGCTTAGGTTATGAATACTACAAAATGCACTTTCTCTAAATTCTTTTGTAATATAAGGTCTGGCTGTGTCTTGAGACATTTCACAGAAAACAGCTTTGTTGCATGTAGGTAAATAAACTTTCTTTAATACGACACTACTGGGTGACAAATCGCTCGAACTTGCGCTGCGCAACAAGTACTCGTCTTGCTCTTGCGCATCCGCTAATCGCTCGTAGTCGAGCGCCGTGGGACAGACAATGGTATTTATCCGTGATAAGGTATCGGCGACGACATTGTCCTTGCCGCTTATGTGCCGAATGTCTGTCGTAAACTCGCTGATAAATAACAGTTGTCGGGTCCGTCTGGGTGTCTCTTTGTTGTCACTACCTATCTTGTCAAATGCGTAACATAAGGGTTTGTGATCTGTATACAGTGTCAGTTGTCGACCTTCAAACATCTTACGAAAGTGCTTTATTGCCATGTAGATGGCTAATAATTCACGATCGTACGTACTGTATTTGGTTTGGGCAAGAGTTAATTTTTTTGAGTAGAATCCTAACGGTTCCCATGTTTCGCCAACTCTTTGTTGAAGTACAGAACCTACACATTTATCACTAGCATCGGACATTATAGCTAACATCGCTTCGGGCCGTGGGTGTGCCAATGTAGCGGCCTGTAAGAGACCTGCCTTACACTGGGAAAACGCCTCTTCTGCCTCCTGTGTCCATACTATCTTTGTCCGATCGTTCTTTTTAGAATTACCTAAATACTTATCGAGTTCAGACTGCCATCGTGCTGCGTTTCGCATATGCGGTCTGTAGAAATTTACCATTCCAATAAATCTGCGAAGTTCTACTATGGTGTCAGGTTTCGGAAAGTTAGTAATGGCGTCTACTTTCTCTTTCAGGGGCTTGATGCCTGATGGCGAAACTTCGTGTCCTAAAAATTCTATTACCGATTGTCCAAAACAACATTTTGCTAAATTAATAGTTATGCCGTATTTGGAAAATCGTTCAAAAACAATTTTTAAATGCTCTTCATGTTGGTCTTTGTCACTGCTAGCTATGATGACGTCGTCTAGATAATTAAATAAGAAATCTAATCCTACCAGTACAGTGTTGTTCATGAAGCGTTGAAACGTCTGTGCCGCATTTCTTAAACCGAACGTCATTCGAGGAAACTCGTATAAGCCAAATGGTGTGATAATCGCGGTTTTCTCGATATCCTCCGGCGCTACGCTTATGCAGTGGTACGCCCTGTTAATATCTAGTTTAGTAAACAGTGTTTTACCCGTTAAACCTATAGTGAAATCATGTAGCCTTGGAATTGGGTACCTATCGGGTTTCGTTATCGCGTTTAACCTTCGATAATCGCCACAGGGTCGTATTTCGCCGTTCTTTTTGGCTACCACGTGCAGTGGGCTAGCCCACGCACTTTTTGATGGTCTACAAACTCCCAATTCCTGCATTAACTGGAATTCTTTTTTAACCTGAATGTACCTGTCGGGCGGGAGTGGCCTTGCGCGAGCGTAGGCCGGCGGTCCTGTCGTTTCAATGTAATGTAATACGTTATGTGACGCAGTTTCCTTGAATGACGCGGGCTTTGTGATATCTGGGTATTGCGATAATAAACTACGGAAAGGATGTTTCCCGTCTACAGTATAAATGGAAGGTTGATCAATACTCACATAGGATGCAGAAACGTGTAAATCGGTCACTCTATCTACCAACTTACGTGCACTCAAGTCCACCAACAGCTTATGATGCGTCAAAAAGTCGGCACCCAAGATTGGTTGTTTGACGTCTGCTAACACAAACTGCCATTTATACGGTCGTCGTAGTTTAAAGTTCAACAACAGGGTTTTCACGCCAAATGTCTTGATTTCTGTCCCGTTAGCCGCGTAAAGTTTATAGTTCGCACATTCACTTACACGATTTTTGTTTCCCACCGGTAAAATTGAAATGTCCGCACCGGTATCAACGAGAAATTTGAGTCCTGAGTTGAGGTCGGTTACACCAAGGCGACGGCTCGAAAATATAGCGCAGACCTCCGCCGTTGACTGCGCTAGGCCCACTAGTTTTCCGGATGGGCTGAATTTGCTGTCCTCGTTGGCTGCCATGCACAGGGCTGAACACACTTTTCCGCCCTGGAGCCGAACCGGAAGTGGTAATAACATAACCAATCGGGGTTGTCCTTCCGCCGTTGCCGGTACTGCGATGTGCTCCTGCCCCTTGCTGCTGATCTTGAGCTCGGGCGTCTGCTGCGGCTATGATCACGCCGCCGTGGTCTCGATCGCTCTAGATCCATGACCCTCACGCTAAGCTTGGCGATCTCCGCCAATATCGTAGCTGTAGCTGGATCGTGCGATGTTACTGGCGCGATGTATGAGCTTGACTGCTGCAGCACCTCGGAGACACTAGCTGTGCGCGTGGCCTCCGCGATCTTGTCCGCTATTATGGCTAGCTTGTCCAGGTCCTTCGTGTCTGACACCACCAGCACTCCTCTCACTGTGACGGGCAGATGGTTTTGCCATAGGATCCGTAAGGTGTCGTCTGGGAAGTTGTCTCTCGCCAGTGTCCTCATCCTATCGAGCAACTGCGATGGCTTCTGATCGCCTAACTCCATCTCTCCCATAAGCTTCTCGATCTGTCGATTTTTCGTGTCTTCGAACATGGTGAGCAGTTTCGCTTTCACTGCTTCAAACTTGCCCGATGACGGTGGTTTGGCTAAAAACTCCGCGAGCTGAGAAATTACCTCCTTCGGAAGCTTCGAAACCACTATGTCAAAGCGTGAGTCGTCCCCTAACCGCTGTGGTGCTAATATCGCCTCCAACCTGATAAACCAGACGCGGGGCTGGTCCGCCCAAAAGTCCGGTATCCTCGCTGACAGGGATATGGCCATGATGTCTGAGTCTTGGTTTGCCTCTGGCCTTCCTTGCATCGGCTGCTGTCGCTGTGGCTGCTGACCTTGTGATGGGATCGGCGCGCTCTGGTTATCTTGCATATTCTCCGTCGGGTATTTCTTTTATCGGGGTCACCAATGTGGGATATGTGGGCTGAATTATGATTGTCTGCCTATCACCACTATTCACTGTCAGGCGCGCAATAAGGTTCGTCAATAAAATGCAGAGTTCTGATACTGGTTGTATTAACTTTTCACAAACACAATCTACATGAAATGGGCAGATAATAACCGTCACAATATATGAGCTGAGAAACTTACGATCTACACAAAGGTTAGGGAACGACTGGCGGAGCGGGCGCTTGGTCCCGCTCAACCCGGCTAAACAGGAATTTGCTTACACTGCTCATATCCCAGTGCACTTGCACTAGGATATGAAAGTGTTGTATGTCCCTACAATATCAATTACTCAGGTCTACTGTCCCTTGAAGCTGTGAAAAAATCAAACTTCTAAGCCAACGCAATCAAAAGATACAGCCGTTTATGCCGCAAATTTCCGCAAATTTTCAACTCTCAAGGGAATCAAAACCTACAAGGTACTTCCCGTGAACGCAGAATCTTGAAATTTGGTATGAAGGTAGGTCTTATAGCACAGATTAAAGAATAATTGCGAAAACCGTAAATGTGTATGTATGTCTGTATATAGCAGTGACCAATATAAAGTAACCCCACACTGCGTACATTTTGCTTTGGAGCAGGGCTCTGCTTACACTGGTTTAAAGATATTTATAGATAATGATACGGAACCCTCAGTGCGCGAGTCCGACTCGCACTTGACCGGTTTTTTTGTGAATTGTATCTGTTTCTTTATATTTGTCATATAAAGTATTTATTTACTTACTTACTTTTACCGACACTTCTAATAATTATTGTTAAATTTGCACCAACATCTTGACAAATTATTGACATATACCTTCCTCGTGAACTCTATCTATTGGTAAAAACCGTAGTTTTTGAGTTTATTGCGAACAGACACACAGACAGACGCGACGCATATTATGTAGCGATAGTTCAGCAAGTGGTTGGATTTGTTTAATTGAACACTCCTTTTAACCCTTAATTTGACAACGTAATTTTAAAATCCAAAAATTTTGTGTTAAAAAAAATACCTTGTCCAATATAGTGTATACATTGCCAAATTAAGGGTGCTTTTTCACTTGTAAATCGACCAATGTGTTAAAAAGAGAACGTATGTTTTTCTTCTAATTGGTAGCGATTTGAAGCGCTACGTTAATGTAGAGGCTCTACGCCGTAGAGAGGTCGAAGCCGGGTCTACGGATATAAGTACTAAATTCTTACTCTTATTTAAGGCGGTTGCTCTTCCATACAAACCTTCCGTGCAGCTGCATTTCGTCCACAGGCTTAATTTCAATGCGGTTTTTTGAGGATAGTTAGCTATGGATATATTGTCTGCGCAAATTACAAAACAGAGTGCATTTATCATACCTAAATTGCAGTATGATGCAGTAAATTTCGATGCATTTTACAATAGTGTGAGTAGCTAGTGTCAAATAAAACATGTTGTAAAAACCAATCGGCTATTTCGAGCTGTCACGTGACCTCCAATCTGGCTCAGTGGTCGTGACTTAAAGAACTGAATAGTTACTAACCAAGTTCAAATCTCGAGGCCGTGAACGATTCTTTTTTAATTTTATAAACATTGTTTTAATAACTTACTTACTTAGTAATACTATCTCGATGAGATGTAGAAAACTTTATGGTAAATTCAATATTTTTCTTGTCAAATCAAACCAAAGAAAGTACTACCTAAGTGGTTTTTAAACAACCACAAGCTTACCCTAGTTAGATTTTACTGTTTACGATAAATGGTCTATACCATCAATTAGTTGAAAATAAAATATACACTTGTGATGGTAAACTTATTCTAGCCAAGATTTTTTTTTAAACTAACACATAGTTTCGTAATTTTTTTTTGTATAACCTTGTAGCAGTGAGGCATCGCCAATTTGAATGGTTTAGCGGGTGGCATTGCCAGTCCTAAACTTGGCAAAGCTTTCATGCCTAGTAAGTTCTCTAGTATTAGGATCACACGTGCTTATTAATTTGGCATAGATGGTGGCGCCCCCCAGTCATATTGCCGCCTTATAAACACGTTTTGCCTTATATATTTAAAAAAAAGTACTCGACCACAGCAAGTTAAAAATAAAAAAGGCTTCCAGTTAATTTTGCTCTAATGCTTCTCACGAGAATCGAACCCTAACCCTCTGCATCAAATCACGGCCATATACCACGGCAATGATTCGTGAAATCCGACAAGTGCTAAATACAAAATAGGCCGAGTAAATAGGTTTTCTCAATTGCAGAACAATTAAAAAAAAACATGCGAGTCAAAAACCTGGCTGGTTAGACAGGTAATAAAAAAAACAATGATATGAATTGTCATAAACTAATGGTTGACAGAACATGGTGTCTTAAAATAAAAATAATCTATTCATTTTATTCGTAATCAATTGAAGTCAAAGGAAGGAAGTAAAAGACGTTACAAGCTACGATATTGGACGCAGCGTAGACATTTATTTGTACGTACACGTACAGGTATGTACTTATCAATTAATCATAATAAATTTTTGTAAGATACAACATTCCAACGTTTGTGTGATTGATACAAATTATTTTTGTAAACGCAATTGAAGTGCTCAGTCCCGGTGTCTGCATGTAATCAAATCTTGCAAGTGAATTTTGACCCATTTCTAATTGATCACATTGACGTGAAATCTGGCATAAGTCTGATGACAATACAGTAATCTTGAAGTGAAATTCTGGTGACCCAGCCAGGGTCGCTTCCGCAGTTGGAAACTCATCAACAGAAAGAGTAACAACTAACCATACTCTTAGAACTTAGAGGAATCTTTAGTGCTCGAATCGAACTTGCTATTGACCAGCTTTTTTAGGGTTCCGTACCCAAAGGGTGAAAACGGGACTCTATTACTAAGATTCCACTGTCCGTCTGTATGTGTATATGTTTGTCTGTCCGTCTGTGTGTCACCAAGCTGTATCTCGTGAACCGTGATAAAGGAAATTTTCACAGATGATGTATTTCTGTGGCCGCTATACAGATACTAAAACAGAATATTTTTGTCAATCTGTCTATGTAAGTAACCAATGGAGGAGCTTATGTATTACTAAGTTCACGCTGTATCGTGCTTTATTTTATGGCCACATTGTTCAAATCCGTCCGTCTATATCTGTCTATCTGTCCGTCTGTCCTAGCTTTATAGCTTTTTTACCCATATTACGTAGCTATATTTTCTTCATTTAGGAGCCACTGTCCGTCTGTCTGTCCGTCTGTCTGTCTGTCTGTCACCAAGATGTATCTTATGAACCGTGATATGGCTATCAGCTATCATGATTGTCTGGCGACAGTTCACAAATGACGTTTCTCTGTTGCCGCTCTAACATCAAATACTAAACACTAACTGATAGTTTTTGTCTGTCTAAGCATGTAAGTAACCGATATAAAATGACCTCACACAGCCTACAATTTGCTTAGTTGGCAGGGCTTTGCTAACACTGAATTTTATATTTACTTGCCGAATTTGGACGAAACCCTTGGTACGAGAGTCCGACTCGCACTTGGCCAGGTTTTGGTGTTCGGAACACAAAGGAGCTTATCTATTACCAAGTTCACGCTGTATCGTGGTTTATTTTATGGCCACATTGTTCAAATCCGTCCGTCTATCTGTCCGTTTGTTTAACTATAGCTTTTTTACCCGTATTAGGTAGCTATCTTCTACTCCCTTTCATGCTGGTCTGGAAGTAAAGAAAAAACATAGAATGTACCAGTTGCTTCTCTTCCCGCGTTGATGGTAAATGCAAAAATATTAGGAATCAAGTTATACGCGATAGGGCAATCCATCACTATTTTGATTCCGCTTTCCACCTACACGCCCACAATCATGCTTGTTCTTGGTGGCTTTAAGGTGTTATCTTAGGCTCTGTCTACCCCGTAAGGGATATAGACGTGATTTGTGTATGAATGTATATTTTACGTCCGAATCGGCGAACGCAAGTCAAAATGATAATTAAAAACTACGTATGTACATTGAAAGGTATAAGAGAGGTGAAATAAACACACATGACTGTATTGTCTGATTTTTTTAGGGTTTCTTACGTCATAATAGAAAAAAGGAACCATTGTTAGAAGCACATATATTTTGTAGGTCCGTCCGTTTGTCGGCCTATCTTTCCGTCTGTCCAGTCTTCTGGGCCATTTTGCGACAGTTTATTTATCAGTGGCTTTTATATTTTTAGCTTTTTTATGTTTAGATACTTCTGTTTTTTAACTTCTTTTGTGATAAATAAAAAAAATCTTTAAATATTTCTGACTGTCTGTCTTTTTGTCTGTGCGTCCGATCATCCATCCGGCAGTCCATCCATCCGTACGTTTATCTGTCTGCCTGCCTGTCTGTATGTATGTATGTATGTATGTCTGTCTGTCAGTTTGTCTGTTTGTCCAACTATCAATCCGGCGGTCCATCCGTTGGTTTGTCTGTCTGTTTGTCTATGCTTCCGACCATCCGTCCGTCCGTCCGTCTGCTTGTTAATCTGTACGTCCAATCATCCGTCCGTTTGTCTTCTGTTTGTCCGTCTGCCTGTCGCTAATAGTATGATTATAAAATAAAGTCATCTGCCGCGTCGTTTTGTCTGTCTGTGTGTTTTTTACGATAAACTCAAAACTTTTGGACGGATTTTCATGCGGTTTTCAACAATAAATTTCAATTGTTTTATTTTTATTTTGCGAGTGAGATAGCATTCAATTGGTCTATGTTAATCATCTTAACTAGTATACCATGTGCAAAACAAGTATTTTTGTATCCAGAAAACGTTTGAATTGAGTTTAATTCTTAGTGAAATATAGCAAGCCTAAAAAATATCTATTTATCCTGTTGTTGTACTGACTGTACGTTAATTTTTCAGATTCACATTGGATTCGGAAGGTAATTTTTGTGCATTAACAGGAAATAAGTGAATCATACATCCATTGGACGCGAGATTTTACTTGCTATTATTGTGCAAGAAGAGCAAGAACTTTACTGCTGGTGTGATGACAAAAAAATTGGTTGGGTCTAAAAACACTGATTTTTATTGATGTAATTTGTAATAACGTTACGAGGTAAAAACCTCGTTATGCTTTACTGAGTATGTATGTATACATATCTATATATGCACAGGAAACCCAAAAACTGTCATAGAAAAACCTAAGAAAGTCTTAATTACAGTATTGGGAAGTAAAATTCTCGATTTAATCGATATGGTCTGTTTTTGTTTCATCCAAACTATCAATATATGTTCTTACATGCTGGTCTGGGAGTAAAGAAAGCGTAGAATGTACCAGTTGCTTCTCTTCCCGCGCAGATGGTAAAAGCCCATCGAGGAAATGGGCGAAAATCTTAGGAATCATGTTATAGGCGATGTGGCTAGCAATCCATCACTATTTTGATTCCTCTCTTCCATCTATACGCTCAAAATCACGCTAAATGTGGCCTTTAGGTCTTGTTACCTTAGGCTCTGTCTACCCCGTAAAGGATAAAGACGTGATATGTATGTATGTATGTATGTATCCATAGTGCGGTGTTGCAAAATTTTGTAACCCCTATTTCCACTCTAATTGGTTAATTACTTTATGTTACTAGGGAAATTATCAAGACCGTGAATTTCCAGATGTCCAACAGCGGAGATTTGTCAACCCTGTTCTGAAGACTTGAAGACTTTTAGTCCGTCTTTCATGTTCCCATTACCTATGATCGGTAGAAAGAAGGAAAAGGAAACTGTATGATACAGAATGATATTAATATCACCGTCCAAGTTTTAGGTTGACCTAGGTATCATATGCAACCGTATAGGTATCGTAAGTCGCGGGTTCATGGTGGATGCAAGCCACTTCCAACCGAGGCAACTGGAGTTCTATGGGCGGTATCTGAAGGCCTATATCCAACAGTGGACGTCACACACCTGATATGATGAGGATGATAATGATGACAGGTATCATTTAATGATACCATTTGCAATATTTTAACACCAAACTTAAAAATAATGCTTGTATTCGTCGTGTTGTTTCTTTTGACGGTGATAAAAAAGTCAGCCTATATAATTCTAAGTACCTAGTAAAATAAGTTATGATTGTTCTTGTATGCATGTAAAAAAATATTTTTTGTGAACAATAAATAAGTCGCAAATTTCCATTACATGCAATTCAGTTATGAATTGAGTAGGTATGTTGCGTGATCTACAAACTACAATTTCGTGACATCCTTTGATAAGTTAATAAATATTTTGAGTTTCGTATCGAGATACTCGTGTATTTGGAAAGGCTTGTATTTTTCGTCTTATTTTCTTAGGTGATAACTACACTGTATAGGTATACTACACAAGGAATAAAGACGTGTTTTATGTGTGTATGTACAGTCAGCGTTATATAGTAAGTAGAAGTCAAGACCTTCATTTACTTGGAAACACCCAAAATGGTCATTAACAGTGACTCAACCAAAGCGGTCAAATTGTTCGGGACACCCATCGTGCACAAATATACTGGAGCACGCACATCGCCAAATACTTAGTAATATTCAAGCCAACATTAGTACCGTAACATCCAAACCGCCACTGGTAGCGAAGTAGTAGTAGCCAAAGTATCCAAAAGTATGGAACACACTAGAAAACTGAGCTTTATTTTAAATTGTATAAGATTTAATCTCGTGTCAAGTGAAAAATAAATAAACACGTCATAAGATTTAATATGGCCTGACGTGTTTTTGATTCTAGCGAAGCTCATCTCTTGACGTTGACAATCACCGAGAAGAGTACTAACTTGTCAGTGATCGTCTCATCTCTTTCATTTGGAGCCTGACGCCTGGTATAGAAAACATCTAATCATTACAATATATGTTCTTGACTTTGAAGTGTGTAGTTATGTCAATGTTTCCTTTTAAATATCCTGATAACAATGGCCTGAATTTTGCCAATATGATTGATTACATACATCATAAAAGAGTTTTCATTTAAAAAAGTATTAACTTTTATTTAAAAATATCGAGGTTTTTTTAAACTATCAGTGCTTTGCTAAATCAACCCTTATGTGCGCATACCACGTGTTGCGTGGCGTATTGGCCTAGCTATTGTGGGATCTTATCTAACGCCTATAATAAACTAGACGGTCAGGATTTGAACTGCAAACTAGCTGCAAATCGACTGTGCAGTTTGTTTGCAGTCTACCACCTAATTTGTCCACCCAGAAAACCACTGAAATTTCAATACCCAGAAAAAGGAGCTCCGCCCAGGAGCGGAGCTCTGTCAAAAACCAGGTGGCCAAACTGCAGGTGGATCATGGTTACAGACCGAAAAAAATATCTAGAGAGTTTCGTAGTTTAGCACGTCTCTGTTCCCTGTTTCACTGGTCGACGCGCGTATTGCAGGCGCTATTGCTGCACGACGCTATCTAAATTCTATGTCATTTTTATGCACACGATTTGTGCCTAAATGTATGACGCTTTTCTCCTGGGCCTACTCTATATTATGGACTACTAGTTGTGCCATTAGGAATTTCACTCCACCGTAAGATTGACGGCGGGGTTCCTCTTTCTATTCGGTTTGCCCTTCGGGCATTTGAAGATGCCTAATGAACCTAACCTAATTTTACTATCTCTAATGAGAATTTTTATTTTTATAAGCCCGAAATTCCTATTGACACAACCAGTTGTGCATATAGAGTTGGTCCATGCGCTGATATAATTCGCGTCGAGCTGCAATTTTTATTTTTCGCGTGTGGACTAGACACCGCGAGAATCTCCTTTATCCCACTGTTGGTAACGCTACTCAAAACCATCGATGGATGAAGTTCGACTTTTGTGGAAGTAAGTATCAGTAAGTAAAAGTGAGTTCAGATGGATTCAATTTGTTTTGGAGTTGTCATTATTTATTTGTCATACCTACCTATTGCAAAGTCATCATAATTATCTAACATTATTTTTCCTTTTATGCGATGTACCATGAATTAGTGATATGAATTATGATGACACAACATAAAAAGGCAGGTCGCAACTCCGGAACAAATATCTAACCGAAAACCACCTGTCTAGCTCACCTGGGTGGACCACTGACAATTTTTCTTGCCAATGGTCCACTTCAGTACACCTAGGTGAACCATGGGCACTTTTTGGACCATGACACATAGTCATATTTGCCCGTGGTTCACCTAGGTGTTCTGAGGTGGAACATCGGCAAGAAAATGTGCCCGTGGTCCACCCAGGTGAACTAGGCAGGTGGCCCACGACCGATGACTATCGAAATCCCTAGCCAAAAAGCAGTCAGACGTAGTCCCTACGCGCTATGCGTTATTATTTAATTTCCTATGTGTGATCCTATACTCCAATGCATTTTGGTGAAAGAAAAGGATCCGAATGGCTAGCACGAATGACTTCGTCTCATTGTTGTAAGCAGGCTGATTCTCAAGTTACCTGTTTACGAAAGCCTATGACGCGAAACGACAATACCTATAGTACAGTGCTACTTGTTTAGATGCGCCAGACGAAACGTTTGTAATGCAATGCATAGGAGTATTAATAAAATGTCAGACGATGGTGATGATGTCTCTACGTGTGAGCGAATATCAGATATGAATCGCGGGTTCCTACATACTAAATACTCAAAGACATTTCAAGATACTAGCAATGACGGCATATAAATTCGCCGCTAGAGGCGCTATTGTAACTTGAGGTATTATAAATAAACGTAAAATTAGTACTACCTACAAGTTGCATATTCCGGCTTTACTTTACATTGTTTCCGAATATTTTCGCAGACATACGACAGGTTTATTAAAATGTTAAAAGAAAAGCTATGAAAAGTAGGAGCCAAACTAAGAAGGCAAATAAAATGACAGCTAATTTAGAGGATAAACGGGACTGTGCAACACTGTGGGTAATAAATAGCTTGCTATTAAAGATAAATTAAAAGAAATCCTGAATAATCTGATATGATATACCTTACTCTACAGTGGCGCCAACTAGTGAGTACAAATACGATAGCCCTCTATCTAACAAAGTACAAAAAAATACTCCCTAATATTCAAAAAGGGTTGAAGGTGGCATTGATTCACATGTTTGCATCTGCTAGACTCATATATAATATTATTCTGTATTTGTAACTAGCCGAGCAGGCAAAAATATTCCGCCTTAAAGTCAGTTTTTGTCAGAGATGGCGCTGCATACGAAAAATTAAAGAGTTTTTTTTTGTGCATTTTTCATATTTATGATAAGATATTTGGCTATTCGAGGAAGAGAGAAAGCTAACAAATCAAAAATCATAAAAATCCGTGCAGCCATTCCAAAGTTATAAATGGTTGAAATAATACGATTTAAGTTTTGTACGTATAGATTTGTAAAATTTCTGGTAAAAGTAAAGTTGATATAAAAACGTAAATATAACGTGAAAAATTACGCTAACAGCTTAGCAAGGTGTTGCAATATTTTTCCGCCAGTTGCCGCCTATTTGCATGTGTGTGTAAGACTAGTATCTGTATAGGGCCGTTAGTGACACCAGCGTTTGTGCAGCTATTCTCCGAATTGGTGCATTGTTACCTTCTGAGTGTAGTCTCAAAAAATCGGCCGTATTAAACTGTGTGCGCAAATCAATTGATAATCTATAAGTGTTCTAAGAATTTTCTAAAAACTACAAAAAACACACATCATTGATTACAGCGCCATCTAACGGGACTTCTTCAATGAGCTAACGCGAGCATCCGCCTTAAACAGGTATTAAATTTATGTTAACTGACACTTTAATGTCACTAATTAATGTAGAGGTAAGGTGCCACAGATAAATGAATGTTAGACGAAGCTCTGATGGCGTCACACTGTACTTCCCAAAATGTCATACTGACTGTCAGACTTTGCTCCCGACAGCTACTTTCTTCTTCTTTTTTTAATATGGCCCCATCGATCGATGCGATGATTTCGCCAGTGTCAAAGTAATAAATATACAGTATTCAAAAATCTTGTGAAAAAAATGTCGGCAACGTTGTACGGTAGAACACGGTCAAAAGACCCCTCCCCTGTCGGGCTCTTAGCCAACTAATAATGATATCCCTCAGAATCTGCCAGTAAATCATCAACGTACTAAAAACCTTCACAATCATGAACTTAAGCCTTCCTAGTGAATCTCTATCTATTTATGAAAATCGCTTGGAATTACTTCCATGCTTCCATGGTGGTCTGGGAGCAAATGAATAACATAGAATGTACCAGTTGCTTTTCGTCCCGCGCAGATGGTAAAAGTCCATCGAGGGAATGGGCGAGTCTTAGGAATCATGTTATAGGCGGCAACCCATCACTATTTTGATTCCCCTTTCCACCTATACGCCTACAATCATGCTAAACGTGGCCTTTAGGTCTTGTTACCTCAGGCTCTGTCTACCCCGTCTATATAGACGTGATTTGTGTGAGTGTGCTTGGAAATTCGTTCAGTACTTTTTGAGTTTATCGCAAACATACAGACAGATACACACGCGGCGGAGCACTTGTTTTAAATACTTTCGTCGTTTAAATAAGGTGCAATGCTACTACGTAATTTTGCTAAAACTCGACTGTAACTATGAATAGTCATTTAACGACTAAATATGACGTCATCAGCAAACAAAATGGCGGAGTGGCTCATGGGTTATAACAAAAATTGCTTTTTTCGCCATCTTTTTCGGCGTTAAACAGTTGGTTTTCTCATGGGAACTGTTGTTTTTAACGAGCTAAAAGTTATATTCGTGGAACACTTGTTTTCGTTGAAACAGGCTGATTTTTGACCAAGTGAACGAAACGTCTCGGTTTCAAGGGCTACTCCGCTATTCGGTTTTTTTTTTTTATGTTAATAGGAAGGCAAACGAGCAAGTGGGTCACCTGATGGTAAGTGATCACCACTGCCCATAGACATCCGCAACCCCGGGGGGATTGCAGATGCGTTGCCAACCTAGAGGACTAAGATGAAATGCCTCTTGTGCCCGTAATTTCCCCGGCTGTCTTACTCTCCACACCGGAACACAGCAGTGCAAGCTCTGTTACTTAGCGGCAGGATTAGCGAGTAAGATGGTGGTAGCGATCCGGACGGACCTTGCACAAGGCCCTACCACCCGCAAAACTCGGTTTTCGAAGGTCGCATTGTGTATAAAAAAATGGAAAGTAGTAGTGGTAGTGGTGTTGTCATCATGTCATAGGCGATGCGGCTTGAAACCCATCACTATTTTGATTCCCCTTTCCACCTATACGCCCACAATCATGCTAAGCGTGGCCTTTGGTTCTTGTAACCTTGGGATCTTTCTACCCCGTAAAGGATAAAGACGTGATTTATATATGTATGTAAGTTTTTTTGCTAACTTTAACGATGCTACGAAACAAGTCGCCTTCTTGCCAGCCAAGTTCCAAGTATGCAAATACCGTCTACTTTGTATTTGTCTACAATACTCGTTTCCTTTAGTTCTATTCTGTTTTTATTTCCATTGTTCTCTCCACCGCGGTTTACGAACTTACTTAATCTAACTTTTTAAAACAGTTGTTGAATGAAGCTTCAAGTGTCAAATCAAATAGTAAAGAAATAGGCAGCTGAAGAAGGGTGTCGAAGGGAAGGGGTGCGAGTCGGGTTACCTCCGCGTGTGATCAAGAGCTGCGGTTCGTTTTTGGATCCGTCCGAGGGGAAGTGCAGTGCTTGTTCCGGTGCACCCTGGGCACCGGTTAATGATTTCCTGGCGGTCTCCGAGAGATATCATTATCCGTTGGCTAAAAGCCCGACAGGGGGGGGGGGGCATATTAAAAAAGGAAGAAGATGGCAGCTGAACATCATCATGGTCAGCCGAAGACGTGCACTGCTGGACATAGGCCTCCCTCAAGGCTGAACTCCGCATCAACCGCGATTCTGCAGCTGGTCCCTGTACATAACCAAGTTACATAACCGGCACTGGTAAAACCAATGTAGGATGATTAATTTGGATTAATTTAGGTTTAGGTGCGATGGGGGCCCTTGGGCCACCCCTAAGCTGCGAACATGTTGGTTTTAATTTAGAAATAGTCTTTATTTTACCTTAGAATGTCCTGTAGGCTTATTACCTAACTCGCTCGCAATCGCCATCGTGTTCATTTTGACAGTTCATGTTCTGACAATTGGCATTGGAATCAGCTAGCTGTCACATTCATACAATAACTGTCGCAAGCGAGTTAGGTAGCCTACGTGGTTATGTAAAATAGTTATGTATGGGGAACAAGCGGATCCCGCGATCTTTATTTATTTATTTAGTCAATAAAAATTACAGCATTACAGTCGAAACCAATCTTCTTCTACTAACTCTTATACTATAACTGGCTAGACTGGCTAGGTAGTTGAACTATTTTATCTTAAAGCTTTGTTTTAAGACGTAAAGCTTAGTTTTAGGGCTGTATGTACCTCAAAAGAAAAAAAAACGTAACCCTTATCCGTCCCCTTGGAGCTGTGAAAAAATCAACCCAGACAAAAAGATAGATACCAGAAAAGTTAGTATCCTATGTTATCAAATTACCATAGTCTTAGAAAGAAAGAAAGAAGACATTTATTCCTTTTTGCAAGACACACAAGTATAAGAGAATATACACAATTTTATAGCAAAAAAACAAGAAAAAAAACACAGACATTTAAAATAGATGCTCAGCGTTGTGTGTCTTCGCAAAAGTGAAACGGTCGCTGGCTCAACATTACGCTGAGGTGTTAGACGCCTGCAGCACTGATTTTCAGCCAGAACCGTCTATGACTCACGAAACGATACACAGACAAAATATACCTACTACATAATCCATAAACTTTTACGTAAACAAAGTAATAAATAGATAGAACCCGACTTATGTGAAACTAAAAAAAATACATAAATTAATTAAATAGTAAATGGATATCCCGAATGGATACTGAATTGGATATCCCATATTATCACTCTATAGGTTACTTTCTCTGTGTTAGACGAGCCGAAACGGCAGGGGTTAAGTCGTAAGATTTACTGGGTCAACCTCTGCTAGCCTTTTTAACCAACTTCATATAATATTAAGCTGGCGCGGCTTTTCCCTGTTGCTGAATTCCCTATCCCGTGGGAATTTCGCAATCTCCTTATGTCTAGTCACAAAGAACATTTCTGTTCTTACACTCGTTGCGAACTAATTATAATTGCTGTAATAGTTAGGCTAAAAAACCGGCCAAGAGCGAGTCAGATTTAATTCTTTGATCTGTGTCCGTCATAGCGGAAATAATGCAAATTTTTCGCAATTTCTTTTCCTTTGTCTTTTACATGGAATAAACCCATAGATATAATTTGGATTTTACATACATAGTCTTTATCCTTTACGGAGTAGACAGAGTCGAAACTCGAAGGGAACAAGACCTCAAGGCTACGTTTAGCATGATTGTGGGCGTATAGGTGAAAAGGGGAATCAAAATAGCGATGCATAAAAAAAGCAATTGCGAAAATCTGATAATCACGCTAGTCTGGGAGTAAAGAAAAAACATATAATGTACCAGTTGCTTCTCTTCCCGCGCAGATGCTAAAAGCCCATCGAGGGAATGGGCGGAAATTTTAGGAATCATGTTTTAGGCGATGCGGCTAGCAACCCACCACTATTTTGATTCCCCTTTCCACCTATACGCCCACAATCATGCTAAACGTGGCCTTGAGGTTTTGTTACCTTAGGCTCTGTCTACCTCGTAAGGGATATCGTGATATATGTATGTATTTATAAAACAGGTCTTAGCCTAAAGTCTTAAAATATTTAAGACGCGGCCGAAGTCGACGCTTACCCATAATTATGCTACAGAATTATTAATTCGCTGCTCAAAATAACCAAACAATGAACTACTTCTTGTACGCACGTGGTTTTTCAATGAGGTTTCAAATAGACTTTATTACTTAATTATTCCTGGGCCTCGACCTTAAGTTAATAACCTTTGATTTAAATAAAGTTCCCCGTGTATAATAAAATGTAGGAAATTACAGAGTACTTAACCTTTGTACGGGCTCTCTTCATAATTCACATTTTTTCAATGTAGTAGGTAAGTAAGGAGTTGCAAAATTCATCTGGAATATATTTCAGAAAAAGATTTACAGGATTATTAAGTTTAACCTAATATTTAACACATTCAATTTTATAGGTAATGAGAAAAACAGATGTACAAAGGCGAACTTATTCTTTAAAGGGATATCTTCCAGCTAACCTTCGAACGATTGACAGGACAATAGAAACCAGAGTATAGAGAGTATATAGACATACTAAAAAGCTAAGGCCAAAGACCCTAACTTAACCTAAACAAATAAAGCATTTAAATAATAAGAATAACACAACAGTACAGGTACACCCTAACGCATATAAAAAAAATACGATAAACTACATAAATAAACACACAAAACATACTAAGCCCACTTAAGAAGATTCGTTAAGCCAATACTTCTTCAGGCGATTTCGCAGGGCTGATCTCAACAGGTAAACATTCCAGAAAATTTTTGAGACATCTTGTGTACTTGATATGTTTAGCAATAATTTCATATTATGAGAAATTAATGTTCTTTCCGATGGGGCAAAAAATCTTAGCAATTAATGTTAAAGGCGATGCGGCAAGCAACCCATCACTATTATGATTCCCCTTTCCACCTACGCTCAATCATGCTAAACGTGGTCTTTAAGTTACTTTACGCTCTGTCTACCCCGCAAGGGATAGACGTGATTTGTGTGTTTGTTAGCGGTGGGGGGCGGGGAGCGGCAGTTCTGTGCGCAGTACACACTGATATTCTGTCTAAACGTGCTTTTGTAGCAGCCAAGTGGAATCAACATGAAATGCAAATGGAACAAAACGACGAGGTTGCGGATCCGCCGCATATTTTAAACCATTTGCATATTACATAATATATGTGCTCGGGTACATGAGGTATGTGTAAGCATGTGTAGGTTACGCATACTTATTATGATGATGCTTATATGCTTCCTTGAATTCTATTACATACATACATAATATCTTTATTCCTTACGGCGTGGACAGAGCCTAAAGTAACAAAACCTTAAGGCCACATTAAGTCTACGTATGTATAAGAAAGGAATGTAAATAAATTAATTAAAATAATATTTGACTAGCATTATAAAATTTATAATATTATTAATTAAAAAAAAAATGGATATACCGTAATGCTTGGCTGAATGCGTAGGTGTTCCATTGACAGCCAATGCCTTTATTTTTTTTAATTCATTTCTACCCTTGGGAAGAAAATAATAGTTATCCTCCCGTATGTCAGATATGATTTGCCTCACTTTCCGAGTATGAGAGATGAAAACTAAATAACCATTCTTATCCGCATCTAAGTGTAATTAAGTTTGATAGCAGTTCTACAATAGTCTTTGTGCTATTCGAATAAGGATTACATTCGCAAAGGCAGGTTTAAGTTGCCAAGGCGCAAAGTTTCACCTCGAGTTAATTTAGTATTCTGAGACAATATTTAAGTTGATGCAGTTATTTGCTCTTAGTTACGAATTTCCGTGTAACTGTTTCGTCAAAGGATACCGCGTCTACAACCCATCACTATTTTGACCCTGCCCATCTATTCGCCCACAATCATGCTAAACGTGGCCTTTAGCTCTTGTTACATACATACAATACATTCGCCTGCTGAATGCAAAAAGGGCCTAACTAAAAAATTTCGGTTTTTGAGTTTATCCCGGAATCGTGTTCTAATTTGATCGTTTTATCGTATACATTAAAGACTATTTTCAAAAGTTAACTCTAGCGGAATATAGAGGGCATAAATGCCCTTCTTGCATGTGACGAAATGGCCTACCCTGTTCATGCAATAACGGCATTTCTTAGTTGTGCCCTTATTGCATAATCATTCGAGTTAAATTTTAAGTTGTGTCTTGTGATATTATGTTCTTAGGACACTTATGAACATTGATTGTGCATAATAAAAGAAAAACAATGAGCCAGATATTATATGTCTCACAGAAACTTTCATCGAATCTGGAAATGAAAAAAAAATATATAAGTTCACAATTACGCATTGACCAGTAGCTATTCCCGAGACCAAAATAGAGGCTGAGTCTGTATCTTGGCAAAGCCAGAGGTAACTTTTAAGGAACTCTATTTTGTGCAGAAAATGTCGGTATCGAGGATCTTTGAGTACTGTGGTATTGAGGTACCCAAACATAATCCTGTAGTAATTTGTTTGTACAGAATTCCAAGTTCATCCGCTAACTTATTTCTTGACAAGCTAGATATTTTACTACGCGAATTGAACACTAAATCTAAATTTAAAAATATTCGTATGTGGTGACTTCAACATTAATACACTAGCAATTAGTAACGACTGTAACAGACTAATAGACATATCGAATAATTATAATTTAACAATTCATTTAAAAGAACCAACAAGGGATAAAACCTGCATGGACAATATATTGAGCAATGTAAAAAGGGCCTATGCTGCCATTAAATTTTACCTCTCGGCATTTCTGATCATGGCACAGCACAAATGTTAAGGTTTAAGGTCAAGACCAAGGACATTATTTTAAATGTAAAAGAGATTTTAACATTGATAATATAAAAACAGTTTCAAAATACGTCTGCGCATCCGTTTACTGCAACCCTTAAAGAGCAACTCAGTAAACGTGTAGAAGCATTTGAAATGTGGGCATATAGACGCATGTTGGCCATAAGATGGACGGATCGGGTGACCAATGTTGAGGTCCTGCGTCGGGTTGGAAAGGAATGTGAACTGATGCAGACCATCAAAAAAAGAATAGTTGCTTATTTGGGACATGTGCTGAGGCACACAAGATACGAGCTTTTACAGCTTATAATTATGGGCAAAGTGGCTGGAAAAAGAGCTGTTTGGCGCAGGAAGAAATCTGGTCTGCGAAATATCCGTGAATGGACTGGAATCACAAGTGCAGCGGAGCTTTTCAACCTGGCCAGGGACCGTGTAAAGTATGCGGAGCTGACTGCTAACCTTCACTAGTTGGAGAGGCACCATAAGAAGAAGAAGAATATAAATAAATTTCAGAAATGTTTGTCAAGTCTATCTTTTTCAGATATATATTTAGAAAGTGATTTCAATGTCGCATTCAATCAGTTTCACGACTTGATCGTATTTTTTTATAAGCTATGTTTTCCTGTTATGCGGAAAAAAATAACAATACAAATCATAATTCTCCAAAATGGATGACAACAAGAGTAAAAATTAGCTGCAAAAGAAAAGATTACTTCGTTTTCGATATTATAAAAACCAAGAACCGAACAAAATAAACATGAATATTACAGATACACTAAATTGTTAAAAAATGCATGGATACTGCGCAAAGATTAAATAATAACAAATATTTGATCAACATTAAAAAGAAATGCAGAGCCTCGTGGCAAATAATAAGTATGAGTTTATAAGTATGAGTATTGCTGTCTAGTACCCATAACACAACCCTTACTAGCGCTTACCTTGGGATTAGCTTAGGTTGTGTGTGAATTGTTCCCTGATATTTATTTATTTATTTATTTAAATAATAAAAAATTAAACTAATAATACTATAAACACACCGCAATATTAATAAACTGGTAATAAAACATAAAATGATAACGGACCCCTTTGAAATAGCATCAAATTTTAATACTTACTACACAGAACTAGCAGGTTCAGTTAAACAACCCCAAACACCCCAAATGCACATACATGGTAATGCACGAAATAATAGCATCTTCATAAGACCGGTGTCAGAAAAAAAAATGCATAGGATGTCATTAAATAATACGAAATCTATAGGGTATTAGGGTACGATGAAATTAATACTGATATTATAAAAAAAATAGAAAACAATTGATACCAATCCTAACCTATTTCGTGTGTTTTTGTTTTTGATTTTATTTTATATTAGCATTTTCTTAAATTTGTCATTAATTTATTACATTTATATTATTGATTATACTTATAATAATTAGCATGACTTCAGGCACATCACGAAATTGCATAAAATACTTTCTGCAACAAAGGCACAACACTAAGTACCCATGTTTAGGCCCTTGCAATTTCAAATGTATATTATTATAAATGAAATTAACGGATTCATTCGAAGCTATCTATGACAAAGAAAAAGAAAATCTCAGGAACAGGTACGTTTTACTAAAATAAAAAAAAATATAGCCAATTTGGTGGTCATACACCTGTTTCTCAAAACTTTAAGTAGCCGTTTCTCGAATTATTGGTTTTTTGACTTGTGCCCTTATTGCATTCGGCAGGCGAATATCACGTCTTGATCCCTTACGGGACAGAGCTTAAGGAAACAAAACATAAAGGCCACGATTAGCATGATTGTGGGCGTATGGGTGGAAAGCGAAATCAAAATAGTGATGAGTTGCTAACCGCGTCGCCTATAACATGATTCCTATGATTTTCGCCTATTCCCTCGATGGGCTTTTACCATCTGCGCGGGAAGGCAACTGGTAAATTCTATGTTTTTTCTTTACTTCCAGACCATGGAAGTAAACAACTGTCGATTAAACTAACTGTTGTACTTCGGATTAATTTTATGTGACCTACTGTTTTTTTTTACTGTGAAACAAATCTAGCGGATCTCCGCAGGGAAATAAAACATTTAGACCAAACCCTTGTCTACTTGCGGTCAAGTTATTAGCTAACTTCAGCAGAAAGCTTTGTTAGTGGACTAGTTACAGCTAGTTGTGCACTTTTGGAGCCATAAATGTGTTATTAGGTTATTACAACTTTATGAGCCATCGAACTAGTTCTCTTTTGTGCATGTTTGAAACAGGGATGTTGCGGATCCAATTTTTTCCACATCCGCGGATGCGGATGCGGATGCGGATTTTAAGAGGCTAACATCCGCGGATGCGGATTTTAAGAGGCTAACATCCGCGGATGCGGATCTGTATAAAAAACTTAAGTGTTGGGTTGGTAGAGTTAAAAAAACACAGCAGCGCGAGTCAGATCTTGTCAGTTGTCACAACAAAACAGTGGCGAGCCGCGTCACCGTCACCGATTCACCGAAGTCCGAAACAAAATTACCGCTTTCCTATTGGTCAATCAGCACGCGCGATCGACACGTGCCACTCGCCGGGCCCTCCCCTTTCTTTCATGTCGCGACCTGCTACATCCGCATCCGCTTCAGCTCCGCATCAATTAATGCGGATGCGGATGCAGATGCGGATGTCGAAATTGATGCGGATGTTCCGCATGTGCGGATACGGATGCGAATATTCGCAACATCCCTGGTTTGAAACGATGAACTGGATAAATTAAATGTATAAACGACACTGAAAATTAGAACAGAAAAATCCGAAAAGTAAAGCTATGGCCGGGAATCGAACCCGGATCCTCGTCATTCCGTGACGCGTGCTACACCCCTACACCACCCATAGCAGGTGGGCAAGCCTTCGAATTGTTCTATCTGTTACTAGCTGTCACGTGACCTTGTTACTATGCAAATTTTTGTCATCAAGAGTCATCTGTTTGAATGATGTGTCAGTACGACGCAATTACAAACCAAAATAAAACTTAAAAATTACATAGATTAAAAATAATAAATAATAAATTGAATAGATAAATGGGTTAAAATTGTAAATCACGTCTTTATCCCTTACCTGGTAGACAGAGCCTAAGGTAACTGACTGGACCTAAAGGCCACGTTTATTGTAATTAAAACTTTTTATAAAATGTTAATCTGAAATCCAAACTTTTTCTCACTTTGAAATCGGCCTAGAATTATTTTATCTGCCCTATCTTTACTACGTCAATGTGGCAATCGGATTTTTTTTTTTTTTTTATGTAGGAACTGTTATAAAAATTGATAAAACACTTTTTTTGTCGACTGTACCACGACCTTGGCGAGCTTTATGTCTGAAAGCTTGCAATATGAGACCAAACCTTAGTATTAATGACGAGGACGGATTAGAATCTTTTATGGATCACTAGCTTTGCCCTGTGGCTTCCCTCGCGGTAATCTTTGATGCCGCATTTGAAATTCCGGAATTCTACCTACTTAATTCCCCTGGGACTTTATGAAAATCCCGTGGGAATTACCGAAAATTGCATGGTAGTATTTTTACATTTCATCTAGATTACTTCTGTAAAATACATACATACATAATATATTACGTATTTTTTTCTTACGGGGTAGACAGAGCCTAAGGTAACAAAACCTTAAGGCCACGTTTAGCAAGATTAAAGGTGTATAGCTGGAAAGGGAAATCAAAATAGTGGTGGGTTGCTAGCCGCATCGCCTATAACATGATTGGTAAGACTTTCGCCCATTCCCTCGATGGGATTTTACCATCTGCGCGGGAATAGAAGCACCTGGTAAATTCTATGTTTTCCTTTACTCCCAGCATGGATGAACAAAAAATACTGTAAAATACTGTGGGAAAATCATAATAAAAGGTAGCCTCCATGTTATTACAGATATCCATGTGCCATCCAAATCCATCCAGTTTTTATCGAAAATATTAACAAACATTGTACAGACAGACAGACATGCAAACTCATTTGTAATATTATCTTAACTTAGGACCTTTCAACAGTGAGTCACTCGGATGGAGCAGACATATCTAATTTAGCGAATGTGAGGTCACCGACCCTGGGAAATGTCGCGTTCTCTGAATATATGAATAGGCAACATATATGGAAATATATACCAGTCTAAACCAGTTCAAACCAAACCTTTCTTCTATTATGACTGTGACCCAACGGAGGGTAACTTTGACACAAGAAAACCACATACACAAAGTGTCCTACAATGGGTAGACAAAGCCCAAGGTAACAAGACCTAAAGGCCACGTTTAGCATAACTGTGGACGTATAGGTGGAAAGGGGAATCAAAATAGTGACGGGTTACTAGCCGCGTCGCCTATAAAATTATTCCCAAGACTCGCCCATTCCCTCGATGGGCTTTTACCATCTGCGCGCAAAGAGAAACCATTGGTACAATCTGTTTTTTCTTTGCTCCCAGGTCAGCTTGGGTTTTAATAAACAGTGTAGAACAGTGTAGAGAGTGAAGAGAGAGTGTAGGAGAGTGTAGGAGAGTGTGGGAGTTTGTAATTGTGTCGTACTGACAAATCACTCAAACAGATGACGCTTAGCGACATTCGCATAGTAACAAGGTCACGTGACAGCTAGTAACAGATAGAAAATTCGTAGGCTTACCTACCTGCTATGGGTGCTAGGGGTATAGCACGCGTCACGGAATGACGAAGATCCGGCTTCGAGTCCCGGCCATAGCTTTACTTTTCGGATTTTTCTGTGTGTTCTAGTTTCAGTGTCGGTTAGAAATTTAATAGTGTAGAAAACAATAAAAACGGGTTATCTAACCTATTATAATGTCAAAGTGCAATTTCAACGCAATAAAACCTGGGTCGAGTTTACCCTAAAAGTTTTTTTTTATGTTAGAGAGGCCAGACAAACGAACTAGTGGGTCACCTGACGTTAAATGATCAAACACTGTCCATAGACACCCGCAGCGCTTTACGCGATGCCAGTGCGTTGTCGGCCCTGCAGAAAATTGGCATTGTTCATTTTTTTTAAACTGTGCTTTTAACACCTTTATTTGATAAAATGGACTATTTCAAGCAACTAATTTGAATATTATGCTTTTACGTAGCTTTGTTAATTAATAATAAATATTTTTTCGCTGTTTGATAATTCGTGAATTTAGACAGAATCCCAATCGCCTTCGTTCGGCTGGCTATAAAAAAAAACGGCTTTGTCTATGGTTTTGTAGATTTGACAGTGACACGTGACAGTTGCCGTAGCCAAACTTTTTTTTTTCATTTTTGTGGCAAACATTCGATGCTGGATTCTGTCTAAAAACCCGGTCGTTTGGTCAAACAAAGGTTCAAAGTACTTTTACAAAAATATTTGCAATCATAAAGTATTTTTGAAATCGGACAAGATAAATCGGATAATTGATGGTTTTCGAATTGGAACATGCTAAAAAAAATGAACAATGCCAATTGTACACTCGCCTCTTAAAGGCACCCAGGTCGAAACTCGATGGGAAGACCCCAGCGGGAAGCTCGTTCCAGATTTTGCAAGTTCGTGGCAAAAAGACCGATTAAACCGCACCGTCGAAGACTACCATTCATCAACATGATGTCGATGAAATGTGAAATGAAAGTTACCCTCTAGGGTCATAGTAACCCGACCTTATTCTCCTTGTTTTGATAATGAACCAACAATGTCGATTACCATCTCGAATTTTAGCATTGTTGACACTTTGACAGCTCTATTTAGCAGGCCAAGTCGGAGCCAATATTTATTCAAATCAGGCTTGTAACGTTGAATTACGAAATTCATAAATCTGGAATAAACTTTAGCCACTGAATCACTATCACTACATAGTATAAAACTAAGTCGCTTTCCGCTGTCTGTCTGTCCCTATGTATGCGTAGATCTTTAAAACTAGGCAACGGATGCGCTTTTTTTTAATAGATAGAGTGATTCAAGAGGAAGGTTGCCACCTTAGGTTCTGTCTACCCCGTAAGGGTAAAGACATGATTTGTGTATGTGTATATGTAACGTAAGAAAGCCATTTTTTTAAAAAATCCCGTAGAATTTCTCTGTGAAATCCCGAAATTTCAACTAACACATGAAAGTTCATGTGAGCGAAGCCGCGGATAAAAGCTAGTTCTAAATCTTGCTAATAATATAAAGGCGAATGTTTGTAAGTTTGGATGGTGGCTCTTACATGGCACAACGGCTAAATCGATTTTATTGAAATTTGGTATAGTGATAGTAAATAGGAACTACCAAGATACTGAGGACCTCCTAACAGGCACTTACTAATAGTAAAGTGTAGCCACACACACACGCACACACACACTTTCTAACTATTTCTTCTCTTTTTATTTTGTATTATTCTTGTATTTTGAGTACTTCACTTGGCATTCGCGATACAGACCCTGAGTCTAGTGCAAAGGCCGCTGTTTCACTTACCGCATAAAATGTCATCTACCTATCTCTATGTAACAATATGTCCTTTGTGAAATGTTATGCTCTTTGTAACTTCTATGGTGAAATAAAGTTATTCTAATTCTGATAGTTACAGTCCCGGGAAAGGACATAGGATATTATAGTTTTTATCCCGGAATATCGCATAGTTACCAGCAGGGTTGTTGCTGGTAATTATTGTTGGGGTGGAGACAGAACTAAACAACTTTTGCAGTCCATTTCAAATCTAATTTTAATGTAACAATTTCATGCTTATATACTAAACTGTATACTACTTTAACAATCTCCCTATCGATAACCTAATCAGCTTGACGTGACCAACCTGCCATGTGACATCCGTCACACATAGTTTCGAATTAATCGCAGACGGAGTCGCGGGCAACAGCTAGTAGTCCATAAAGTTGAATAACCTTAAAACACCATTTGCCACCCTGTTCGAGCATTATATGTGAAATGCCATGAAGCTCAAATAATGTTTGTTGCTCTCCTTTTTTGCTAGGAAAATTCTGTGCTAGCTATCTCATATGAATTCTGGCTGCTGTTAGTCGTCACCGTGACTCGCCGTTTCGATGTCCCTTTCTAAATAATACAGTGTGAACGAGACTGAACAGTCGACAAATGCTAATGGCACACGTGATAACCACTTTGGCAGACGTCCAAATGTAAGACAATACATTCGGTATCTCAACATAGAGCGACAATAAAACGACAAGGTTCTCTGTAGCATTTGCAGTACGCCCCAACTTGAACCCTGTGTTGTAAATATAGAGTTTAATGTTATTTTTTTGGGTTTGCGTGTTGAATTTTGTCGCGTTTAAAACTTCAGAACCGCAGTACAGAACGTTTAATTTTGTTGGTCCCGCGAGGTTCAACCTGTTTTAGTTACTTTAACGCCCTTGTTTTGTTCATGGTTTGAAGTAATTTTGGGGAGATGATAACTTTTTACCAGGGGTGCGAGTCGGGTTACCTCCACGTGTGAACAAGAGCTGCGGTTCGTTTTCGGATCCGTCCGGGGGGAAGAGCAGTGCTTGGTCCGGTGCACCCTGGGCAACGGCTAATGATTTCCTGGCAGTATCTGAGGGATATCATTGACCGTTGGCTAAGAGAACAGGGGGGGGTAGGGGGGTCTTTGACCGTGTTACCGTACAACGTTGCCGACATTTTGTCACAAGATTTTATATTTTTTTTTTTTTACCGACATTGGCGAAGTTGTCGTCGCTATAACGACTTGTAACGCCACAATCAAGAAGAAGAAGAAGAAAAACTTTTTACGAGCTTTTTACAACATACATGTCGTGTCTATGCCAGGTTTTCCTTTGTCATGACATTGTCACTTGAATGAATAAATTATGTCTTAATATCAATAACTCGATTTCATTAAATATACATAATAATGGCGACGAGGGAAGAAGAACTAACGCGTCTTACTCGCTTACGTGCATCAATTCGTGGACAACTTACAAAAGTACAGCAACAACTTACGCAGTTACAATCACCTACGGAATACGAAGTGAGTCAACGGTTGACAAGTTTAGAAAATTACGAAAGGAAATTCGATACGATTCAAAGCGAAATAGAATCGCATTCACTAGAGATTGAAACGGAAATTGAACAACGCCATACGACGGAAGAAAACATTTTGCAACTAAGACTTCTGTTACATGGATTACGACCGACACCACCTGAAGCACCCTCGACTTACGTCACGGCGTCGCAGCAGGCCCGGAGCTGTGAAGGTACACCTGAGAATACGCCCATAGCTACACACATACCGAAAATAAATTTCTTACCGTTACAAGACCGAGAAAGCTTTAATAATTTTGTTAAAAGATTAGAAACTTATATGAAGCTAAGTAACTGTCACGATCCGCGCACCCAAACTCTGCTGCTGCTTAGCTCACTACCACCGGATATACACCAAAAAGCTTACGATTTGTGTTTACCCGACGACCCTTGCGACAAAGATTTCGACAGTTTAGTGCGAACATTAAAGGATTACATAGATCCCAAACCGAGCTTGTGGGCTTGCCAACATAAATTTATCACGAGGATACAAGGAGCAGACGAATCAATCATGACATATACGTCCGAACTAAAGCGTTTAACACAAGATTGCGGTTTTAATTGTAAAAACTGCAAGAAGTCAATCTCAGATAATTTCCTGACATTACAGTTTATAAGAGGGCTACGGGATAATGACATTCGCACCCGAATCCTACAAGATACTAGGATGACAGAATTTGCGGAATTGTTGAACACAGCTACTGCAATCGAAGCAGCAAAGTCAGACAGTAGCTACATGTCACCAGCACACTGCTCCACACAACCGCAGGTGAAAACTATCCAATTAGATCGCAAACAGAACAAGTCTAAAGTTGAAGGCAGACAATTAACGATACAAGATTTAAAAGGGAGATGCTTTCGTTGTGGAAGTCAGGAACATCAAGCACACGCATGTAGAAGTATCAAGGACACTTGTAATAAATGTAAACGAGTGGGCCATCTAGCCCGGGTATGTCTACGACCATCTCTCCACCAGAGCCATCACCAAGTAGAACCGGAGGAGGGAGAGGAGCACTACGACGCCAACTCGGCAGACTCAGTCATCGACAACACACCCTGGGACATGAATCTGATACGATCCAACAATACTGATAAATTTATGATAAATGTGCGGATCAACGACAGCAATATCCAGATGGAAATAGATACGGGAGCGGCTCTGTCATCTATTTCATATAAAGATTTCAGGAAACTCAATACAGAATGTAGAATTTATAAAACAAACGTCACTATGAGAACATATACTGGAGAGATTTTTGCACCCCTCGGAGTGGCTTACGTCACGTGCAAATACAACGATCAACAGTTTCAAGGAAAGTTGTACATCATCAAACAAGACGTGGACGCTATCTTTGGTCGGGAGTGGATTCGATTAATTAACTTAGATCTGGCCAATATTAATTTAGTCAAAATAAAGGTACGTCCGAACCTCGATAACCTCTTGGCCGAATTTTCTAATGTATTTGACGGTACACTTGGATGCATACCTAATTATAAAGGTCATTTTAGTCTCCATGATGATGCAATTCCGATTTTTGTAAAGCCAAGACGCATTCCATATGCACTTAAAGAAAAGGTAGATGAAGAAATTGAACGATTATGTAAACAAGGAGTGATTACCAAAGTTGACAACTCGGAATGGGGTACACCAGTAGTTCCAATTGTCAAGCCTAACGGCAGTATACGATTATGCGCAGATTACAAGGTCACATTGAATAAAGCTATTAAAGATGAACAATACCCGATACCTATCATAGAAGATATTTTGGTACAGATGAATGGCGGTGAACTATTTTGTACATTAGATATAAGCCAAGCATACTTGCACATGCTGATGGATGATGAAAGCGCTATGATGCAGACGCTTAGTACACACAAGGGAACATTCAGAGTAAACAGGCTAATGTTTGGCGTTAAGGTGGCTCCAAATTTATGGCAGAAGTTTATGGATCGTTTACTTCAAGGAATCAGCGGAGTTCAATGTTTTTTTGATGACATAATCATCCAAGGATCTTCAGAAGATCAGCTTATGGCCAGATTACGTCTTGTTTTGCTTAAACTACAAGAAAATAATCTGAAACTGAATAAAGAGAAGTGCCATTTTATGCAAGAGAGTATCGAATATTTGGGCCATGTTATTGATAAAAACGGACTACATAAGAATGGAAGCAAGGTTAAGGCAATTGTAGATACACGATGTCCAGAAAATATAAATGAACTGCGGACATTCTTAGGAATGGCAAACTATTATAACAAATTTATACCAAACTTAGCTTCAATATCTTATCCGTTGAATAATCTACTAAAAAAAGGCAGTGAATTCACCTGGACTGAAGATTGCAATGAAAGTTTTAATAAAATAAAAGAAGAGATATTAAGCCAAAGAATTTTGACACATTTTGATCCGGCTAAACCTCTGGTGCTCGCGACAGACGCTTCACCGACGGGCTTGGGAGCCGTCCTCAGCCACCGATTACCAGATGGGTCAGATAGGCCTATAGCATTCGCGTCACGTTCATTGACCAATAGTGAAAAAAAATATAGCCAAATAGATAAAGAAGCTACATCTCTATTTTGGGGCCTAAAAAAGTTTTTCCATTACTGCTACGGCAGAAAATTCATACTTATTACTGATCACAAACCACTTACCACTATTTTCCACCCCCATAAAACATTGCCGGCCATGAGTACAATGCGGCTGTTCCACTATGCGCATTTCCTGTCCGGGTTTGATTACACCATCGAATACAGAACGTCGACGGAGAACAGTAACGCTGATTATCTATCTCGATTTCCCGTAGACAAAATAGCTTCAAATATAATTGACGTACATTGTGCATTTCAACTAAATCAAATGAATACCATTTCTATCGATCGTACAAAAATCGCAGAAGAAACCCAAAAAGATGTTGAATACAACGACTTATTACAGGCGTTAATGACGGGCACAACACTGAGAAGATATGGTTACAACGATAATGAAATGACAGTTCAAGATGGATGCTTAATAAAGGGGACCAGAGTTATGATTCCGGCAGAATTACGACAGCAGGTATTAGAAGAACTACACACAGGACACCTTGGAATGGTAAAAATGAAAATGTTAGCGCGCGGATATGTATACTGGAAGAGTATTGATAAGGACATAGAGGACTTAGTTCGGAATTGCCGTACATGTCGCCTACAACTTAACCAACCGGCACCCGTGACGCTACACCACTGGGAACTGCCCACGGGGGCTTGGCAGAGAATACACATCGACTTCGCAGGGCCAATAAAGGGCCATTCCCTGTTTATAATAGTCGATGCATTTACTAAATGGGTCGAGATAATACCAACTACAACCACGACAAGTGCATGGTGCATCAAACAATTAAAGGAACTCTTCGTGACATTTGGTTTTCCCTTCACCTTAGTGTCGGATAATGCCAGGCAATTCATATCAAATGAATTCGAATCGTATCTTAAGCTGAACGGAGTAGTACACAAAACATCAGCTCCGTATCACCCCGCTACTAATGGACAAGCAGAAAGATATGTCCAGGTTATCAAGAAGGCTCTACAGGGTATCAGCACAGAAACAGGCAGCATGCAGGACAAGCTATTAGGGATAAAACAACAGTTACGAAGGACGCCAAGCACGGCCACGGGCCGAAGTCCGTACGAGATGATGTTTGGCAGGACCATAAGGAACAGCCTGAGCGTAAAATTTAAGATCCAGGAACCCAGAGAAGAGATACGTAGCTCTGTGAGTCCGGCAACCCGAACATTTGCTGTCGGACAAAGAGTTCAGGTACGTAGCTACATCAATCGAAATGTGAAATGGGAGTTCGGGACAGTCACTAAGGTCTTAGGGAGACTGCATTACGAGATAAGAACCGATGCAGGCGAATTATGCAAACGCCACTTGGACCAAATGTTATGCACCACAATTACGGAGGGGGACCTGATGAGAAGCTGAAGATTTGCGGCGGAGGTGTCGTGTCTATGCCAGGTTTTCCTTTGTCATGACATTGTCACTTGAATGAATAAATTATGTCTTAATATCAATAACTCGATTTCATTAAATATACATAATAATACATACATACACATATCACGTCTTTATCCCTTATGAAGACAGAGCCTAATGTAACAAGACCTAGAAGCCATGTTCTGCAAGACTGTGGGCGTATAGGTGGAAAGTGGAATCAAAATAGTGATGGGTTGCCAGTCGCATCGCCTATAACATTTTTCTGTGATTTTTCCATTCCCTCGATGGGCTTTTATCATCTGCGCGGGAGGAGCCACTGGTACATTCTATGTTTTTTCTTTGCTCCCCGACGAGCATGGAAGTAACCTTTACAAGCTTTTATTGAGCTTGCTATGTATGTATGTATGTTTGTATGTATTTGAGTATGTTTGTCCGGGTGGAATCTTGCGACTCAATTTTGAAGCAGATATCTTCATTCGATTGGACTGAATTGCATACTTGTGTAAGTCAGATGACAATACAATAATCTGGTAGTAGAATTCTGGTGGTCCAGCCAGGACCGTCTCAGTAGGAGGGAACTCTTCAACGGTTGGTCCGATTGACTTGAAATTTTGTTCACATGTAGGTCCGATGTCTCTCTTTCTGAGAGGAGGCCTGTGCCCAGCAGTGGGACTTATATAGGCTGGAAATGATGATATTATAAGCTCGCTCTTTATCACGCATCGTCAATCTTAACGCCAGTATATATTCAATCTATGCCGCCACTTCACAGCAAGTATGTCACGTTATTTGGGGGCAAGGGGATCCTTTATAGCTACTGTTGTCGTAAAGGGAGCGTAAAGCCGAATGAAGTGCTTGTAAGGCAGTAGGGTGAGCCTACATAGAACGGGAGTCCTTGGACGCTAGGAGGCACGGAGACGGATGTAAAGTCGATCAAATAACCATAGTTTTAGGCTCGATTCTCTAATGTCTATAGTCTACAAATAGTCGCAAAATTCTTCAGGAATATGTGAAAATACCACTCGAAAGTGGTGAAAAATTGTGCTGTATTTGAAATACGAGTAGTTTAGAAGACAATCACAGCTCTCATTAATCTTGTGAACTAGTCAAAACTTTGATTAGAGCTGTAGCTTTGTACATATACATACATACATAAATCACGTCTTTATCCCTTACGGCGTAGACAGGGCCTAAGGTGACAAGACCTAAAGACCACGTTTAGCATGATCGTGGGCGTATGGATGGAAAGGGGAATCAAAACAGTGATGGATTGCTAGCCACATCGCCTATATAACATGAGATTTTCTCCCTAAGATTTTCACCCAATCCCTCGTACATATAAGCTGATTTATACCACTTTCGAGTGGTACTTTCGAGTGATGTTTTTCAAAAATCAGGCCCTGTACTTAAAAGTTTTTTAAGGATTTTTTTCATGATGGTCGGCAAATGTTTCCATTCATTAATAGATGTTCAAAGTGATCCGCATCAAAGGCGGGACTAAATTCGCAATCAATAACATTAAATTAAACCCCCCCCCCCCCCTCACGCATTAATCGAGTAAACAAACCGTAAATAAAAAAACAGTTTAATGCCAAAAATGCCTTACATCACTTTGGAAAAGAGCTGATATTCTTTAAACTGCTGGACCGATTTTTACCAAACATGGTTAAGAACCACCGCAAGGAAACTGGCTTTCGAATGAAAACAACCGCATCGAAATCGGTCCGTCGGCTTTTGAGCTATGATGCCATACGCACACAAAGAGAGAGAGAGAGATCGACGTCAATCTTATAAACCCTCTTTTTGGGTCGGGGGTTAAAAAGGTAAATGGAAAGTCTGTAGAGGTGTTTAGTCACTAACTATATATTCCGAGACAGTTAAGTTCAGATCAAGTGCGGTGCATTAGCGAGTGGACAATACGTCATCGTGCGAATGTAGTAGTAATAAATACATGATTAGTATGGAGTGTCCGCACACTGGCTCGGGTGAGAAATAGGGATGGGCATATTAAAAACAATGAAAGTCGTAACTTGCAAGTCAAACCTTGACCCGCCGAAAACTCGGCCATGCTAGGGCTGCCAAAAATGGTAAAGGCCGTTTTATTTGGCATGAAACTGATGTTTATTTGGCATGAAATGAACACCGTAATTTAAATGCCCTAGTGACAAGATGTACCTAAGTGTATTTTTTAGCTTGCTCCCCGTACATAACCAAGTTACATAACCGGCACTGTTAAAAACAATGTAGGATGACTAATTTGGATTAATTTATTTGGGCCACCCCTAAGCCACGAACATGTTTGGTTTAATTTAGAAATAGTCTTTATTTTACCTTAGAATGTCCTGGTAATGTTAAATAGTTACGTACGAGTAACAAGCGTATTTTGTTTTGTCTTTGCTAACATATTTCTTCGTTAAATTCTTAAAGTAAGATTCCAGTTGGATTCTATGTGTTATTCCAGACTTATAATCTATCTATGTTCCAAATTTCATCCAGATTTGTCCAGCCGTTCTGGCGTGAAAGAGTAACATCCATCCATCCATCATCAGTGCTGCAGACGTCTAACACCTCAGCGTAATGCTGAGCCAGCGACCGTTTCAATTTTGCGAAGACACACACAACGCTCATGATCTATTTTTCATGTCTTGGTTATTTTCTGTAAAATTGTGTATATTCTGTTATAATTGTGTGCCTTGCAAAAAGGAATAAATGTTTTCTTTCTTTCTTTTATCCATCCATTTATAATATTTGTAGGAAGTAAGATTATGTTCGTTTTTAGTGTCGTATTAAATATATATTTATCTTTCAACGTATGCATCACCCGATGGCCCTAACGGAAGACCAGTGTGAGGCCAGCAAATGCTAAGTTGGGACCATTATGTGACAATTTATTTATCTGTAGCCTTTTATAATGTTTTTATTTACTTTTGTGATTGTTATAATTTTTTTTTCTTTCTATCGATACTATTGCCTTTGCTCAAACTGTCGATAGTCGGTACTGGACTATCGAACAGCGACACTATTGCTGGCTACAACTGCCATTCATTAACTAAACGAATTACGTCGACGCCGCACCAAATCCCCTTGCATCCATTCATTATTCATCCCATAGCTACGTTGCACGTAGATAACGCCCCATCGTAAACCAGCGCGGCTGTCCGTTATAAATCTTAGCTATAAACACTTACTATCAGGGATGTTACGAATATAATAATTTCGGATCCGTAAAATATAATATCGGTTTCGGTTACGGTTATGGATATTAAATTATTTCGGATTATCCGATAGTTTCGGTTACGGATATTACATTTTTAAGGAACTGTAAAATGAAATACAATACGACTAAACGCGCGCGCGGCTGGTCTGCCGGCCGGGCAAAAACAAAAACTTAGCCCGACGTGTCATATTTACTATATAAGTTGTATTTAATTAGACTCCGCCCTATCCGAAACTATCCAAAACTTTTATTTCGGATTCGGTGACGGTATTTTTTTATTTCGGATATCCGATAGTTTCGGTTACGGATATTGATATCCATAACAACACTGCTTACTATACACCATGGATATAGTATATTAGTGTAGAGTAGAGCGAGAGGAGATCGATAGATGATAGATGAGACGGAAAAATATGCTTTGTGTAAGTTTTGAGTCGCGTCTTTATCCCTTACGGGGTAGACAGAGACAAGATGACAAGACCTACAGGCCATGTTTAGCAATATCACAGTATACATATCGTTTAGTATATACAGGGTGTTAGGTAATGAGTGGATAATCCTTGAACTATGGATAGAGAGCACTTAGGACGTTATAACAAAGCAATGACAGTTTTGAATACATTTCAGCAGCCACCATTCACTTGTAAGTTTTTTTTTGAGATTTATAATTTTTTTTCTACTTTCTAATAATGCTGACGTAAGCACTTGACAAAACTGTTAGAATACTACAGGTGATGTTCTTATAGTTAAATGCAATAATCTAGTACAGAAACATTACACTTGTGTAATTTTTCTTAGGATTTACACGCTTTACTAACAAAAACTTAAATATTAAATAACGCAATGTCAAAATCTGTTATATATTTTTTTACTAGTACTCAGTAAATTCTAACTGTCTACAAAAAATTGAGCACTTGTGAGTTTTGGAAGTTCAATTTAGTTCCCGTACTGGGCTAATTGTTGCGTAATGAATGAGACGTTGGAAAAAGGTCCGGTCAGGAGTACCCGAAACCGACGAGCATGTATGAAGAGATTAATGAATGTGGATGAAGCGAAAGAAGTATTTCAGGATCGTAGCAAGTGGAACAATGTAGTCTCTGCCTACCCCTGTGGGAAAGAGGCGGTATGTAGGTACGTAAATACCCTTGTTTTCGTAAGCAAAGTTGTTAAAAACAGCCAGTATTGTCCCGTCAAGTATTCGTCAATTTATACACGGGTTTTTCCCTGATATTTTTGCGCAGGGATTTTATAGCCTGCCAGTCTATCAAGACAGGATGACACGGAAAACTGCGAGTAAATCAACATGAGGATCTTGCACGAGGATTCTGTATGTTGTAGGCAGCTCATGTGTGAAAAGTAGGCTGTAAAAGTACATACATAAATCACGTAGAGACTTTATACATCTCTACTATAGACTAATATAATCTAAGGCTCGGGGACCCTATACATCCCTTTTATAAATGTATTTAATTTAAGTAGAATTTAAGTGTTCTTGCTGTATTTTATTTCGAAAAATTACTTTCTGCCAAGTTTCTTGCGGCGCATTCTTGGCAATGATGGTCTTTCCGAATGCGCTGGTAGTTTCAAAAAAGACATGTAAAAGAGCCCTTGGCGGCCAATTTGCAATTTTTTTTACTTCTTTAATCTTTACGGGGCAGACAGAGTCTAGGTTAAGAAGACCTAAAGGCCTCGTTTAGCATGATTGTGGGCGTAAGTGGAAAGGCGAATCAATAGTAATGGGTTGCAGAATCGTAAGAATTATGTTATAGGCGATACGGCTAGCATCCCATCACTATTTTGAATCACCTTTCTACCTAAATATACACGTACAACCGGGCATTAAATGTTTGCCACAAAAATGAAAAGAAAAAGTTTAGCTACGATATCCTGCCAGCTGTCACTGTCACATCTACATCATAACATTACATTCCTACTCGATCTACAAACGTTATAAATAAAAGCAAATTCAAAGTATAAAACTGTAATACACAATGGATATTCATAAAAAATTTTTTGTGCCGGGATGTAACAATGACTCGAACAATAGCCCCAACAAAATACATACATACACATACACAAATCACGTCTTTATCCCTTACGGGGTAGACAGAGCCTAAGGTGGCAAGACTGTGCATTAGCAAAATTGTGGGCGTATAGATGCCAAAAAATGGCACCTTGTGAAAATTAGAGAAGATTTGCGGAAGGAATGGTGTACGCAAGCTAATGTGGAATATTTCAAAGGTTTACACGATGTATTGTTGCGAAGACCACTTTAATGTAAGTAAGAGTCGGGAAAGATGTGCAGGGGCCAAACGAGAAAAGCAAAAACAGCGCGGAAAACAATAACAACACCAAAGGACGGAACAAATTCGAACACACGAACTGTTTTGTTGTTGTTGTTGTTTTTTATTGACGTTGACTTCACGCGTTCACAGATCTATGACGTTGACGTATAGACAAAACGATAGACAAAACTTTTTAAATTGCTGAACGAAGGCGAATGGGATCGTGCCAAAATCAACAAATTATCAAACGGCGTTAAAATATTTATAATTAATAAACAAAGCTACGTAAAAGCATAATATTCAAATCAGTTGCTTGAAATAGTCCATTTGATGAAATAAAGGTGTTAAAAGCACAGATTAAAAAAATGAACAATACCAATTGTCAAGCGAAACGAAAAATCTTCAGATTAATAGAAAACGAACTCATAATGTAAATTATCCGTTGCAAATTGAAAACGTTCGCGATTTCGGTAACAGTTTAGGCTTCTGTCGTTTAAAGGCTGATTTATACGCCTGTACAATTCAACCTAAGTTTTTGTACGGTCAGCAATGGCTGCCGAACGGAGAGAGACCCGATAATACCCGTGAACTAGTTTATACTCGTAGATACTTACTCTGCTGAAATCTATAAAAACCCTAACTAATTCAGAGTAAATGAATCCTGGGTAACTCATTACCTTCAAGCTTTCTAGATCCGAAGGCTGGGTTCTGATGAGTCAGTCAGTCAGGACTTCATTTCGACAATAGGAATCTATTAACCAAATTTATAACTCGGCTTCTATGTAAAATGTGACTGGGTTTATTATAATAGTCTGCGGATAGTGCGTTTATCGCGCGCCTGCTATACAATTTTCTGAGATGAAAACTACCCTATTATTTATTCTGGACTTCTGATATGTTGTATGCGAAATTTCATCGCAATCGGTTCAGTAGTTAAAGCGTAGTGGAACAAACAAACAAACCGCGTCGGATAACGTTTTTTTCTCCTTTTACCATGCCAGCTTGCGTTGCGTGTTGTAAAGGATAGAGTTATATTTGCTCGTTAAATAATGCAAATCGAATTCAACTCGCGTCTTTCGATCAAATATCGGTGTCAGACAGCGATACTACATCATCATCATATCAGCCTTAGGACGTCCACCGTTGTGTCCAAATGTCATAAGGCTCCCCCATAGACTTCCAGATATGACAAGCGATAAAATGTTTTGGCACTGATAATAGATCGAATAAACTGAAAGGCTCACATAAAATAAGAAAACGGGCAAATAAGGAACTAAAATATTTTTTTTTATTTTTTTATATGAGAGGGGGAAAACGAGCAGACGGGTCACCTGATGGAAAGCAATCACCATCGCCCAGGGACACCTGCAAGACCTGAGGAATCACAAGTGCGTTGCCGGTCCTTTGAGGAACAGGAAGGCTCGCTTTTTAAAGATCCCTAAATTGTACCGCTCAGGGAATGCTGCAGCAGGAAGTTGGTTGGTTGGTTGGTGGTTGGTTATATGTACAATATTTTGGTCACACTCAATTTTACGTCAAAAATGTGACCATTACAGACAGGTTTGCGCCCTCATTCATTTCTACTCGTTTATTCGGGGTTCTACTTCATTCATTCATACTAATATTATAAAGCGAAAGTGTGTCTGTCTGTGTTGCTTTAAAGCCCGTCGAGGGATTGGGCGAAAATGTTAGGGATCATGTTATGTAGGCGATGTGGCTAGCAACCCATCACTGTTTTTATTCCCCTTTACTCCCACAATCGTGCTAAACATGGTCTTTAGGTCTTGACACCTTAAGCTCTGTTTACCCCGTAAGAGATAAAGACGTGATTTATGTATGTATGTATGTATGTGTCTGTTACCTTTTCATGCTTAAACCGCTAAATTGATTTAGTTGGAATATGGTATAGAGATTGTGTCGGTTCCGGGGAAGGGCATAGGGTAGTTTTATCCCGGGGCATAATTCTGCGCAGACGGAGTAGCGGACAACATTTTAGTTTTTTCCGATATTTTGCCACCGTCCGATAACGATAACGGATCGACGTGATAATGTCCTAATTCTGCTGCTGACTGTACGACGCATGAGAAATGGGCAATCCGTGACTGGCATTGGATCTGAGTTTAATGGGAGTTTTTGCGTTCAGAATAAATAATTTTGTGTTACAAGATAAATTGACGCGTTTGGGCGAAAGATACAGACAAACATATTACAGTACTGTTAGGAAACCTTTGCGGTTGTTGTTTGGAGGTTAATGGAATAAAGAATATACACATAAAAGTACAAATAAACATACATACACATATCACGTCTTTATCCCTTACGGGGTAGACAGGGCCTAAGGTAACAGGTACAGGTATAGGTGGAAAATGGAATCAGTATAGTGATGGGTTCCTAACCTCATCGCCTGTAACATGATTCCTATGATTATCGCCCATTCCCTCGATGGCCTTTTACCATCTGCGCGGGTAGAGAAGAAACTGGTACATTCTATTTATTTTCTTTGCTCCCAGACCAGCATGGAATATGATAGTCTTATTACATAGATTTTAACAGCAAGAATTTAAAAGGATGTGTAGTGACAGCAAGAAAATAGCAAGCGGGCCGTAAACGATTCATTTTCGTTACGGCATTATTAGAATGGACCGTTCCCCCCAGGTAGACGAGTTCCCGACTCATTTAGCAGAATTAACTTTGAACAAGACAAGAACCCTATCATGGGGAACGATATTACAGTTCTCACGGAACCTTGGGACACAGTATATATATAAGCTAAAGCAGTAAGGAACCTACGAACAAATCGGTTGAAACGAAACACGCACACAGGCGCGCGCTTTACACGGCCCCTAAGGGGACCTCGTCCACTCCGCTCAGGCTCAGGTCCGCTTAGGGGCCGTGTAAAGCGCGCGCCTGTGTGCGTGTTTCGTTTCAACCGATTTGTTCGTAGGTTCCTTACTGCTTTAAAGGAAAACGGCATATTTCGGACATAATTTACATAAACAACGAACACATCAACACATTATAAAATAACTGGCTTCTGCCCTCGACTTCGTCGACGTATTATACATAACTAGCTGTTGCCCGGGGCTTCGCCCCCGCTGCAATTTTTTTTTTTCAAAATTTTATTTTATACAAACAGTCCGAACTGTAACAAACATAACTAAAAAAGATCCAATCCGGTGCAGTCGGTTGGAAGTTATGATGTATTACTAAACCGCGATTAGGAAGGGATTGAAAAATCTGTCGTTCCATGTATCTATGTATGTATCTATTTACATTTTTTTTTTTTTTTTTATATGAATAGGAAGGCAAACGAGCAGGTGGGTCACCTGATGGTGAGTGATCACCACTGCCCATAGACACCCGCAGCCCCGGAGGGATTGCAGATGCGTTGCCAACCTAGAGGACTAAGATGAATGGCCTCTTGTGCCCGTAATTTTCCCGGCTGTCTTACTCTCCACACCGGAACACAGCAGTGCAAGCACTGCTACTTAGCGGCAGGATTAGCGAGTAAGATGGTGGTGGCGATCCGGACGGTCCTTGCACAAGGCCCTACCACCCACATACATACAAAAATCACGTCTCCATCCCCTACGGGGTAGACAGCCGCGGGTAACAAAACCTAAAGGCCACGTTTAGCATGATTGTGGGATTTGTGAGCGTATAGGTGGAAAAGGGAATCCAAATAGTGATGGGTTTAGCCGCATCGCCTATAACATGATTTCTAATTTCAACCATTCCCTCGACTTTTACCATCTGCGCGGGAAGAGAAGCAACTATCACGCTGAACGTGGCCTTTCTCGTTACCTTAAGCTCTGTCTAGCTCTTCTGGGATAAAGATGTGATTTATTTAGAGGTACGAGTACCTATGTATCCTACTGGAGGCCTTGGTAGCCTAGTGGTTTGGCTTGTGGCCTCTCAAGCAGAGCGCCGTGGGTTCAAATCCCGGGCGCGCACCTCTGAGTTTTTCGGATTTGCCATGAGCTTTTCGGTGAAGGAAAACATCGTGAGGAAACCTTGCACACATCTGCGAAGAAATTCAATGGTGTGTGTTAAGTTCCCAATCCGCACTGAGCGCGCGTGGGAACTTTAGCCCAAACCCTCGAATACACGGAGGAGGCCTATGCCATGAGGCACGCCGAATTAAGCGATAATTTAATTATAATAAAAAACCGGTCAAGTGCGAGTCGGACTCGCGCACCGAGGGTTCCGTATCATTATCTATAAATATCTAAAACCAGTGTAAGTAGAGCCCTGTTCCAAAGCAAAATGTACGCAGTGTGGGGTTACTTTATATTGGTCACTGCTATATACAGACATACATACACATTTACGGTTTTCGCAATTATTCTTTAATCTGTGCTATAAGACCTACCTTCATACCAAATTTCAAGATTCTGCGTTCACGGGAACTACCTTGTAGGTTTTGATTCCCTTGAGAGTTGAAAATTTGCGGAAATTTGCGGCATAAACGGCTGTATCTTTTGATTGCGTTGGCTTAGAAGTTTGATTTTTTCACAGCTTCAAGGGACAGTAGACCTGAGTAATTGATATAAATTTCAGCTTCATACCTCCACGCGTTCCTGAGAAAAAGGGTCTTGACAGACGGACGGACGGACGGACAGACGGACAACAAAGTGATCCTATAAGGGTTCCGTTTTTTCCTTTTGAGGTACGGAACCCTAAAAACAACACAATAACAACAACAAAAATGAAATTGTAGCGAATTCGGAATAAAAAAGGCTATAGGTAATAATAAATGTATCCTATCCTACTAATATTATAAACGCGAAAGTTTGTAAGTATGGATGGATGGATGGATGGATGGATGGATGTGTGTTACTCTTTCACGTCAGAACGGCTGGACAGATCTAGATGAAATTTGGAACATAGATAGATTATAGTCTGGAGTAATACATAGGCTACTTTTTATCCCGGAAAATGGTGATTCCTGCGGGATAGCGAGAAACGAATTCTATGCAGACGAAGTTGCGGGCAACAGCTAGTGTATGTAGGTATACGGAATGACGGATGTTTCTATCCCTCTCTCACCCCGGTTTAGTAATACTCTTCTGTCGTAAATACTCTGTGACGAGCATTAGGGATGAAATGGGATATTAATTTCACGAGGTTTATCTCAGCCAAGAAAGGAGGCTAATGCCAACGTTAATGCGTTTAGCTACTATGAGAAAAAAGTCGGTATACGGGCGAAAGTTTTACGTGACAACGACTTTGAGTGGTAAAATAATTTTAATGTGAATATTCATTCGTATAGTAGGAAGAAGCGCAAGACATGAACCGGTGTGTATGCCTATCTCTCTCACTCTCTCTCTCTCGCTCTTAGGCGGGCTAACTGTGCTCGAGTGGAAGGGACGCGTGCCTTTCACTTTTTATGTCTGTCTCTCTCGCTCTTAGGCGGGCTAACCATGCCTCTCACTCGCTCTCATTGTGAGCGCATAACGTGAGCGGAGCGTAACGCAGTTTCTTGAAGTGTCACCCGGCAAACCAATTTATAAGACGTTGTCACGTCAAAAGAGAATGATATTAATTATTGCTTCCGTGCTGGTCTGGGAGCAAAGAAAATAGAATGTACCTGTTGCTTCTCTTCCCGTGCAAATGGTAAAAGTCCATTGAGGGAATGAGTTAAAATCTTAGGAATCATGTTATGCGATGTGGCTAACAACCCGTCACTATTTTGATTCCCCTATCTATCCCACAATCATGCTAAATGTGGCCTTTAGATCTTGTTAACTCAGGCTCTGTCTATCCCGTAAGGGATAATGACGTGATTTTTGTATGTATATTATTAACTAGCTGTTGCCCGCAACTTCGTCTGCATAGAATTCGTTTATCGCTACCCCGCAGGTATTACGCAGTTTTGCGGTATAAAAAGTAGCCTATGTGTTATTCCAGACTATAATCTATCTATGTTCCAAATTTCATCCAGATCTGTCCAACCGTTCTGGCGTGAAAGAGTAACAAACATCCATCCATACTTACAAACTTTCGCGTTTATAATATTAGTAGAGTATGGAAGCCTGAGAAGCTTTCAGCATCCCGGAATATTACAGCAGATCCCTATTCCACCAATTCGACAATTGTTCGTGACAAGTGACAATTCGAATTGCAATGCGTGGTCAATATGACACCCGGCGTACTCTCGTCGAGGTAATGTGAACTGAATTGTCACATTGCGCCGACAACTTTCACGTTGGTGATTAGAGGCCAGATTGGTTAGTTCGACAACACCACTACAATTTTCCATTTCTTTATACACAATGCTATGTATACACATAGATCCTCAGTGGCGTGGCGTCAAGTATATCAGAAGGAAAACCGAAGGGCATAACTAGCCCTTTCCTCTAACTCTGCACAATAAGTGCCCAACTGCCTTAAAATAAGCAAGCTGATGAAATCGAGTTCTACGTACCATTTTTGAAGTTAACGTAAGTTCAACATGAAACTACCGTGAGACTCAATCATAATTACACATAAACGGATAACTCACGTATAAAAGGTCGAGTGATGCTCGACATGTTTCGGACTATTTCTTAGTCCTTCCTGGAGCGCTCGCCCCGGCGGCAGCGAAACGAACACTGCGCGCCAGCGCTCTGTTCGCGCGGCTGCTCGACGCAACTGACAGCGGCGCACAACTACCCTCGTTTTCATCGTCATTTTTATTACTGTCAAATGTAGGGCAGCACACAACACTGATCACGTCACTCCGTAAAGGTTCGCTCGCACTCACTGTTTGGTCAATATTTAAAACAGTTTTCCAACTCGGGGGCACCGACCATCCGCTATCCCGGTTGAAATTGGAACCCAGGAATTTGGATTGGAGTCCAAGAAGAAGGACTACAAAATAGTCCGAAACATGTCGAGCATCACTCGACCTTTTATACGTGAGTTATCCGTTTATGTGTAATCAGCGTAAGTTCCCGAAAATATGGCGTCCTTTTTAAAGGACGTTTTCATCAAACGTTAGCTCGTTGCTCAGCCCAAGGACACACTAAATAATTAAATCATGTCTTTTACAACTTTGCGTGACAACAAAGGAATTTGGGCGCGGCAGGCGGCATAGCTAAATATTTTCGTATTTACGTTAAACCGTGAATAAAGTAGTAAAGTAGTAGGGTTAAGCGCCTCGTAAACGACCAAATTTGTTTGACAAACTTGCTTGTCAAACTTCACGTTTTCATCAAACATACGCGTAAACGATCAAACCAAATATCAAACAAATTTGTTACAGCGCCCCGCGCAAACGGTCAAACTTGCTTGACAAACTTGTTTGTCAAACTTCTTCTACCGAGATCTTGTGTGACAAACACCGTCGTACACGTTCAAACCTGTTTGTCAAACTCGACATCAATCCAGATTTTCATCAAACGCATCAAACACGTAGATTGTTTGACAAACGCCTCAAACACAGCCGTACACGATCAAATTGTTTGACAAACACGTAAAGTTTGACAAACAATTTGATCGTTTACCGGGCGCTTTAGCTTCGCTTGATTACTTAAATTAATAGGGAGCAGGGTTATATTGTGACAATGTGCAGTTTCCAACTACCCTTCCTTTCCCAAAATCATAACTCACTGTGATTGTTCGGGACGCTCGGCAGAATACGACCTGCCTCCGAGCTTGACACTTATCGCGCGTGTGTTCCGAATTCTCAAAAACGAACTCAAAAAAGGGTGAATCTCAACGCCCCTCGTGTCGTGTGTGGCTTCCGAAACCAAAGCCTACGAAGCGCGAGTGAAATAGTGAACAGTGCACTGTAATTTGGGCAATCGAAAGGACGAGCTGTGAGTACCACCCTTTGCCCTTCTCTCACCCCCTACACATTGTCACAATATATCCAAAAGGGCTCGAACGGAAGCTTATTCTTACTCTCGCGTACCTATCTGTCTGTTTCCCGCAAAGCCTTTCTAGTACAATTGTGTATTTACCCCCTTATTCATAAACGCTCTATAGGCTTTTGCTAACTTAGCAATCGTTTGTCCTTATCTGTTACTTTGACATTTACCTTTCACAGATAAGGACAAACGATTGCTAAGTTAGCAGAGGCCTATAGAGCGTTTATGAATAAGGGGGTAAGGCTCTAGTAGAAGTCAGAAGCCGAAGACTGAGGGCTTTCTGAGTCGAGGTTTGTTCCCGTACCGGCCTTGAGACATATAATGTTTATCATCACTTTTGCGAGCTACAAGTCAGCACAACAATTTTACAAAGTTCAGTAGGCTTACATCTGACTGCCAGGCAGCAACAGCTGCAACCAGGCAGGGCAGACATCATGCCTGGGAACCGAAGTCCGAAGGAAGAGAGTTGAGAGTTGTATTTATGCAGCCGCATTGAGAAATTTGGTTAGCGGGATGTAGAACGATGTGACGGCTGTCATTAGGGCTGGTGCTAGCTACTCGCGCGTCGTACTAGTTATGTAGAGGCCAACTAGGTGGCGCTAGGGTCGCTACAAGTACATTGAAACCCGGGAGGATAAAAGAAATCAGATACGGAGTAGTAACGTCTCTATTACGTTTTTTGTTACTGTAATTCGCGACAGTTACAGTTACAACTCGCAGCCCTGCTTAACATATAATCACGTAAAACCTTTTCGCTGCAAATGTCACATTGGCAGATCATATGACTGCTAAAGAAATTTTTGTGAAATTGTCAGCGGAAAGGTTAAGTTTTTAAAAATACGATTGAATAACCTACTTAATTTGTGTAACTTTAACGTATTCTTTTTTTGCAGATGGTGTATCGTTGCGTTGGCAATGCTGCGACAATTCTGACAGTTGAGTGACGTAAGAAAAAAACAAGATGGCGGAAGCGGAAGGAGGAGCAAGCGAGCAAGATGATGTTTCATTCTTGCGTACGGTGAGTCTGTCTTCTTTTTATGGTTCTGTAGCTTTATCAACGGAACGCTTATACTCGTATGTAGTATTATATTCTGTCTGTCTGTATAGGCATTTTATTCGAAAATTAGAAGGGTTATGTAAATGAAATTTGAAGTTAGACGCCTTTTGATAACCGTTACATTTTTATTTAATTAAAATAGGTACTAAAAAAGATCGGTACATACTTACAATTAATCGGAAATGCTATAATAAAGGAGCGACCACGCCGCTGCGTATACGCAGTGACGTGTCGCACGCGTCACGTTCTCTCACCGTTTATTCATTCATTTTGTTGCGTAAACGCACCGTCGACGTCTTTTACGCACTGGTGTGGCCGGACCTTAATAGTACTTACGCCTGCTTGTGAAACTAAGTTTTACAGTAAACTAAAAAAAACCGGCCAAGTGCGAGTCGGACTCGCGCACCGAGGGTTTCGTACGGGGTAGACAGAGCCTAAGGTAATAAAACCTAAGGCCACGTTTAGCATGATTATGGGCGTGTAGGTGGAAAGGGAAATCAAAATAGTGATGGGTTGCTAGCCGCATCGCCTGTAACATGATTCCTAAAATTTTCGCCCATTCCCTCGAATTTCCCTTAGGCTTTTACCATCTGCGCGGGAAGAGAAGCAACTGGTAAATTCTATGTTTTTTTCTTTACTCCCAGACCGGCATGGAAGAATATTACCTACTGATAAAACAAACACATTAACCAACTTGCCTCTATGTCGAACTAAACAATAAAATTCCCGGTGTCCCGTCTCCAAGACTAGCTGCTATAAATAACTGGCTGGGTTTTGGCACCGCGTGTTGCCATTTGAGCGGTACAGAATGCATTTGTACCAATAGATGCAGGAAGTAGCAACCCCGTTGGCGCGGGTTGGATCGCGATCGCTATCGCTTTCGTTTGACATTTGATGGCGATTTAAAAATAGACGGCCTGATTCGGCGCTAGCAGAGAAAGTGATGAATATAAAATACATGATTCAAGGCCATCACTAAAGAAAGAAAGAAGGCATTTATTCCTTTTTGCAAGACACACAAATATAAGAGAACATACACAATTTAATAAAAAGAACAAGAAAAAAAACACAGACATGAAAAATAGATCATCAGCGTTGTGTGTCTTCGCAAAAGTGAAACGGTCGCTGGCTCAGCTCTACGCTAGGGGGGCTACGAAATTCGATTTTCGGAGTTCATATCATGCTACCCTTTCTCATACATACATACATACATACACACATCACGTCTATATCTCTTACGAGGTAGACAGGGCCTGAGATAACAAAACCTAAAGGCCACGCTTAGCATGATTGTAGGCGTATAGGTGGAGAAAGGAATCAAAATAGTGATGGGTTGCTAGCCGCATCGCCTATAACAGGATTCCTAAGGCTTTTACCATCTGCGCGGGAAGACAAGCAACTGGTGCATTCTATGTTTTTTCTTTGCTCCCACCAGTATGGAAGAAAGTGTGCAAACCTTACTTATAAATAAAAACCTTAATCTAACGAAAGGAATGGTATCGTTGGCAAAAATGGGTTAAATGAAAAGCGGTCACTCGTTGAATGGGACCGGTAATTGGATGCCGGCTGTTCTAGGGTTGCCACTGCACTATAGAAAAAAGTAAAGTATATACTTTCTTCCATGCTGGTCTAGGAGCAAAGAAAAAACGCGGGTTTGCGGGGGGTTTGCGGGTGGTAGGGCCTTGTGCAAGGTCCGTCCGGATCGCTACCACCATCTTACTCGCTAATCCTGCCGCTAAGTAGCAGTGCTTGCACTGCTGTGTTCCGGTGTGGAGAGTAAGACAGCCGGGGAAATTACGGGCACGAGGCATTTCATCTTAGTCCTCTATGTTGGCAACGCATCTGCAATCCCTCCGGGGTTGCGGGTGTCTATGGGTAGTGGTGATCGCTTACCATCAGGTGACCCACTTGCTCGTTTGCCTTCCTATTCACATAAAAAAAAAAGCTTCATTCAACAACTGTTTTAAAAAGTTAGATTAAGTAAGTTCGTAAAAAAAAAACAGAATGTACCAGTTGCTTCTCTACCCGCGCAAATGGTAAAAGCCCATCGTGGGATGGGGCGAAAATACATAATAGGAATCATGTTATAGGCGATGAGGCTAGCAACCCATCACTATTTTGATTCAATTTTCCACCTATACGCCCACAATCTTGCTAAACGTGGCCTGTAGGTACCTGTTACATTTAAGCTCTGTCTACCCCGTAAGGGATAAAGACGTGATTTGTGTATGTGCATGTATGATTTGTGTATGTATACAGGGAGCAAAAAAATGGGTCACTTCACGTAGAAAGTTGTGTGAAAAGTGACCCGGTTTATTTGCTTCCGAGTAGGTATAGTTTTTGGGAACTCAGGAACCGTTCAAAAAACCGTGCCCCTGTCTCACCAATACGACAATTGTCGGTGACAGCTGACAGGTGACAATTCTCTTTACATTACAAACTCTACGAGAATCAACGGTTGGCTGCATATTGAATACGCAATTCATTTCGAATTGTCAATGACCACTGACAATTGTGGTGGGTCCAGATAGCCTAAGGGTTAGTGACCTTGACTATGGAGCTAGAGGTCCCGGGATCGAATCCCGGTAGGGCCATGCATTTGTATGATGAATACGAATGTTTGTACCCGTGTCATGGATGTTGTATGTGTTTACATTGTATAAGTATGTTTATCGGTTCCTTGCCTGGTATATTACAAGTTTAGCTTAGTTTGGGACTAGGTCAAAAAAGTTCTTTTTTTTAATATGGCCCCATCGATCGATGCGATGATTTTGCCAATGTCAAAGTAATAAATACATACACACAAATCACGTCTTTATCCCTTACGGGGTAGACAGAGCCTAAGGTAACAAACCTACAGGCCACGTTTAGCAAGACACTGAGGGTGTAGAGGTGGAAAGTGGAATCAAAATAGTGATGGGTTGCTAGCCGCATCGCCTATAACATAAATAAATACACTTGTACTGTGGAACACGGTCAAAAGACCCCGCCTGTCGGGCTCTTAGCCAACGGATAACGATATTCCTCAGAATTTGCCAGGAAATCATTAACCGATGCCCAGGGTGCACCAAGCACTGCTCTTTACCTCGGACGGATCCAAAAACGAACCGCAGCTCTTGACCACATGCGGAGGTAACCCGACTCGCGCCCAAAAAAAGTTAAAACCTTAGAAAATCTAACAAATATGTCAATAAGATTCTATTTTAATATCTCAGCGTTTCTTTCCAAAATTTCAAAGTAATTTAACTTACACAATTGACAACCCTAACAATAGAAGAGAATCATCTTTTGAAGTGAAATAGAATGGGGCTCGATTCTGAGTTCTCACTTTGTACGCGTTTAAATTGGCGGGAAATGTCTTTGTTGAACTCCGTTTTGTATGGACCTTATTTGGGACTGCGAAGATTTAGTTTTGTTTGATAGTTTAATGGTTAGTGAAGATTTGTAGAGTCATATATGCATACTAGCTGTTGCCCGCGACTTCGTCCGCGCAGAATTATTATAAATATAGCCTATGATACTCACAAATACTGTGGCTTTCTATTGGCAAAAGAATTTTCAAAATCAAAAGCGTCACTCGGAATCGAATATATAATTCCCGCTTTTTCCTTATCCCGTGGGAATTTCCAAAAATCCTTCCTTAGTGGATGCCTACATTGTATAAGGTATCTATGTGCAAAATTTCAAGTCTCTAAGTCCAGTGGTTTGGGCTGTGCTATCCCGCGGGAACTATGCAATTTTCCGGGATAAAAACTATCCTACGTCCTTTCCCGGGACTCAAACTATCTGTATACCAAATTTCAACTAAATCGGCCCAGCGGTTTAAGCGTGAAAAGGTAACAGACAGACAGAGTTAGTAAGGATAAAAAGCCGTGGTAGCCTAGTGGTTCGACCTGTGGCCTCTCAAGCAGAGGGTCGTGGGTTCGAATCCTGGGTTCGCACGTCTGACTTTTTCGGAATTTATGTGAGAAGTTTCTTCTTCTGATACTATCTCCCTTGCCTGCAGGAAGACATGGTGTGCCTGTCGTGCACGGCGACGGGGGAGCGCGTGTGCCTGGCCGCGGAAGGCTTCGGCAACCGGCACTGCTTCCTGGAGAACATCGCCGACAAGAACATCCCGCCCGACCTGTCGCAGTGCGTGTTCGTCATCGAGCAGGTAACCGACATCATCATTACCATCATCTGTATCATCGCTGTCATCAGCGTCATCGCCATATACAAGCAAATCAAGTCTGTCTCTTACGGGATAGACAAATGAAATGCAATGAAATAATTTATTTTGCTTTAGACATGGTAAAAAAGTGATATAGTATTTAGTGTTGACTAGCTTCTGCCCGCGACTTCGTCTGCGTAGGATTATACATAAAAACCTTCCTCTTGAATCACTCTATCTATTAAAAATAACCGCATCCAAATCCGTTGCGTAGTTTTAAAGATTTAAGCATACATAAGGATATAGGGACAGAGAAAGCGACTTTGTTTTTACTATGTAATGATGTCCGGCGACACGTCTAACCAAATAAATTGGCATGCAAACATTAACTTATTCTCTAAAGTGGTTTTTGGTAGTTTGAATTAGCACGTTCAAAAAAACATTTTTATTAAACAAAAAATAAAATATAAATATTAGGTACTATCACTACATAGTATAAAACAAAGTCTCTTTCTCTGTCCTTATGTCCCTATATATGTCCCTATGTCCCTTTGTATGCTTATATCTTCAAAACTACACAACGGCTTTTGATGCGGTTTTTTTAGTAGATAGAGTGATTCAAGAGGAAGGTTTTTATGTATAACTAGCTTTTGCCCGCGGCTTCGCACGCGTAAACCATGAGCATTTCAAAGAAGCTAGCAATTAAGCAAGCGAGCAACCAAACCTGCAAGCTTTCAAGCATGCATGCAAGTATGCAAGCAGGCATGCAAGCCTTCAAGCCTGCTTGCATGCAAGTATGCAAGCTTCTGTAAAATTGTATGTATGCTCTACATTTGTGTGGCTTTCAAAATTTACGATTTTTCAAATAATTATAATATTTATGTACAATTAGATGTTGAGTTCTTTTAAGACAACAAGTTAGTAATAATTTAGCTATAAAAAGCTAAATTTTGCATTGTGACTCTATTGCAGGGTTGCACCAATAAATTATAAGCTTATGTCTGTACATTAAGATTCGTTAATAATAAATACACCATTACTCCCTTGTGACATAATGTTTGTTTTCAGGCGCTCTCAGTGCGAGCTCTCCAAGAGTTGGTGACAGCGGCGGGCTCAGAAACGGTGAGTATTACAACATGAACCTATATGTACATTTATTATATCACGTTTATGTAAGACCTTTTAAAATTAACTTGTTCTACTGAAAGTTTCGTACTGTCCACTTTTAAATAATTTTCAATAAATGTTCCACTAAACTGTTCTGGCGTGAGAATTGTTCATTATGCTACTGTGGTGTAAAAAGGTATTTTGTTGATATTCATTTATTTATACAGTCAAGCGTAAAAATATAGATGTAAAAAATAACGGAATAAGGTCTCGGTACATATTTATGATGACCTTTATTTCGCAGTTTCGATTATAATCAACATACTTTAACACCGTCTTTTTTTATTTTGCACGGCGTTGTGCACTTTTGGGATGGGTAAAAAATGTTAAACTCGCGTCAGGGTCACGCGCAGGGCGCTTGCGCGAGTGTGCGTTTGTGTAGTTTTTTTAGGTACATAAAGTACCAGGATCGCAGCGCCTCTAAGAGCGTATTTTGAAATACGAATGAAGCTAGAGTCGCGTTCGACTTTCAAAGTGAATAATTTTTGGGATGGGTAAAAAACGTTAAACTTGCGTCAGAATCACGTGACCTGATCGAAAATTCTTAAGACGGAGGGAGAGTTGCTATTGGGTCGTTTAAGCGGCGAAGGGCGCTTGCGCGAGGGTGCGTGTGTATTTTTTTTGTTAGTTAGGCTTGAATTGAGAACACTTGGTCCGAATTGTGAAATAAAGGGTTGATCGTTACTTATTGCTGCCCTTGACCGTATAAAAACTAATCCTTTCAATACCAGTCAAGCATAGTAATACTTATTTGTGTCAAATTGCACTCGTTGATGGATATATCCGTTGTTAGCATTGGAAGGGTTAAAATAAGTGGTAATGAAAAGTTATGATTATGTCAGAGTTACTTAATAGTGCATTATAACTTGCAAAGGCTACATGGCTTCTAAGTGACCAAAAATTTGGGTACAAACTTATATCAAGTAGAAATAACTATTTTGCGAACGTGAAAATGAACTTAATGTTGGAGGAACTTCAGAAATTCACCAATCACCTTAATTTTCTTAATTAGGTCACTACTCAATTAATGTATTGACATGTCTGTCTGATGTAAAGCTCTCTTGAGACTCATGCTTAAATATCGGATATTACGTACTAGCTTTTGCCCGCGGCTTCGCACGCGTGAACCATGAGCATTTCAAAGAAGCTAGCAATCAGGCAAGCGAGCACCCAAACCTGCAAGCATGTAAGTATGCAGGCAGGCATGCAAGCAGGCATGCAAGCAGGCATGCAAGCAGGCATGCAAGCAGGCATGCAAGCAGGCATGCAAGCAGGCAAGCAAGCATGCAAGCAAGCGTGCAAGCAAGCGTGCAAGCAAGCATGCATGCAAGCGAGCGTGCAAGCAAGCATGCATGCATGCATGCATGAAAGCAAGTATGCAATCAAGCATGCAAAGCAAGGACTCAAGCAAGCATGCAAGCAAGCCCCCGCATTGCCCCGCTGCCTTAATTTTTCTGAAACTGTAAATATTGCAGGATTTTTATAAAACAAACCTAACCTAACCTATAGGGCTGTCCTAAAATACACCTACCCCAAATAACTTTTGCCCGCGACTTCGTAGTTACGCGCTAAGATGTAAAACGAAAAAATAAGTTTTTTCCCGTTCCCGTGAAAATTTTGGGGAGTGCTTTCGGAGTAGGTACACTTAAAGCCTTTAAAGAAAGACACGTTATAAATGTTAAGTCTCTTTCTTCCGCTGTTTCGTCTGGAAACGTAAAATCCCGTTTTTTCCCGTTTTAGTGTTCCCCTACACTCCCGAATAAACCTACGTGACAAATTTAAACTTTTTGTGTCCAGTAGGTAAAACGTAAAATCCTGGTTTTTCCCGTTCCCGTAAAAATGTTAGGAAATCCTTTGTTAATGCTCCCTTACACTCCCTAAGGAAGCTAAATGCTAAATTTCATCTTTCTACGACCAGTAAAACGAAAAATCCCGTTTTTCCCTATCCTGTGGGAATTTCGAAAAATACCTTCTTAGTGCACCTCTAGGATACTCAAGGTATATGTGTGCCAAATTTCAAGTTTCTAGCCATATTATGCCTACCGCAGTATTTCTTTGTAAACAAATATTTTTCCCGTTCCCGTGGGAATTTTGGAAAGTACTCTCTTAATGCTCCTCTGCACTCCCGAAGCAACCTACATGCCGAATTTCAGCTTTCTGCAACCAGTAAAACGAAAAGTCCCGTTTTTCCCATTCCCGTGGGAACTTCGAAAAATACCTTCTTAGTGCACCTCTAGGATACTCGAGGTATATGTGTGCCAAATTTCAAGTTTCTAGCCATATCATGCCTACCGCAGTATTTCTTTGTAAACAAATATTTTTCCCGTTCCCGTGGGAATTTTGGAAAGTACTATCTTAAATGCTCATTTACACTCCCGAAGCAATCTACATGCCGAATTTCAGCTTTCTGCAACCAGTAAAATGAAAAGTCCCGTTTTTCCCGTTCCCGTAGGAATTTCGGGAAATCCTTTTTTTAGTGCTCCCCTACACTCCCCAAAGGAACCTGAAGGCCAAATTTCAGTTTTATACGACCAGTAAAACGAAAAATCGATCCCGTAGAACTGAATATATAAATCCCGTTTTTTCCTTATCCCGTGGGAATTTCCAAAAATCATTAAAATATTATTTTACTATTATAATCACCTACTTCTATGCCAAATTTGAAGAGTAGTAATTATAGTTCATAGGATTTCGTTAAACTGAATATATACATCCCGTTTTTTTCCTTATCCCGTGGGAATTTCCAAAAATCCTGAAATTAGTTTCTTTGTTTTGTAATCACCTACATTTGTATCAAAATTGAAGAGTCTAGTTATTATAGTTACTGAGATAGCGTCACTCGGAGTCGAATATATAATTCCCGTTTTTTCCTTATCCCGTGGGAATTTCCAAAAATCCTTCCTTAGTGGATGCCTACATTATATAAGGTATCTATGTGCAAAATTTCAAGTCTCTAAGTCCAGTGGTTTGGGCTGTGCGTTGATATATAGTTAAGTCAGTCAGTCAGTCAGTCAGTCAGTCAGGACTTTGAATTTTATATGTATAGATTGGCATTTTACATACATATACATCACGTCTGTTAACCCTTACGGAGTAGACAGAGGCTAAGGTAACAAGACCTAAAGGTCACGTTTAGCATGAATGTGGGCGTATAGGTGGAAAAGTTAGTCAAAATAGTGATGGGTTGCCAGCCGCATCGCCTATAACATGATTCTTAAGATTTTCGCCCATTCCCTCGATGGACTTTTACCATCTGCGCGGGAACTGGAGCATCTGGTACATTCTCCGTTTTTTCTTTACTCCCAGACTAGCATGGAAGATTATTGGCATTTAAAAATTTATTAATGCTATAATTTTGTCGGAGTCTCATGGGTCCCGACTTCGTAGAGTTTGTAAGTTTTCATTTGAAAATCTTAATGTTCTTGTCCTTTTTAGGGTTCCGTACCTCAAAAGGAAAAAACGGAACCCTTATAGGATCACTTTGTTGTCCGTCTGTCCGTCCGTCCGTCCGTCTGTCAAGACCCTTTTTCTCAGGAACGCGTGGAGGTATCAAGCTGAAATTTATATCAAATACTTAGGTCTACTGCCCCTTGGAGCTGTGAAAAAATCAAAATTCTAAGCCAACGCAATCAAAAGATACAGCCGTTTATGCCGCAAATTTCCGCCAATTTTCAACTCTCAAGGGAATCAAAACCTACAAGGTAGTTCCCGTGAACGCAGAATTTTGAAATTTGGTATGAAGGTAGGTCTTATAGCACAGATTAAAGAATAATTGCGAAAACCGTAAATGTGTATGTATGTCTGTATATAGCAGTGACCAATATAAAGTAACCCCACACTGCGTACATTTTGCTTTGGAGCAGGGCTCTGCTTACACTGGTTTTATATATTTATAGATAATGATACGGAACCCTCGGTGCGCGAGTCCGACTCGCACTTGACCGGTTTTAAAGGACGGAGGGACTCTGAACTCAGGGGATAGTTGTTATTGAACTTGGTTGTTCGTTTCGGATGTCATTAGCCTTTACAAGTTGACAATTGGTTATTTGACACTACGCAGTGGTATCATGGATAGTTCTTATGTCTTGTCTATTAAGTTAAATTGTTTTTTAACATTGTCCACGAGGGATTTTAAATATCAAATCTTTTGTATGATTTAGCATATTGTTACTGTGTTAACAAACTCTTGTGAATAATATTCTTTTACGAATCGCTGTCGTGTTTGAATTGCAGGGAAAAGAAAACTTAGTGAGTATCAGTCATTGTTCGGTAAAATGCATGCGAAATTCAATTATTAATTGAATACGAATTGGCGTTGACATCTATCGTAGACTCAGCGACTACATTTTCGTTGTTAATAAAATGATTAATCCAAATTTAATTTTCAAATTTCATCAATTTACCATTGGACTAATTAATGTGGTATCGTATAGAAGCGACACTCCCTTGCGGGCGTCTTTTAAGAAGGACAGACTGTCAATTTGAACTTAGAACGGTTTCAATGTGGAACTGCCTTCTAAAGGTGCCGCGGAAGTCTATAGATGACATTTGCGACTTATTGCTGTACAAAGCAGGCATTGTCTATTTTATGATACTTAAAATTTTAATCTACTTTATTTAAGAGTTAACTATGATTAAATTAAAAATGTGACTGAAATTTGGAACTGTTGATACCCACGATAGTATGGATTTAACACTGAAAAACATTTGCGTAGTTTCGTAATTTTAACTCTTATTAACCAATTAATTATTAAATAATAAATTGAAAGGTTTACTGTCTTGACAGAATTGTCAAAGGGAGTGTCAAATACGATATGACTATTTATTATTCTACCGATTGTACTAATCTTCATTTTGGATGGCAAAATTCTTGACTTTGGAAACAGCCTTTACAATTTTGATTTCGTTTTTCGATCGTTGCTGTAGACTCATGCGCCTGACTGTACTCTTAACAGTCATTTTCGGCTTCTGTTTTACAGATTTTTTTATTTCAATAACTTTTTAAAACAACTTCTAATTAGAACCCTTTCATCTTCACGCCAAATATATCTCACTTACACCGAAATACGTCTTATGTGGATGTGTGAAATTTATTTGTTCGGTATACATATACCTATGCCGAAGAATATATCTATCAGTTCTTAACGTGTAGTAGGATATATCTGTCGCTTGTGTTGAAGGGTTTAAGCTAACTGTCATAAAAAAGTATGTCATTATTTTTTTGTTTTAAAAATACTAAAATTTTAAAATTTGAAATCTAAAATAACATTTGAAAAAGGAATTATTTTATGTTTTATTAATTTTTTTGGCAGTTAGTGTATCTGCTCTAACAAAATATTTATATTTATTACCTATTAAGTACTATTCTTTCTTCTACTTTTTATTTATTACATCATTGTACTGTTGTCTCTACTGTGTTGTCAACTGTTGTATTATACTCGGCAAGAACGCTTTCTACTACATATACCTATCTTATTTCTACTACAACTCCACTAAAACCTGTACTTTTAGTACCTACTTCATAAATTCTTGTAGCTATTTGAAAATGTCTTATTCTGGCTATATCTGACTTGGGTACAGTCATTTACTGTCTATATACTCTATTAAATACGACTGCGATTTATTTGGCTGTACTCATTTTAAAAAACTCGACGTAAGCGGATGAAGAGAGTAAAATAAACTTTTTTTTTAATCTTCTGTTGCAGGGTAAAGGCACAGGCTCTGGACACAGAACACTGCTTTACGGCAATGCTATATTGCTGCGACATCTTAACAGTGATATGGTAAGTCACGTTGCCCCTTAGGCCTTTTAAAAGCACACCGCTCCAAAGTACCTACTGACGAAAATCGGTTAGTAATTTTTAAGAACAAAATAATACAATACAATACAAATACTCTTTATTGAACACCACAAAACAATACAGAAACAAATGGCGATTTGGTGGATTAATCGTGCTTTTGTTGGCAGTACCTGGCGTGCTTGTCGACTTCGTCGTCCCAGGACAAGCTGGCGTTCGACGTGGGTCTGCAGGAGCATTCCCAGGGTGAAGCCTGCTGGTGGACTCTGCATCCTGCCAGCAAGCAGAGGTAAAGTTACCCTCCATTCTATTATATTCTATGCAGTCATCTCTTGTCGTAGTCTTTGCGGTTACCCTTTTTTTTAGTAGGGCGACAAATGAGCTTGTGTCATGTGATGGTAAGTAAGCCTATGGACACCCGCGATACCAGAGGATGCGTTGCCAGCCTAGACGGCTAAAATGGAACACATTATACTAATTTCTAAAATATTTTTACGATTTTATCCCCCATAGCTCCGGTATGTTAAAAAAAATCGACGAAGCTACTCACCCCTCCTTCCCTCGTCTCTGGTGGGCAGTAGATGTTCCACGGGAGTTTGTAATTGGTCGCACAGACAAATCATTCAAACAGATGACGCTTAGCGACAAATATTCGCATAGTAACAAGGTCACGTGACAGCTAGTAACGGATAGAAAAATTCCAAGGCTTACCCACCTGTCGTGAAATGACGAGCATCCGGGTTCGATTCCCGGCCATACCTTTACTTTTCGGATTTTTCTGTGTTCTAATTTTCAGTGTTGTTTAGAAATTCGAAGTTACTCACAAAAATTCGCGAGAAACGGTTGAGAAATGTGACCTGTAGACAACATACAGGCGGACACACGAAAACATTTTGGTCCACGCTAAAACTTCGCTTTGCTCGCATTTCGTGTTCGATAGTCACTACATAGATACACAAATCACGTCTTTATCCCTTACGAGGTAGACAGAGCCTAAGGTAACATGTACCTACAGGCCACATTTAGCAAGATTGAGGGCGTATAGATGGAAAATGGAATCAAAATAGTGATGGGTTTCTAGCCTCATCGCCTATAACATGATTCCTATGATTTTCGCCCAATTCCTCGATAGTCAATAATTTAATTAAATAGCGATAAAACGCTTCACAAAGTCCGTTTTTACATATACCGCTATTTTTTTCCAATCAGAACTTTCTGGAATAGCGCCGTCATGTTTCCCGTTCGCATTATACTTTGTAATGAGGTGTTCCATCTTGCAGGTCTGAGGGTGAAAAGGTGCGAGTGGGAGACGACCTTATCCTTGTCTCCGTCGCCACTGAGAGATACTTGGTGAGTTTGAAATTGAATATGATCACGGTTCAAATCACATCAATGTTATGATGAGGGTTTTTAAAGCATATGATTCAAATAAACTCCGATAAAGGGACCAGACTGAAAACCAGCGCTGGGTTCATGTAACCCGGCACACGCTGAGACTGGTACCCGTTGCCGGAACATAGCCCGCCTAGTGTGTCTCTTTGTTTTTTTTTCTTCTTTAGTCTTGAATTTGTTGTCAACTTAACTTCTATCTGCTTATGTTTTGGTAATAAATGTTTTTTTTTTTTTAAGTAAAAAGCCGTTTTATAACACCATTTTAGCGTTCCATACCCAGGTAAAAATGGGACACTATTACTAAGACTCCACTATCCGTCTCACTGTCTGTCTGTCACCAGTAGGCTTATTACCTAATTCGCTCGCAATCGCCATCGTGTTCATTTTGACAGTTCATGTACGGGCTGACAATTGGCATCGGAATCAGCTAGCTGTCACATTCATACAAGAACTGTCAAAATGAACACGATGGCGATTGCGAGCGAATTAGGTAATAAGCGTACAGGCTGTATCTGTAACTGTATAGGTAGACAGTTGAAATTTTCACAGATGATGTATTTTAGTTGCCAATATATGTATGTCTCTATATAACAAACCAATATAAAATGACCTCACGCTTGCTACAGTTTGCATAGGAGTGGGCTTCGCCCAACACTGGATTTTAAATTCGCTTGTCGAATTTTAACGGAAATATCAATGCGCGAGTTCGACTCGAACTTTGCCGATTTTTAATACTGCTATCTCTCTCTTCCAGCACACTACGAAAGAGAACGAAGTGTCTATCGTGAACGCGTCCTTCCACGTCACCCATTGGTCGGTCCAGCCGTACGGCACCGGTATCTCCCGGATGAAATATGTCGGCTATGTGTTCGGAGGCGATGTGCTGAGATTCTTCCACGGAGGCGACGAGTGTCTCACTATACCAAGCACTTGGAGCACTGAAGGGGGACAGAAGTATGTACATACATATATAAATAGACACGGCCTAAGGTAACACCTAAAGGCCACGCCTAGCATGATTGTGAGCGTATAGGTGGAAAGGGGAATCAAAATAGTGATAGGTTGCTAGCCGCATCGCCTATAACATGATTTCTACGATTATCGCCGATTCCCTCCATGGACTTTTATATTCTGTTTTTTCTTTGCTCCCGGACCAGCATGGAAGTTAAAAATTCTTCAATAATAATTTAAGTTGCGACTGTAAACAGCTCCGACCTTTGACATGTTTATCGCTATCCCTCGCGAACTATGCAATTTTCCGGGATAAAAAGAAGCCTTTGTGTTAATCTAGGGTACGAAGTATCTCCCTTCCAAATTTTATTCAAATCCGTCCAGTCGTTTCAGTGTGAAGAAGGAACAAACATACGCGCATCGTCATGGATCCTCACTCACAAACTTTCGGATATAATATTAGTAGGATAAATCGAGAATTTTACATACATACATACATACCGTCACGCCTCTTTCCCACAGGGTTAGGCAGAGACTACTTTGTTCCACTTGCTACGATCCTGACATACTTCTTTCGCTTCATCCACAGTCATCAATCTCTTCATACATGCTCGTCGGTTTCGGGTACTCCTGACCTGACCTTTTTCCAAAACGTCTCCTATTTGGTCTCAAAACGTCCGTCTAGGCCTTCCCCTCCTAACGTTACCATTCACATTCCCCATATAGATCTGTTTAGTTAGTCTACTTTCATCCATCCCCTCTACGTGACCAAACCAACTAAGCATACTTTTTTCTATCCTAGTCACTATATCCTCTTTCACACTAGCACGATCCCTTATCACACTATTCGAGAATTTTGCTTCCCTATTTTCGTGTTCATTTTAACGGTCAACCCGTTAGATGCTGTAGGGGTAAAGCACGCGTCACGGATTGTAGAGGATCCGGGTTCGATTCCCGGCCATAGCTTTACTTTTCGGATTATTCCATGTATTCAGTTTTTCGGAGACGTTTTGGAAAAAGGTCAGGTCAGGAGTACCCGAAACCACGACGATGTATGAAGAGATTGATGAGTGGATGAAGCGAAAGTATGTCAGGATCGTAGCAAGTGGAACAAAGTCTCTGCCTACCTCTGTGGGAAAGATGCGTGACGGTATGTATACACATACATACACAAATCACGTCTTTATCCCTTACGGGGTAGACAGAGCCTAAGGTAACAGGTACCTGCCACATTTAGGTTGATTGAGGGCGTATAGATGGAAAATGGAATCAAAATAATGATGGGTTGCTAGCCTCATCGCCTATAACATGATTCCTATGATTTTCGCCCACTCCCTCGATGGGCTTTTACCATCTGCGCGGGTAGAGAAGCAACTGGTACATTCTATGTTTTTTCTTTGCTCCCAGACTAGCATGGAAGAAATGCAGCACGGTATGTGTGTATGTTCTGCTTTTCACGTAATATAAATCTATCTCACCCAAACCGTTTGTCCACAGCATCGTGGTATACGAAGGCGGTTCTGTGATGTCCCAAGCCCGTTCCCTGTGGCGGCTGGAGCTGGCGCGCACCAAGTGGGCGGGCGGCTTCATCAACTGGCTGCATCCCATGAGGATCCGGCACATCACCACCGGCCGGTACCTCGGGGTCAACGACCAGAACGAGCTGTATCTGATCAACAGGTGACCTTTTACGAGCATTAGTACTTAGTATCACTACATAGTATAAAACAAAGTCGTTTTCTCTGTCCCTATGTCCCTATGTATGATTATATCTTCAAAACTACACAACGGATTTTGATGCGGTTTTTTTTAATAGATAGAGTGATTCAAGAGGAAGGTTTTTATGTATAATTCTACGCAGACGAAGTCGCGGGCAGAAGCTAGCATTAATATATATTCTAAATTGCACCACCTGCTCAGATCTGTTCTGTTCACAAAGTCCATTATGGTTGCCGGGTAAAGATCGCTCTGTAGCGATAAGGTCGCCTATTGTTACCTTGTAATATTCTGTATACTTTTTTTTTTGTTTTGGTTGTTATGTGTTCAATAAAGAGTTTTTTTTTAGCAATTTTTTTTTGTATGTATGTACCTACGTCCATATCTTTGCCGCCTGTGAACCGTTTTCGATGATTCTTTTTGTATTTGGTAGAGTTTATTACAAGGGAAGTTTTTTATAAAATTTGTAAAAATCGATTTAGTAATTTAAATTTAATTCACATTTGAAGTTGGTTAACGGTTTATGGGAAAGAGTTTTATGGTGTTTTTTTTGCAGGGACGAGGCCACCACGGCGTCCTGCGCGTTCTGCCTGCGTCAAGAGAAGGATGACCAGAAAGTGGTACTCGAGGACAAGGATCTAGAAGTCATCGGGTCTCCCATCATCAAGTATGGTGATTCCACCGTCATCGTGCAGCATTCGGAGACAGGGTTGTGGCTCTCTTACAAGGTACTATTCATCTAGATGCAATACATGCTATAATAATAATGCTGAGTCGAATACCTTTTCGGCATCATCAACTCAGTATTTTTTTGTATTAGTTTAAGAGTCTGTGTATTTTTTGATGTCGAATAAAGTTATGTCTATGTCTATGTCTATGTCTATACACATACATACATATCGTCACGCCTTTTTCCCATACGGGTAGGCAGAGACTACTTTGTTCTTCATCCACATTCGTCAATCTCGTCATATCTGAATCTGATATTTACTATACAAGATGTGTTATAGTTATTTGTGTCACAAGGGAGCAATATTATGTATTTACGGCGAGGGCGCTACATTGAATCCAGAATGTAGCGAAGGATTCTACAATAGAATCCCGAGCGTAACGAGGGATTCAAGTGTTATCGCCCAAGATGAATATAATTTTGCTTCCGAGTGGCTCATACAACTTTTTACACCGAACATTAACAAAACTTGTAAAAAGAATTTTAAATATAATTAAAGAGCTATCAGCATAGAAAATGGCATGGTTTTACAATTAGCAGCTTAAAAAAATTGCATTTGCAAAAAATCAGCTAGAAAAGCCTTGAACGGAAAAGTTGCACTTTGATCCCTCTCGACAGCAAAGCTTACTTTTCTGAATGAGAGGTGTGAAAAAATTATTTAAGAAGATTTCAATAGGTAGGTGGTTTGGTTAGTTGCATTGAACAATCCTGTCAAAATTACACATAAACGGATAACTCACGTATAAAAAGTCGAGTGATGCTCGACATGTTTCGGACTATTTCGTAGTCCTTTACGGAGTGACGTGATCAGTGTTGTGTGCTGCCCTACATTTGACAGTAATAAAAATGACGATGAAAACGAGGGTAGTAGCGCGCCGCTGTCAGTTGCGTCGAGCAGCCGCGCGAACAGAGCGCTGGCACGCAGTGTTCGTTTCGCTGCCGCCGCGCCGGGGCGAGCGGTCCAGGAAGGAGGAAATTGTCCGAAACATGTCGAGCATCACTCGACTTTTTATACGTGAGTTATCCGTTTATGTGTAATTATGATTGAGTCTCACGGTAGTTTCATGTTGAAAATCCTGTCAAAATTAAAAAGAGAACAGTCCTCTCCAACTCTTAACTCTCTTCCAGTCTTACGAGACCAAGAAGAAGGGCGTGGGCAAAGTGGAAGAGAAACAGGCGATACTCCACGAGGAAGGCAAGATGGATGATGGGCTGGACTTCTCAAGGTCGCAGGAGGAGGAATCCAGGACAGCTCGCGTCATCAGGAAGTGTTCGTCGTTGTTCACCAAGTTTATTAAGTGAGTAAACTGTAATAAATTTCTCGAATACAACGGACGGTCGTCGCACCGGCAGCTTTCTCGCACAAAGACTCGCAATTTCGTTACAACGCGGGAATGCTGCCTGCGTGATGGGGACCCTACCTAAGTGTCCAAATTTGTTTAAATTTAAAAAAAATTGCCTAAGTTGTATTCTTTTAAGTTATTTCTTAGGTACCCTTAGTTTATTTATCGAAATTCTCGAATAACCTATTTCTCTAAGCTAAAAGTTTCAATTTCACATTAGCCTACGTCTAAATTGGCAACACTGGCTCAATGAACCAATCAGTGGCTGGGATTTGGCTAATGTTGCCAGTTAAGACTTGTAAAATTTTAGACAACTTTGCAACTCCGCTTTCAGTCTGTAGACTATTATTACCTTGGACTCTGTCTACCCCGTAAGGGATAAAGGCGTGATATATGTATGTATGTATTGAAACGAATGTGTGATCTCATTTAAACGATTAATACATACATACAATATATCACGGGGCAGACAGAACCTAAGGTAACAAAACTTTAAGGCCACGTTTAGCATGATTGTGGGCGTATAGGTGGAAAGGGGAATCAAAATAGTGATGGGTTGCTAGCCGCATCGCCTGTAACATGGTTCCTAAAATTTTCGCCCATTCCCTCGATGGGCTTTTACCATCTGCGCGGGAAGAGAAGCAAGTGGTACATTCTATGTTTTTTCTTTACTCTAAAATGAATCCTGTTGTAATAAAAACTAACTCAACACCTCAGCGGAGGGTGGGATGGCTATATAGGCTAGCAACACAACAATCCTTTGCTCGTTTACCATCCTTTTAAAAAACAAACGAAATTTTCTTCCAGTGGCCTGGAGACCCTGCAAGGCAACCGTCGTCACTCCATGTTCTTCGCGTCAGTCAACCTTGGCGAAATGGTGATGTGCCTCGAGGATCTGATCAACTACTTCGCACAGCCTGACGAGGATATGGGTAAGAGAGAGAGAGAGAGAGAGAGAGAGACCATTCTGATAGGACTGTGCCCAGCAGTGGGACGTATATAGGCTAGAAATGATGATCATGATGATGAGGCTTTAAAAAGTATTTGTTGTTTTCGTCTTCCGCCTGATGATGAATGTTCTATCGTTCCAGAGCACGAAGAGAAACAGAACAAGTTCCGCGCCCTCCGCAACCGGCAGGACCTGTTCCAGGAGGAGGGCATCCTCAACCTGATCCTGGAGGCCATCGACAAGATCAACGTCATCACCTCCCAGGGCTTCCTCGCCGGGTTCCTCGCTGGTGACGAGTCCGGCCAGAGTTGGGAGATGATCTCTGGATACTTGTATCAACTGCTTGGTGAGTCTATGATGAAGTAGACCATAGATAGATTTGTTTAGTTTCTTCTGAAAAAATCCTGCTATCCTACTTCCTACTAATATTATAAAAGCGAAAGTTTGTGAGTATGGATGGATGTTTGTTACTCTTTCACGCCAGAACGGCTGAACAGATTTCGATGAATTTTGAAACATAGATAGATTATATTTTGGAATAACACAAAGGCTACTTTTTAGACAGAGCCTAGGGTAACAAAACCTTAAGGCCACGTTTAGCATGATTAAGGTCGTATAGCTGGAAAGGGAAATCAAAATAGTGATGGGTTGCTAGCCGCATCGCCTATAACATGATTCCTAAGATTTCCGCCCATTCCCTCGATGGGTTTTTATCATCTGCGCTGGAGAGAAGCAACTGGTAAATTCTATGTTTTTTCTTTACTCCCAAACCAGCATGGAAGATTATGGATTGCTCTCTAATATTTTTTTTTTATGTTAGAGAGGCCAGACAAACGAACTAATAGGTCATGTGAAGTTAAATGATCACCACTGTCCATAGACACCCGCAGCGCTTTACGCGATGCCAGTGCGTTGTCGGCCCTGTAGAAAATTGTACACTCGCCTCTTAAAGGCACCCAGGCACCCAGGTCGTAACTCTTCAGTATTAATAACACGTACATTTCTTCAGCCGCCATCATCAAGGGCAACCACACCAACTGCGCGCAGTTCGCCAACTCGAACCGTCTCAACTGGCTGTTCTCGCGGCTGGGGTCGCAGGCCTCCGGCGAGGGCACGGGCATGTTGGACGTGTTGCATTGCGTGCTGATAGACTCGCCTGAAGCGCTGAACATGATGAGGGTGAGCAATGGATGACGAATTTGAGTTATTAGACGTGATGTTTATGTTTTAAGCCCAGACTCAAAAAGTTGTTTTATATGTTTGACGGCGATGTCTCTCTGTGTTTGTGTGGCATTGTAGCTCTCAAATTTCCGTCATTTCTGAGCGGTACAGATTTTTTCTCATACATTGAAAAAAAAATGCGCTAACTTCCGGCACCACCACTTTAAAGCGGCACTAGGTTTTTCGGCATTTATTTTTAATCATCTATAAGCTATTAAAACGCCGTAAATTAATAATTAGTCGCAATTCCTCACTTGTTATTGAAAAATTCCATAAATGCACCGCTCAGAAATGACGGCATAGCGCTCAGAGTTATTTTATGATATAGTAACAGCCTTCTAAGCTTCATTCACGCTGGTTCATTTCACATGTTTTTTTCCATGGGCTTGTAGTCTATAGTTAATATAATATTTTCAAAATGTGTATCTATTTTAAGATAAATATGAAGGATGAAACCTAGAACTGCCTCCGTTCCATGCTAGTCAAACCGAAAGAAAGAAAGAAAGAAGATATTTATTCGCTTTTGTAAGACACACAAATATAAGAGCACACACACAATTTTACGGAAAAGAAACAAAAAACACAAATGAAAATAGATCATCAGTGTAATGAAATTTGTGGCTTTCACTATCTGGAATTTTAAACTTTCATTTTGTCGGTCCCTCGTTTAATGCTCCTCTCATCTACTCAAAGGTTAACTGGTAGAGATCCCTTATAGGGATAAGTTCGCCTTTGTGCATATATTATTGTTATTTTTATTTTTTTGTGAATCGTATCTGTTTCTTTATATTTGTACAATAAAGCATTTACTTACTTACTTACCTTTTGTGTCTTGTCAATACTGATTTTCTGCCAGAGTCGCATTTCTAAATAGATGACATTGTATTTCTACATTTGTATTCTGCATTTTTCGCAGGATGAACACATAAAAGTGATAATATCGCTTCTGGAGAAGCACGGCCGCGACCCCAAGGTGTTGGATGTGCTGTGCTCGCTGTGCGTCGGCAACGGCGTGGCCGTCCGCTCCTCGCAGAACAACATCTGCGACTACCTGCTGCCGGGGAAGAACCTGCTGCTGCAGACTGCACTGGTCGACCACGTCTCCAGGTAATCCTGCTGTGTTCCGGTGTGGAGAGTAAGACAGCCGGGGCAATTACGGGCACAAGAGGCATTTCATCTTAGTCCTCTAGGTTGGCAACGCATCTGCAATCCCTCCGGGGTTGCGGGTGTCTAGTGGTGATCACTACCATCAGGGGACCCACTTGCTCATTTGCCTTCCTGTTCATATGAAAAAAAATAAAAAAAGGTTAATTATGATCAGAGCCCGGATTTTTCATGGCAAAACAAAACACTCTCGTGATCTGGCTAGTGATAGAAACATAATTTTATCGATATCGATAATTGTGCGATAGAATAAAAAACGTGACCAAATGAAATAACATACCTATACAACACTCAAACTCACTCACACAAAGTTCACACAAACAAACACACACACAAAGTCACTCAAAGGTTGACTGGAATAGATCCCTTAAAGAGATAAGTCCGCCTTTGTGCATGTATCTCAGTGTTTGTCATTTGTATTTCTCTTGTTTATTTTGCACAATAAAGAGTTTACATACATACATACAACATAAAAAAACATACATAGTTTGTATGAAGTTATATAGAAACATGTTCAATTTCTTCGTCGTAATCCACGTTAGTACACACAGCAGCACATGGCGTTTTATTCGTGTAATGGTGATAGGAGTAGATAATCATTAGTTTTTCAACATTCTCTGGGAGCAAACAGTCGTTTATCACTATAAAGCCATTTATGTATACTAAATGTACGTTCAACTCCACTTGACGACAAGGGAGCAAATTTATAAAATTCATTGTTCATTCATTCTTTGTTGCCTGAGTAAGGCAAAGCTGAAAGGAAAGTTTACTATCGATAAAATGATGTTTCTATCACTAGCCAGATTACGATAGTGTTTTGTTTTGCCATGAAAAATCCGGGCTGTGGTTATGACGCATCATCAGCTAGAAGACGTCTACAGTTTGACAACAAATATAATGCGCATCGGCAGTATTCGTTTGCGCAGAGAAGCGCAGACCAGTTTCCGATGGTAGCCGAACGTGTAAATAATCTATATTGAACTTTATTTGCATGCGCAACTGGCAGAGTATTGCTTGCTTTGCATTCTTAGCTCTGTGCCGCTTACACGATTTTGCCATACTAAAATTGGTCTACTGCGCAGGTACATCGTGGAGCATTATTTTTGTTGTCAAACTGTACTATTGAACAAAGGCCCTTATAATATAGCCCCTTTTATTCCGTTTCGCTACAATTTCAGTACATTGTGTAGGTTTTGTTTTTATTAATTATCGCGTACCTAATTCGGCGTGCTCATGGCATAGGCATCCTCCATTCATTGGAGGGCTCGGGCTATTTTCCACGCGGGCCCGGTGCGGATTGGGAACTTCACACACAGCATTGAATTGCATCGCAGATGTGTCCAGGTTACCTCACGATATTTTCCTTCACCGAAAAGCTCATGGCGAATTTCAAATGTAATTTTGCACATAAATTCCGAAAAAGTCAGAGGTGCGAACCCAGGATTCGAACCCGCGACCCTCTGCTTGAGAGGCCACAGGTCAAACCACTAGGCCAACCTCTTAGAGTACCATAATACTTTGCATTTATCATGTCGTAAAGTCGGATGATGTAAGTAGGATAAGTATTAGGAAGTAGGATACGTACAATGTAAGATAAGTAGAAAGTAGAAGTATTAGGATGTAGGATTAGTACAATGTAAGATAAGTAGAAAGTACGATAAGTAGGAAGTGAGGTGAAGTAAATGATAACTGTCTCCGTCTTATTTATTTTTGTTATTGGCTGTCTGGTAGAGATCGCTATCAAGCGATAAGATCGCCTATTGTCTACCTTGTTCTTTATTTCACTGTTATTCTGATTTGTGGGATTCAATAATGAATATTTGTATTGTATTGTATAATTCGATTGTATTTTCCTCAGTGTCCGTCCAAACATCTTCGTGGGTCGCGTGGAGGGGTCAGCTGTGTACCAGAAATGGTACTTCGAGGTCACCATGGACCACATAGAGAAGACCACACACATGATGCCTCATCTGAGGATCGGATGGGCCAACACTACAGGGTAAATATGGATGATTCTCACATACATACATAAGTAGACAGAACCTTCTTCGCACAAAAAGAAATAAATATAAGGTAATCACCTGTTGCCCGCGACTTCGTCTGCGCAGAATTCGCTTATCACTATCACGACGGAACTATGCAATTTTCCGGGATAAAAACTGTCCTATGTCCTTCCCCGGGACTTAAACTATCTCTGTTCTATATTTCATTAAAATCGGTTCAGTGATTTAGGCGTGAAAGCATAACAGACAGACAGACAGTAATAATAATATTAGTAGGGATTAGCGGTACTCCGTCTGCGCAGAATTCGCTTATCGCTATCCCGCGGGAACTGCGATATTCCGTGATAAAAACTATCCTATGTCCTGCCTATGTTCTTTAGTAGTTTATTTATGAAATGTTTGTTGTATTTTGAGATGTACCTACGCTCTATTGTGGCTTTCACTATATGGATATTTTAAACTCACTCTGTCGGTCTCTCGCTTAATGCTCCTCTCATTTACCCAAAGGTTAACTGGTAGAGATTCCTTATAGGGATAAATTCGCCTTTGTGCATATATTTAAGTTCTTTTTTTGTGGTTTGTCTCTGCTTCTTTATATTTGTACAATAAAGCATTTACTTACTTACTTACTTCCCTGAATCTCTGGTCTATATTATATTCATCTTGGGCGTTAACACTTGAATCCCTCATTACGCTCAGGATTCTATTATAGAATCCTTCGCTACATTCTGGATTCAATGTAGCGCCCTCGCGGTAAATACATCACTTCGCTCCCTTGTGACACAAATAACTATTGTTCCTAGATACGTACCCTATCCGGGTGGTGGCGAAAAGTGGGGAGGCAACGGAGTTGGTGACGACCTCTATTCCTTCGGGTTCGACGGCGCCCACCTGTGGTCAGGTGGAAGGAAGACCGCTGTCAACAAGAACTACACTGACGAGCCGTATATTAGAAAAGGTAGCTCTAGTTCACTCGTAAAAGTACGCCTTGTTTGCAGTAGATGGCGCCACTGTGTAATACATAAATGACGTCTTTATCCCTTGCGGGGTAGACAGAGCCTAAGGAGACCTAAAGGCTACGTTCAGCATGATTGCGGGCGTATAGCTGGAAAGGGGAATGAAAATTGTGATGGGTTGATAGCCGCATCGCCTATAACATGATTCCTTAAATTTTTGTCCATTCCCTCGATGGGCTTTTACCATCTGCGCGGGAAGAGAAATAAATGGTACATTCTATGTTTTTTTATTGCTCCCAGACCAGCTGTTTAAGCACTACTAATATTAGAAAGTCAACTAGAAGAACTCTTTGAGGGATAAGTTCGCTTTTGTACATTTGTTTTGTCCTGTTTTCGTGTGTTTTATGTACAATAAAAAGTGTACATGTTGTGTTGTTATAGGTGACGTCATTGGCTGCGCGCTGGATCTGACCGTGCCGATTATCAACTTTATGTTCAACGGCGTAAGGGTCACCGGCTCCTTTACTAACTTTAACTTGGAAGGCATGTTCTTCCCTGTTATAAGTTGTTCGAGTAAACTCAGGTAATTTGAAAAACTCTTTTTTTATATTACACAAGGTTCTGCCCGCGACTTCGTCTGCGTAGAATATAACCTTCCTCTTGAATCACTCTATCTATTAAAAAAAACAGCATCAAAATCCGTTTTATATGTATGCGAAATATTTATTTGTTAAAATTTTCTTTAGCACATTTCTGCAACATGTAAATAATTCTTGATTGTAGGTAGGTACATCTAGTTAGCAACAGATACATACATAAATCACGTCACTATCCCTTACAGGGTAGACAGAGCCTAAGGTCAAGGCTACGTGGAAAGGGGGAAACAAAATAGTGATGGGTCTTCTAGCCGCGTCGCACATAACATGATTCCTATGATTTTCGCTAATTTTCTCGATAACTATAAACTAGTATAATATGTGCATAGTAATATGTGTATATATAGTAAAAGCCCATCGAGTGGAATGGGCGAAAATCTTAGGAGTCATGTTATAGGCGATGCGGCTAGCAACCCATCACTATTATGATTCCCCTTTCCACCTATATGCTCACAATTATGCTAACCGTGGACTTTAGGTCTTGTTACCATAGGCTCTGTCTACCCCGTAAGGGTAAAGACGTGATATGTGTGTGTATGTTTGTCGTTATAATAAAGGTTCTAAAAATATCTTGGTCCTATAAGGTTAATCGCTATCATTTATTCTCTCTGGCCAGTTGCCGCTTCCTGCTCGGCGGCGAGCACGGCCGGCTCCGCTACGCGGCCCCGGAGGGCTACTCCCCCCTCGTGGAGTCCCTCAACCCTCAGCAGGTCCTCAGCTTGGAGCCGTGCTTCTACTTCGGCAACCTGGCCAAGCGCGCGCTCGCTGGCCCGCCGCTGTTGCAAGATGACACCGCTTTTGTACCAACGCCTGTGGATACGACGCTGGTGAGTATTGATTATAACGCCATCTAGTGAAAAATGTCTGAACTATTAAGTCAGGTAACTAAGGCTGCTAATCGTTCGAGGGACCTTTCGAAAAACATAGTAATACTGCTCCAACTAATAGCTTTACTAGAAAAATGGAGTGCCGACTATTTAGTAGGAATACTTTCCTAGATTGAAAAGTGAAGAAACTAAGGTTAACTTGTCATTTCTCTTTCAGATCACATTGCCGTCCTACGTGGAACAAATTCGAGATAAATTAGCTGAAAACATTCATGAAATGTGGGCAATGAATAAGGTGAGATATCTTCTTCCTCCGTTCTAGTTATCCTTTCAGTAATAATTGGCTTTTGTTCGTTCTAAGTCTTGAAAATGACCATAAAATTTTATTTCACTGGCGCAGTCGGTAGGTGGAAAAATGAACATATTGCAATTCAAATAAAAGCTTGTAAAAAAAGCGAAGTAAAGTCTGAAAGTGGTTGCATGGGCGTAAGCCCTTTGACTTACGCCCATGCAACCCTTCACAGCGAGAAAAAAATTAGACACTTTTATTTGCTTTGTTGGTGTAAATGTTATGTTGGTTCAGATCGAGGCGGGCTGGCTGTACGGGGAGCAGCGGGAGGACTTGCACAAGGTGCACCCGTGCCTGGTGCCGTTCGAGCGGCTGCCAGCGGCGGAGAAACGCTACGACATACAGCTCGCTGTACAGACGCTCAAGTAAGACTCAACTTTGTTTTACAGTCCACTTGGACATGGGGACCATGGCACGCCACTGAACTCGATCTTCTATTGACTCGAAAACCATAATAATTGTATGGGGAAGTTTTGTGCCACATCGTAACGGATTGTTTTCCAATCTGGGGCCTTACCATGATGTCTTAATGCGATTCGATTCCGATTCAGTTTAAGTTGACTCGCTGTCAGATCCGTACTTAAAATGACAGATAAAACCTGAACTGAGTCGGAATTGAATCGCATTAAAACGTCATGATAAGGCCCCAGGCTTTTTGTATGATTAATTACCACTAACAGTGGTCTTACTTTTATGCCCTATGGCCTCGGTCTATACAAAGTATCTCAGAACTGTCCCGGAGTATTTCAGCGGTCTGAGTTAGTTCAAATGTACATCCCTATAAATATATTTAAATTTTATTTTATTTTATTGATTCAAAATTTAGTCTCACCTTTGATACGGTTCACTTTGAACGTATAGCACGTGAAATCATGAAAAACATTTACTGTAGGTGACCTTACCTTAGTGTAGGCGACTTTACTTTAGCGCATGCGACGTTACCTTAGTGTATGCGACCTTACCTTAGTGTATGCTACCTTACCTTAGCGTATGCGATCTTGTCTTAGTGTAGGCGGCTTTACCTTAGTGTATGCGACTTTGTGTCAGTGCAGGCGACAATACCTTAGTGTATGCGATCTTACCTTAGTGTATGCAACCTTACCTTAGTGTTTGCGACCATACCTTAGTGTATTGACCTTACCTTAGTGTATGCAACCTTACCTTAGTATTATCCGACCTTACCTTAGTATATGCGACCTTGCCTTAGTGTAGACCTTACCTTACGGTCATACTAACCCAACCATCTGTTGTAATATTCTGGAACTATTCTAAGATACCCTGTATACTGATGCCCTGTAACCTGGTTGTCCCTCTCCCCAGGACCATTCTAGCCCTGGGCTACTACATCAGCTTGGACAAGCCGCCGGCGCGGATCAGAAACGTGCGCCTGCCTAATGAACCCTTCATGCAGGTCGGTACTAAAGATATAAATAGACAAATGAGCAAGTAGTTCGCCTGCAAGCAATCACCGCTGCCCATGGCACCCGCAACACAGATAAGAAACCTCATGTGCGAGGAATTCGCCGGTCTTACTCTCTTCGCCGGAACACAGCAGCGCAAGCACTGCTGCCTGGCGGTAGGATTAGCGAGTAAAATAGTGGCAAAAATCCGGACGTGCCTTGCACAACCTGTTACTACCCGCAAAATTAGGTTTTCAAATTGTCTTGGTGGCCTCAAAATCGTCATTTGAAAGATATACTTTTAAGGCATAAGGCATATGGAGGAAATTTTGGACCGCTGCGTATATTTTTTACACTGTATAAATATCATTATATCTTTTTGTTTTTGTAATCTCATTGTACTGAAATGTATTCTATATTGTATTGTATTGTATTGTTATTCTTTGTTGACAGTCCAACGGCTATAAACCAGCACCACTAGACCTGAGCGCTGTCACCCTGACACCGAAGATGGACGAACTTGTCGACCAGCTCGCCGAAAACACGCACAACCTTTGGGCCAGGGAGCGCATACAGCAGGGATGGACTTACGGCCTAAACGAGGTACGTGACTCACTATAGACGACCTTACCTTAGGTATGCGACGTTTCGCATCCATAAAGATTTCCTCTTCGTTACAAAAAAAGGTATGCGACCTTACCTTAGTGTAGTAGAGCTTACCTTAGTGTAGTCGACCTTGCCTTAGTGTAGATGACATTAGCTTAGTGTAGGCGACATACACGGCATTGCTTCAATATAGGCGATCTTGCTAAGGCAAGTGTGTGTGTGTGTGTGTCTGTGTGTGTATGTGTGTGGTGTGTGGGTGACCTAGCTCAACCTATAGACCTGAGCTCTGTAGCTTAACGTAATGTAGGTCACTTTATGAGTACCTTAGTATAGGCCGCATTGTATTAGTGTATACGACCACGCCTTAGCTTAAAAGCTTAGCTTAGCTTACCTTACCTTAAATGGTTTGGCACCGGGATCACTTTCATTTTATTTCAGTGCGAAGAAGAGCATTAGAAAAATGTGTCTTAAAATTAAAATTTCTGATTAACTCTTATGTTTCTGTATTTTCTAGCAAGATCTTTTCAGCTACTTGCTTCTTTACTTCTTACTCTTTCTAGAACCAACAAGAAGACAGCTGTTCATTGATTCAGTGGCTGGGACTCTCACACTTAGTATCGACTGAGTATTATTAGGTGTGAGGGTCACAGCACATTGCGTTTTATGGAATTCTCCAAATGAAGAACAAAGAAGAACGAAGATGTCTTTCTTACTTACTTTTGTGAAGTACAGTTGAGTCGCTTTACTTGAAACTCGAATAAATCCAATTCTAAAAGTTTTAACGATTTTGAATTTTAGTCTTATATTTTTTTAAGATTTTTTAAGATTTAAGATTCGTATCTTAAAAAATTGAGAATTAGATTTATCCTAGTTTGACATTAAGCGGCTCAGTTTTCGTTTTGTGACCTTTATAAAGTAGAAAGCATGTAAAACAGTTGCCTAATACTTTTTTATATAAAATTGTTGACATTATCAAGCTTACGACAAAAATGTACTATTTTCGTAGAAAGTGGAGCCCCATTTAATTTCTACTCTTTCAGTGAATTTATTTATTTATTTAATACAAACTGCCATATGGGTACATTTCAGTATGACCAGTAAAATTGACTGTTGTTGGCCTGTGCTTTATTTCTTCAATTTGATAGTGTCACTACCTTTTTTGTCTTTATCTCGCGTAGCATATTAAATATCGCGGCTTCTCATGTATCGCCAATTTTTACGTCCAGTATGTTCTAAGTCTTCGCTTAAAACATTTATTACCGTAAAACTACACAGCTATAGTCCAAAAGCTCCCAACTGTGGTCCAAATCTGACTCAAATATTTTCGTTTAGGTGTGACTCATTAGAACGATGAAGCTCAATGGACGAAACAAATAAGAATATTGGTATGGTTACTTTAAGTCGTCTTGAAGTTATGGACCACGTTTATACTGGATATCGATGGGTCCAATGTATATGGGCTAATCTAAATCATTCTAGACATGATAGTCTAAATTATTTTTTGTTATACTTAAAGTAACATTTACTTTGTAATTTTTTCATGGATTGGCCCTTATAGGACCCATCGAAAGAAAGAAAGAAAGAAGACATTTATTCCTTTTTGCAAGACACACAAATATAAGATAATATACACCATTTTATAGAAAATAAAGAAGGTAAAACAAAAAAAAAACATAGACATGAAAAATAGATCATCAGCGTTGTGTGTATTCGCAAAAGTGAAACGGTCGCTGGCTCAGCATTGCGCTGAGGTGTTAGACACCTGCAGCACTGATTTTCAGCCAGAACCGTCTGTGACTCACGAAAGGATACACAAATATAATTAGACTATAGTTTGACTATAGTTGGGCAATAAAATTATTATTGACATTAATTTTCATTAGTAAGTAAATTTTATTTAATATTCTCTTGCAGGATCCCGACATGCACCGTTCCCCCCACTTGGTGCCGTACCCGAAAGTGGACGATGCCATTAAAAAGGCCAACCGGGACACTGCGTCCGAGACAGTTCGCACATTGCTCGTGTACGGGTACAACTTGGATCCCCCCACAGGAGAACAGCATGAAGGTAACGAATAGGAAACAAACGTGTGAAAAACAGATGCTTACCCCCTTATTCATAAACGCTCTGTAGGCTTCTAATAACTTAGCATTCTGGCACAGTCAATGCCATAAAAAAAAAAAACTTAGCAATCATTTGTCGTTATCTGTCACTTTGACATTTACCTTTCACAGATAAGGACAAACGATTGCTAAGTTAGCAGAAGCCTATAGAGCGTTTATGAATAAGGGGGTTAAAATGTAAATACAAAACTAAAACTACTGTTAAATTAAACTAAATAAACTTTAAAATGAATTACAAAAGAGAGGTGGGCCTCTTGGTAGGTGCCCATCACGCTGGCAGCATTCCCGCGCTCAACTGCGATTGCGATTCTTTCCGCGAGATGGCTGCCGGCGCGAGGGTCGCCTGTTGCCTATCTCAATCTTTTCCTGAGCTCTCTGTGTTGCTCCAGCGCACTCTTACCCCAAGGACCTAGAATATCGACACCGAAAGCAAAAACAAACAAATAAAAGAAACTAACTGTTCTGTCACACGTTTTGTCTAGCAAGTCGACTTTAATTGTTGATATTTGTCCTTTGAAAAGGACACTTTTGTTTTGAGCGTAACTGTCAGTGTTACTCGATTCAGAATACTATTGACGTCTGTATATTTAAAAACGTTTCTGGTCAAAAAAATATGACCGATTTACTAAGGAAATTACCCAATTTGAAACTAACTTAATTGATGATTTTCTTGCAGCACTGCTTCTCGAAGCTTCGAAGCAAAAACAAGCCGACTTCCGTACATACCGTGCGGAGCAAAACTACGCGGTTAGCTCTGGAAAGTGGTACTTCGAATTCGAGATACTAACGGCAGGGCCCATGCGGGTAAGCTAGCTTTCCAATGTCTTATAATAAAATAAGGTAAACTACAGCCTAATGTTGGTATAAATGACGTGTTAATAATCGATACTAAAGTGCCGGTAATGTGGTAGTTTACTCGGTATTGAAGAGGTTCAGCTGCCATGACATGTAGAAGGAATAAGAAGTGTAAGTATAATTTAGCTTACAATAGGAATTATAGCTGCTTGATTTTAATGTTACAATTTATGTTACGAAGTCCTACTTCCTTTTAATGCATTAAAACATACGAAGTTTTAAACTTATGAATACTACCTCCTTTCTTCTTCTTTTCAAATAGGTACAGCTTAAACTACGGTCAAATTTGCATCAGTTCCTAACTCGATTTTTGTTTTCCCCTGTTTTGGACTTTTTGAAAGGTTCTTTATAAAGGCAATTGTATTTCTAGGTGGGCTGGGCTCACGCTGATATGGCTCCCGGCATGATGCTCGGGCAAGATGAGAACTCGTGGGCGTTTGACGGATACAATGTAAGTATTACACGTTGTCATTTCATATTAGTGTAAATTATGAGGAATATTTGAAAGGGGACGAGTGTTTTGTTTGTACGATCTGTTAAAATACAATTTGGAAAAAAAAATATCTGTCATATAATAGAAAATTAAAATAAACTATGTACTTTGGCGCTGAATATGACGTTCGTTGTTCTGATTGGTCTATTTTTTGACGTAAGTATTTAATTATTATTTATCGCCTACAAAATTCTAGTAAACCAAATTAGAGATCCTTTTTAAATATTTAAGAAATAATTACGTGTCGTTTATACAGGACCCTTTCTTGAACAACTTTAGATATTCAAATGGAATAATAAATAGGTATTATGTGCTTTATTAAATTAAACATTAAACACAGTGCGTTAAAGTGCACGGCGGTTCGAACGACAGCTTCGGAGCGCAATTCAAAATCGGCGACATAGTCGGCTGCTTCCTAGATGTCATCGACATGACCATTAGTGAGTTGCCACGCTAGGGGGCGCTGATGCTTCTCTGATCCAAAATAAAATGTCATATTACAAGTCGTGAGTTGCAGTAATTTATGGTATTTAATTTTCGAAAACAATCAATATTTATAGACTACAAGCCCATGGACAAAAAAAAACAACAAATGAACCAGCGTGAATGAAGCTTAGAAGGCTGTTACTATATCATAAAATAACTGAACGCTATGCCGTCATTTCTGAGCGGTACAGTTTTTTTCTCATACATCGAAAAAAAAATGCACTAACTTCCGGCACCACCACTTTAAAGCGGCAATAGGTTTTTCGACATTAATTTTTAATCATCTATAAGCTATAAAAACGCCGTAAATTAATAATTAGTCGTAATTCCTCGCTTGTACCTGAGAAATTCCATAAATGTACCGCTCAGAAATGACGGCATAGCGCTCAGATTTATTTTATGAAATAGTAACAGCCTTCTAAGCTTCATTAACGCTGGTTCATTTCACATGTTTTTTTTCCATGGGCTCGTAGTCTATTAGAGTGGCTTATAATTCAAGGTGTAATGTCCTTTGCAAAGAACAGAATTCACAGATATTTCGCCGTCAGAGAAGCATCTCAATGTTAGTGATAAATGTTTAACATGTGGTAACAATAATCGTATTAAATAAAACCAAAGTGTTCAACACATCCCTCTTGTGTTTAAATGTATTTTTATGTGTTGTTTTCTGTCCTCTATCAGTATCTTTATGTATATCCTACTGTGTGGCCACTGTCACAAAGGACAGGATTATGACAGTGTTAGAATAGTATCATCCTTTTAGAATAAATATGTGTCACATAAAAAGAACAACACGTATGTTGAACCTACGTCAAAAAAAAAATAGTAGTTCTAATTAATTATTTTATTGAATCAGACGTTACTTTGCGGAGCTCCATTGCAATGAACAAAAAATATTTACCTTGCTACTCCGCTACTATTGATTAAACCCATTCCATTGTCGTTGTATCTTCAAAACGAACGCGGTTTTTAAAGCCTCGTTTATTATGTTATGTTATTTGTTATTTTAAGGAGGAAAAAGTGTACAGCGGTAGTTCAGAATCGTTTGGCAAGCAATGGGCGGTGGGAGACGTAGTCGGCGTGTTCCTAGATCTGATCGATAAAACGATAAGTAAATGCGGTTTTGAACTATTTTGATGGCGCGGCTGTGTCGTTTTGGTTGGAACATTTTTTTGTCATTTATAAAGGACATATTGCTTGCTTTAAAAATTAAGGAAAAATCATTTGGTTTGCCCTATACGAAGAAAAGTATTTTCACGTCTTTTTATGCTACTAGTAACAAACGCTTAAGATCAAGGGTTTTAATAAACTGGTTTTGTGGCTGTGGTAAATATTTAAAATCATTAAAAATTAAAATTTATGATTAAAATCTTCCAACAAAACGTCATGATCGTGCAAGTTTAAAAAAGCTTCCAAATTATAATTTCCGGATTTCGCTTCTAATAAAATACCACCGTAAGAAAAATAACGAATACTAACGCATAGAAGTTTTCCATTTTATTATTCTAACATCACGTTAATGTATTTTAGAAGCCATTTCTAACATACATTGAGACAAAACACACCGAGTCCTCCGTTTAACCAATTGTTAAACTATTTACTTATATTAAAAAGGTCAATTAAAAATCATTACACGAATAATTTATATCAATTTAAATGCAAATTTGTTGCAAAAAAACTAGTTTACTTTTTCACATCTCAGGCCTTGGCTTATTTTGATAATTCATGAACAAAAAATGCTTCTATACGTTAGTAGAACTTATTTTTCTTAAGCCACCGCATTGCTTCGCTTGCAGCAAAAGATTATCTTTCAGCTAAAACTGTCACGAGCATACGTAGAACCATGTAGAATTTAACAGACATGTCACATGGCACGGTAGTATCATCACTAAAACACTATCAAAACAGTGTTCCTTAGCAAAGTAGTAACTAAATGTAAATATCCATCTCCGCTGCCTAGCCTTAGTAGATCATTAAACTTGCCACTGTATTATGTATTTTAGATATTACATATTACAGAAGACCTTTTTATAGTACACGCATAGGTATAGCCGCTGTTAAAACTTTCCAATTTTGTTGTGAAATTAGTTGTTTTTTTTTTGTTTTAAGTATATATGTTAAAGCTTTCGGTCGTTATATGTAAATTAAATATGCCGTTACATATATATATCTCGGTTAATAGTTGCTTATACGTTTAGGGTACGGACTACGGGTCGATTACGGTAGTAGAATGATTTAATTAAACCTATTCGATTAGTATAATAGAAAATAGTTTAGCACTCAGTCTGAGGCACGCAATGTCGCCATACTGTAATATTATAATATACAGCTATCATCAAATACTTTGCGGACAAAATGTGAAATAATATTGACAAATTCATTTCAAAAGTTTATAATAACTCGGTCCCTCTGATATTACAAGACCGCGATTAAAATTAGATTAATAAACTGTCATTTCATACACATTTTGTCAAAAGTATATTACGTTATTCAGCTTTTGGAATCGCAAGCAATACTTCATACTTTATTGAATCAGGCGTTACTTTGCGGAGGTCCATTTCAATGAACAAAAAATATATTTACCTTGCTACTCCGCTTCTCACGTGCAAGATAACCAAACCTGTGTGAAATATATGCATTATTTTGCATGAAAAATATATATATTTCACACAGGCTTGGTTATCTTGCACGTGAGTAGCGGAGTAGCAAGGTAAACATTTTTTGTTCATTAATACTTCATACTGTTGCCTAGTGTGTTATATATAACATTTTAACTAATAAACTAACAATCATTGTGTGTTAGTATTTTCGTAACACTAGATATTAACAGTTTTCTTCCTTCTTACGCGTGGTAGCTAATTTATTAACTCGAGGATTGGCTGTAAATAGACTTACGGCTCAGGTTTTTGTTTATTGGATTAGATAATTTGGATAGCCTAGTAGTTAGAGAGCCTTACATCGAAGCTTGTCTCGGGTCCGATTCCCGATCGGGACAAATGTTACGAAAAAATACGAATGTTTGGTCTTTGATGTTTTGCTTGGATGTATTTAAGTATGTACCTAGTCTTCAGGTGAGTTTATTTGTTACCTAGTATACATAAATCATCCATGAAATACGCAAGCTTTCCTCAGTTTAGGGCTAGATAAATTCGTTTAAATTGTCCCATGATATTATTCAGAAGCCTTTGAAAAGGACATCTAGTCATTTATGAAAAATATCAATACGAGTGCTCATACATATTGTTTGTGTGAACGCAGGCTTCTCGCTGAACGGCGAGTTGTTAATGGATGCCCTGGGCGGAGAGACCACGTTTGCGGACGTGCAGGGGGACAACTTTGTACCAGCCTGCACCCTCGGAGTGGGACAGAAAGCAAGGTAAATAAATGGGAAATGCAAAGAACAATCCTGACTCTACGTTGTCCAGCCCAAACCTTTCAATTTAAACGCTAAGGAAGTTCAACAAGCCCATCGAGGGAATGGGCGAAAATCATTAAGAATCTTGTTATAGGCGATGCGGCTAGCGACCCATCACTATTTTGATTCAAATTTTTGCCATCTATTCGCCTAGAATCTTGCTAATCGTGGCCTAGGTCTTGCCACCTTAGGCTCTGTCTACCCCGTAAGGGATAAAGACGTGATTTGTGTATGTGTTTGTAAGTTTAACAAGAGGGGTGATGCGCGTAAGTTAGTATTTAATATTTTTATAGTTGTTGCGTTCTTAAATACGTAATTGATAATTATTTGTTGTAAAAATAAAACGGTGTTATTAATACTCGTGATTAACTATTTATTCATAGTCAAGCTCATGTTAGTTTAACATTTTGTATTTCTTTATTTGTCATTTTGACATTTTCCTTTGATAGACAAAGCATACATTTAGCTTTAAAAGGTTTTTTTTTTTGATGAGACTGGCACTTGTAATGTGTATATTTGTGCTATTTTCTCTGATTTCTGTATTTTTAAATTTTTATGTGCAATAAATACATATTTTTCCAGGTTGACCTACGGCCAAGATGTTAACACTTTGAAGTTTTTCACAACATGCGGTCTACAAGAAGGCTACGAACCTTTCTGCGTGTAAGTCAAGTTATTTTTTTCTCATTAAAAAAATGTATAACTCGCACCCTTCGTGGAAGAAAGACGTAAGTCCTGTAGAGTCTTAATAGGACTTACGTCTTTCTTCCACGAAGTGTGCGAACTATTTATTAAGAAGTACACATTTTCACTTGCCCTGGGGTTAGTGGCTGTGTGCTAATCATGTTTTGCTCAAAAGTAAATCTGTGTACTTTATCTAAACCTTTTATTTCTTACCTATTCCCTTATTTACCCAGAAACATGAAGAGAGACGTGACCCATTGGTACACCAAGGATCAGCCGATATTCGAAAATACTGACGAAATGATTGACACCAGGATTGACGTCACAAGGATACCAGCTGGTTCAGGTAACCATACCATCTTCCTACGTTTTCTGGAGGATACTTCGTTTTAAGTATCGATATGTCAAATTTTGCACGAATATGCTAGTACTAGCATTAGAATTCGTTTATAGCTATCCCGCAGGAATTACGCAATTTTCCGGGATAAAAAGTAGCCTATGTGTTATTCCATACTATAATCTATCTATGTTCCAAATTTCATCCCGATCGGTACAGCCGTTTTGGCGTGAAAGAGTAACACACATCCATCCATCCATACTTACAAACTTTCGCGTTTATAATATTAGTAGCATTATGCATTATGTATACTTATTACACTATAAAAACATCTATTTCTGTTATCTTATAGACGAATAAAGCTAATTAATAATATTCTTGGACTACCTACATTGCCTGAAGTGAAAATCTTGAGTAAAATTAGTTTGTTGTCTGAAAAAAATATGACCGGTAAAATAAAGGTAAAAATGGATTTACAGACACACCACCGTGCTTGAAGATTTCACATAACACGTTCGAAACCATGGAGAAGGCCAACTGGGAATTCTTGAGGCTGTCTCTGCCCGTCATCTGCCATTCGCAGTTCATTGAGTAAGTCCATTTTTCTGATAAGTGTCCTTTATAAAGGGCAAAAGAGTGTTATTATGAAGAAGATTCTTCCACGCTGGTCTGGGAGCAAAGAAAAAACACAATGTACCAGTTGCTTCTCTTCCCGCGCTGATGGTAAAAGTCCATAGAGGGATTGGGCGAAAATCTTCGAGATTATGTTAAATAGGTGCTGCGGCTAGTAACCCATCACTATATTGATTCCATCTCCTTAACTGTACTTTACTTGTGTCATTAGAATTGGTCTCCTCCGCTGTTACAGTTTGACAACAAAAATAATGCTCCACGATGTACCTGCGCAGTAGACCAATTTTAGTAGCGCGGGAAACTCTGGCGCTGTTATTGGTCGATCGATTTCGTACCAACAATGGCAAAATCGTGTAAGCGGGACAGAGCTAAGAATGCAAAGCAAGCAATACTCTGCCAGTTGCGCTTGCAAATAAAGTTCAATAAAGTTCAATATTTACACGTTCGGCTACCATCGGAAACTGGTCTGCGCTTCTCTGCGCAAACGAATACTGCCGATGCGCATTATATTTGTTGTCAAACTGTACACTGTACTTTTCCATGTTGTTTTGATACAGAACATCGGACGAACTCAAGCCCCTAAGACACAGGTTTTACACCTAGTTTAGGGGTCGAAAGCTTCGACCACAAGTTGATCTGACCTACTGTACAACTGAATAATGTTCTTCTCTTTGTAACGTCCTGATGTATGTACGAACAAATAAATAAATTATTATTATTATTTAAAAAAAAACTTGAGAGGTGTCAAGGGACACCCGGATGGAATGAAGTTCCTTTCGATTAATTAGCGAAGGAATTGTTTTTTTTTTAAGTTATAATACTCGCTACTTGTCCTGCTCGCACTTGCAGCGGCGTGGTAATGCCTTGATAATTGCCGTCGTAATTGACTAATCCATTTTATCCATTTGCTATGAATAACTTCCGGTACATCTAGTGTAAAAAGTGTCGGTGACAAATTTTGGTCTAAATTTTTTCCGTCTAGCCCCCTTTCGCAACGCGCGATAAGGAACTTCGTTCCAAAAAATTACCACCTAGGTATACGCCCACCATCTTGATAAAAGTGGCCAGTAGGTCTTCCTACCCTGTAAGGGATAAAGACGTGATTTGTGTATGTAAAAATTAATTGCAACTAAACTTGGCGTTACCGACATGTTTTGGCCCAGTCGAAGTTACGCGCGCGAACGCGAGTACTCCCCGCAAAAGGACCACTATTGGTCCAAAACACGTCGCACATTCGCTTGAAGTTTTTCTCGCAGGAGTTTTACGTTAGTAATGTGTCGACAGTGAACATGAGAAAGCCCGCCGCTGGGTGGAGATCAAAGAGCGCCAGCAGATGCTGATGAAGGAGGCTGCCGACGCCCAGATGCCGGCCCACATCGACCAGATCATGCGCAGCGGTTTCACTATGAACGATATCAAAGGTAAGCTCTCTTACCTATAAAGCACTAGCTGACCCGGCGAACTTTGTTCCGCCTTAAATTTGAAAAATTCCTCTGTAAGTGCATCTTTATACTAATCAAGGAATAATGTGTAGGCATGCTAAATTTAATGTCTGTAGCTTTATTAGTACAACATTTCGGAATTTTCCAATCCCGTGGGAAAATCGGGATAAAAAGTATCCTATGTCCGTCTCCTGGTTCTAAGTTACCTCCCTACCAATTTTCAGCCAAATCGGTTCAACCGTTCTCGAGTTATAAATAGTGTAACTAACACGACTTTCTTTTATATATATAGATTAAACGCAGCTTCCTTTAGGTTTAGGACTCCGTTTAACCCACAACGAAACAGTTTACAACGTTCAAGTGTTTTTACCGACAAGGATTTTTTTGTTAGCTTTTGCTTAACTTCCATGCTGCAGGGGGCAAAAAAAAAATATAGAATGTACCAGTTGCTTCTCTTCCCGCGCAGTGGTAAAAGCCCATCGAGGGAAAGAGCGAACATGCTAAGCATGCCTTAGGACATTGTTAGCCTAGGATCAGTCTTCCCCGTAAGGGTAAAAGTAATCTATGTTATGTAACTTTGCAATGTATGTTTTGTTTGTTTGTGTGTTGCTGATGGTCAAATCTTGTTATAGGAGTTTCATGCACATCTCTTAGCTGAATTAACTGGAAATGTGATTTAAATTATGTTTGTTTGACGATAATGCAAATGCAGTGAATGACAAATACATACAGGAAGCAAGAAAGGCTTATTTAAAAATATTTTTGTTTTAAATTTCTAAACCATACTGAAAATTAAAACACAGAAAAATCCGAAAAGTAAATATATATAGCCGGGAATCGAACCCGGACCTCGTCATCTCCCTACACCACCCATAGCAGGTAACCTGCTATCGCTTTATAGCTTTACTTTTCGGATTTTTCTATGTGTTCTAATTTTCTGTGTCATTTAGAAATTGAATTTCTAACGGTAAAACCGTAAAAGTAAACATAAAAAATCAAGGAGTCAAAATTCTTGATTCATTTGATAGTGCCTAATATTTTTTGTATTGTGAGTTAAATTGAGTCCTTTCAGGAGCCCGCTCCGCTAACTGTAAAAATTTCTGATTTAGACTAGAGTTTTAAATCTCAAGTTCTTTTTAAAAACAAATTATAAAATTAATTGATAATTAATTTCGACTTAGCAATGTAATTAAATTATTTTTGATGATATCCAAGAAGATAAATAAAAATAAGTGATAGCTGTATTTCATTGGGTGTGAAAGAGGATATAGTGACTAGGATAGAAAAAAGTATGCTTAGTTGGTTTGGTCACGTAGAGCGGATAAATGAAAGTAGACTAACTAAACAGATCTATATGGGGAGTGCGAATGGTTGCGTTGGGAGGGAAAGGCCTAGACGGACGTTCCGAGACCAAATAGGAGACGTTTTGGAAAAAGGTCAGGTCAGGAGTACCCGAAACCGATGAGCATGTATGAAAAGATTGATGAATGTGGATGTAGCGAAAAAAATATGTCAGGATCGTAGCAAGTGGAACAAAGTAGTCTCTGCCTACCCCTGTGGGAAAGAGGCGTGACGGTATGTATGTATGTATTTCATTGACTTTTTATTGTTTTTAAACCATCAATTTTTGTTTTGTCCTCTAACCAAATTACATTTAGATATTAGTATTTTTTGTAACAAACCCTGATGTGCCGCACTCGATTACAAATTGGCTTCGTCTAGGGCTTTTTTTCTACCCTTTTAATTTTTCCCTCTACCCTTACCTAAGGTCTTCACTACAGCGATGAGGCAGAAGAACCAAAGATGAAACGCCAGCCTTCCCGCCCTCCCCGCAAGGGTTCCATCGGACGCAACGTTACCATACAGAATTACAATTTGCAACCAGGTCAAAGAAAGAAGAAGTTTTTTTTTGATTTTTCGAATTCTTCATCATACCCTTTAGGGTATCGCATTCAAAATTTTACTTTATGCCAAAAGTGTAGAGTTTAATTTTGATTAGCGCTAAACCTTATGACGGGTAGCGGAAGTCGATTCATGCATTGAGCATTTTCGGTTGCGGGTAGTTCTATGGAAGTTTATTTGAATGCGTCACTTTCTTTGTAATTGCCACAGATAGATAGATAGATAGATAGATTTATTTGTCATTTTTTTTAAATACTATACATTTAAACGTAAAATCAAAAAAATGCTAAGCGGTGGAACATGCAAAGAAAAACATTTTTTTTCTGAAAATATAATTTTACAACTACCGATACATTAAGTAAAATTAACTGAAACGAGGCCAGAAAATTTGACAAGTTGTCGGAGCGAGTAAAAGGGAAAGAAACTTTACTCCTTTCATTCACGTGTATCAGTGAGGCCTCAGACTCCGATTTGCGAAATGTTAATTAGCTAAAACAATCATTCGCCACAAAAATGACCGCCCAAAATAGCAACGCACATGCGCGTTCGAGTCGTGCGGCATTCTATCCGGCCTCAATTTGTTGTCCGCAAAATTCTGTCTGTCCTTTTTCCTTGAGAGCTTTTTTTATTTTTTCAGTTGAAAATTTTAAAAAACAAGTGTTAACTGTAATGATTCTAAAGCCCGCAGAACCACCCGCTCCGTCAATGTTTGTTTTTCGCATACGCAATCGCAAAACATTTTTATTGTTCTTCAGTCCTAAAATAAACAACATACACAAACATCCGAAGTCATACTAATCAACTCGTTTATTTAACGAAGGTTTTTGCGGCGTAATGTCGTTTATCATCATTTCGTTATGGGGTTTTATGATATTTTTTTGTACAGTCATATGATATTATTATGACAATTTAAAAAAATAGTTTTAAAATGTTGCATCTGTCAGAATGACAGATAAAGTCACGTCATTGTAACAAATACGGGTAAGACATTTATTAAAAAAACCCTATTTTTTGTGTATGTATACTCCATTTAGCTCATTGCTTCCGTTAGATCCCAAAATATTTTTTGTCATAGCGACACTAGTGACATCTATCGCGAGCCACAAGAACCTTCGCTTCTCAAAGCTATCCTAACTTTCTACTCGTATCCATGTAATCCGCCATTACAAAGTGTGACGTAAACGGCAAATATTTAGTGTAATATATTACAGGCCAAGTGAATGGCATGCACCGGACTACGAGCGAAGCTGAGATGTCGAAATACGAGCTTGGAGTACAAAATTTACCTGATGATAAGAAGGATAAGCGAGGCCGGTCGCCGTTCAAGTAAGTAATCCCTTCTTATTTCAATCTTAGTTGACGTTAAAATTTCAGTCATGCCCTCAGAGATGACGTTACGTACGAAAAATGTGTGAAAAACGATGTTTTCATAATTTTGAGAGTTATTTCCGATATTAGGGGTGACAGCGCAAATACAGTCAGCAAAAAGTACATTCAGAAAAAAGTTTTGATCAACATTTTTTTAATAATTGGCATTGTTCATTTTTTTAAGCTGTGCTTTTAACACCTTTATTTGATAAAATGGACTATTTCAAGCAACTATTTGAATATTATGCTTTTACGTAGCTTTGTTAATTAATAATAAATATTTTTTCGCTGTTTGATAATTCGTGAATTTAGACAGAATCCCAATCGCCTTCGTTCGGCTGGCTATAAAAGAAAACGGCTTTGTCTATGGTTTTGTTAGATTTGACAGTGACACGTGACAGTTGCCATAGCCAAACTTTTTTTTTTCATTTTTATGGCAAACATTCGATGCTGAATTCTGTCTAAAAACCCGGTCGTTCGGTCAAACAAAGGTTCAAAGTACTTTTACAAAAATATCTGCAAAAGTATTTTTGAAATCGGACAAGATAAATCGGATAATTGATGGTTTTCCTCGAAATGGTTTTCGAATTGGAGCATACTAAAAAAAATGAACAATGCCAATTGATTAAATTAAGCGATACTTTACAGCGGTTCATATTATTAAACAAAAAACATTTATCTTGCTACTCTGCCCACACATATCAGACATACAATGTTGCATATGCTTTTATTTAACTTTTCTTCTTCCATGCTAGAGCAAAGAAAAAACATAGAATGTACCAGTTGCTTCTCTTCCCGCCCAGACGGTAAAAGCCCATCGAGGGAAGGGGCTAAAATCTTAGGAATTATGTTATAAGCAATGCGAGTAGCGACCCATCACTATTATGATTCCCCTTTCCACCTATACGTCCACAATCATGCTAAACGTGGGCTTCAGGTCTTAGGACCTTAGTTGGAATGTATGTATTATTTAACTGTGTGTGTATGTTTATCCGGGTGGAATCTTGCAACTCAATTTTGAAATAGATATCTTCATCCGATTGAGCTGAAATTTAGCGATTAGTCAGATGACAAATCAATAATCTGGTAGTAGAATTCTGTTGGCCTCTCGAAGACCGTCTCCGCAGGAGGGAACTCTTCGACGGTTGGTCCGATTGACTTGAAATTTGGTACTCATACGTAGGACGGATGACAATGCTAGTACAGTCAGCGAAAAAGCTTGTATATAAAAAGCTGTTTAACAAAACTTATTTCGATTGCAAAGGTTCTTCAAAAGCAAGCGCGGCGAGAGCGGCGACCGTGCCAAGTCCCGCAAATCCAAAACACCGGACCCCTTTAGTGATGGCGAGATCTCACCGGAGCGATCCGGGATGAGGCGACCCAACCCACAGATACGGGTGTCGCAAGTAAGTCTAGATAATAAGGGACTTGTGCGCTGCACGTGCAAGACAGACATGTGTTTTTTTATGCAGTTTCCGATAAGCTTTTCAAAACTACCGCGCTGATTAAACTATGTTCATACACATACACATACAACACAGTTGTTTTGAATTGGCATTACCCGCTAGTACGGGTAACACATGTAAGTCGAGTTTGAACCAATTAAAACCGTTGGAAATATCTATGCACCTTGCTTTTTTAATTCGTTTCTGATGCTCTACGTATAATCGTATTTGTTTTTGGCCTAATAATGTTTGGTCGAATGATAGTTTGACATAATTTTTCTTCAGTTAAAGGGGTTGACATTAAGTTACATTTTAATGATTATATCTGTCTTACGTTAGTTTCGCATCAAAGGTTACGTTCTAATTTTGGAGGAAACGATCATTCGAACAAACAATTATTAGGACAACATGCGATCCAATTTTCGCGTTCTTAGTGCGGCGCTAGAATAGACGCGTTTGTGGTGTTCTTTTTTTTTTTGTATTGTATGTATAGATATTTTCGATGAGCTATCCCTGAGGTTTTTGACTCACAAAAATTGATGAACTTTTTTAGAGTATTGCAGAAAAATTTAAAATACGAGCTGATTTTTTAATCCATTCTAATTTTGATACATGGTTATTAATTGTCTTCAAAAAAGAGAAACTTCTCAATATACATTTTGAATTTTAGCCTCCAAGAAAAGTACAAAATGGGAAAAAAATCTATAAAGTTTTCTATTAAAGCCATTGACTGACATATTGTTTTAAAAATTTTGGTGGTGAAAAAAATAGCATGTTCAAGTACTTACGTGTGCGTTTGTTTGATTATTGAAAATTTTAATAAATATCATTTTGTGAAATCCTTTTCCGTATTAGGTTTTAAAACTCATTATCTAATCGTCTGGCTGTGACTAAACTCATGCTCGTAATAAGAATAAAGAGCAGGTGTATCCTACATATTTTGTTTTTTTTTCATACAAAAAGATCGTTAAATTTTATTTTTCGAAAATTTTACTTACCTACCTAATTAACAAAAAATATTTTTCCAAAATCTTATGTTCTTTTGAGTTTAGTCATGGCATTTACTTACATTTTTCCCGATTTTTTCATACGTTTTGTGTGTTTTTAATTTTGTTTTATCCCAAAGGCGAATCAAAGGTATGACGCCCCGTACAGTCGGCCAAGCAAGCCCTATTTGTATGACATAATGAACGTAAGTCACAAAACCTTGCCTTCGTGTCAACTAACATAGTGGATTTCGCACTTTTTAACGCCTTTTTTATCGAACTTAATTTTTCAATTTTTATTTTTGTAAGTATTTATATGTCAAGCTATCAACTATAATTTACTGTAAGTATCCTACGAAAATGAAGACTAAAATTACAGTCAGCTGTTTATATATATCATAGGTCATAGCGGTTAAGGTGTGCAAAACTGTATTTATTACGATATCGTAATAACAATTTTCACACCACCTGCTCGACAATGGCTAATTTTATATCATGTAAACCTTACTCAAAGTAAGTCATTATAGCCCTTGGCTTTCGCCGGGTAGTAATATTGTACTGAAATTCATTATAACCCGTAAGTAAATAATATGGTTCTCACTTTTCATCGTTCTTATTGCTATACTCTTAAAGTCCAATTTCGTAAAAATCGCATGGCTCCGAAAATCGAGATGGCCACGCCACGGCAAGCGGCGTTCGATTTTCGAACGAATGAAACAAATTTCAAATAAAACAAAAGCGGCCAGTGTTTGTCGACGCTGTAATATTAAACGCATACAACTGCTAGGATTCCAAATAATAATATTGGACAACTGGACTAATTTATCAAACTTAAATTTTTACTTTTAATTTAATTTAGGTACTGTTGTTTTAATTAAATTATTTTTCTAGTTACCTTGGTTTTATTGTCTCGCGTCTCGCGAAAGGGGAGAAAAGTAGAGTATACTCCTCGGAGATAAAACTGTATTATGTCTTGGGTGCGATTAAATGCTTCGCTCCACTCAGGACTCAATCTTAATTCCCTCGCTACGCTCAGGAATTAAATAATAACACCCTCGCTACGCTCGGGAGTTAAATCTAGAGTCCTTTGCTGCGCTCAGGATTCAATATCGCGCCCGTGACATAATACAGTGCTTTATCCCCTCGGTGTACAATCTACTATTATGCCATGGATTTCGGAGCATGTTCTGGTATTTACTTTACGTAACTTTTGGGTAACTTATTTACGTAACTTTGATCATTATGATTTATAAAAAACGGCTGCTTAACAGAACTACCTACCAATCTTATCTTATATCTTGTTTTTGTCTTGTTCTTAGTTTCAATACAAATCGTGATATTTACGTAATCTGTAGTATATCTGTTACCTATGCGTCGCCCTGAGACCCTGAACTTACACCTTGTTACTTACATCAATTCATACCTTGTTGCTTACGTCAATTTATACCTTGTTTACGTCAATTTATACCGTGTTACTTACGTCAATTTACACTGTGTTACTTACCTCAATTTACACCTTGTTAATTACGTCAATGTATATCTAGTTACTTACGTAAATTTATATCTTGTTACTTACGTCAATTTATATCTTGTTACTTACGTCAATTTATACCTTGTTGCTTACGTCAATTTATTTATACCTTGTTATGAACTTGTAAAAATATCGCAGACGAACCTCACAAACTTGCAAGTACCGACGCCGCAGCAAGATCGCAAGCAGATGACGACGAGCACGCTGTCCGCCGCCGCCACAGAGACGGTTGGCAACGAGATATTCGACGCGGAGTGCTTAAAGCTCATCAACGAATACTTCTACGGCGTCAGGTAAAGACCAGTGTCATCATTAAAGGCAATTATTTCCGTAGAAGATGCTCTGAAGATGCTCTAAAGATACATAGAATGCGTTGTTCCGATTAGGGCTCGGAATCCGTTTTATTTTTCAATCCAGTATTGTTCACTTGCCTAAGACCGAAAAGGATATAAAAGGGTTTTAGAACTGTTCAATTGACATATCAGTTTGTGCCCATTTCATACGTCGTTCGTTTTAGGGGACGAAATTAACCGGTTTAATAGAAAATTACGAAACGAGTTTTTTTTTGTTCTTTGTACTTAACGGTAAGCGGGGCTAGTTCGATTTTATTTTGTTCGTTCCATTGACTTGTCCGTTTATTATCTAAAGAAATAAATAAATGGTATTGGAACCATATTAACATATATTTTAATACCGGTTCCGAACCCTGGTTCCATTGCTACGACGCGACGCAACGCACCAGTGAGTGGCTGCTCTCTCTAAGCCTTGGTGTGGTAGCTATACTAGCGCCATCTAGATTTGTTTAATGCATTTAGGCTTGAATTTGATCGCCACGCTATAGAGGCTATCATTGAATAGGTCTTTAAAAATCATTGTTAGATTCATCAAACGGCTATGAGAATTTAAACATTTGAAAATAAAATGAAATTAAATAGTAATATTCATACATAACAATTGAATTCACGGCAATAAATTCTTACTTACCCATATCATTGAGTGATCCTCTTACCTACTTTTTTAAGCAAAATAGACATAAAATATTATGTTTGATTGCAATCACGCCTGATGGTAAGCGTAGATCTAGGGTTGCGCAGGCGCACGCTGGCCTAGTAAAAAGGTGAATACCCTTGATCTGAAGACGGGCAGTTCAAATCACGTTTCTTTTTTTTTTTAAAGATATAGAGTTCAGGGAACAAAGACGCTGGCAGGTAATTCCATTCCTCAGCTGTCTGAATAATAACGGACTAATGGAGTGGAATCCTACTAATATTATAAACGCGAAAGTTTGTAGGTATGGATGGATGTTTGTTACTGTGTCACGCCACAACGGCTGGACAGATCTGGATGAAATTTGGAAAATAGATAGATTATAGTCTCGAATAGCGCATAGGCTACTTTTTATCCCGAAAAATTGCGCTAATTCCTGCGTGATAGCGATAAACGAATTCTATGCAAACGAAGTTGCGGGCAACAGCTAGTGGTTTATAATTGGAATATAAGTTGTAATGTGTATTTTCGTGAATTTTCCAGGGTATATCCCGGTCAGGACCCAACGCACGTGTACGTCGGCTGGGTGACGACGCAGTACCATCTGCATTCCAAAGACTTCAACCAGAACAAGGTGATGAAGTCCTCCGTCATCATCACCGATGACTACGACAGGGTCGTCGAGAGGTAACTTAACCGTTCTTTGTACAGTTAGTCAGATATGGGGACTTTTATCGCCTGTCCAATTTTTTGTAGCATGCCATTTGGCAAAAAAATTAAATAGAAATATCCGAAAAGTAAAGCTATGGCCGGGAATCGAACCCGGATCCTCGTAATTCCGTGATTCGTTTTGCTTGCTATGGGTGGCGTAGGGGTATAGCACGCGTCACGGAATGACGAGGGTGCATAGTTCCCGTGAGATAGTGAAAAACTATTTTTTTGCAGACAAAGTCGCAGGCAGCGGCTAGTGGTTGATAATCTTCGGAATCACATTATACGCGATGCGGCTAGCAACCCATCACTAATCTAATACCCCTTTCCACCTATGCTCCCACAATCATGCTAAACGTGGCCTTTAGGTTTTTTACCTTAGGCTCTGTCCACCCCGTAAGGGATAAAGATGCGATTCATTTGTTTTTGCAGCGTGGACCGCCACTCGTGCTACATGGTGCGTGCCGACGAGCTCTACAACGAGGTGATGGCCGAAGCGGCCGGGGCTAAAGGCGCGTCCCAGGGCATGTTCATAGGCTGCTCCGTGGACACCTCCACCGGCATCGTCTCCTTCACCTGCGAGGGGAAGGAGACCAGCTTCAAGTTCAAGGTCAGTTCACAAGATCCCCATAAGCTGGGAACTTGATGGTATTAATTGGACGGTCAATAATTATTTTACTTGTGTATCTATTATTTGTCCATGGTCTGGGAGCAAAGAAAAAACATAGAATGTACCAGTTGCTTCTCTACCCGCGCAGATGGTAAAAGCCCATCGAGGGAATGGGCGAAAATAATAGAAATCATGAAAATGAACCCATCACTATTTTGATTCCATTTTCTACCTCTGAAAGAGAACTGGGCAATGGTCCAGCCCCTCTTCAATGATATATAGGCCTACAAAATATCTAATTAAAGTCTGGTGACTGATTGTAGATGAGTATAAATAAAAAAAAAAATAAATAAAATAAAAAAAAAAATTCTACCTATACGCCCATAATCTTGCTTAATGTGGTCTATAGGTACCTGTTACTTTAGCCTCTGTCTACCCTATGGGATAAGGACGTGATTTGTGTATGTATGTATGTATCTATTGTTTGTTATGATCATGCTTTAGGTCTTGTTACCATGGGCTCTGTCTGCCCCGTAGTTGAAATTCAATATTCAAAATCAAAATTTTTATTTTCCAAATAGGCCGTCAAGGGCTCTTTTACATGTATTTTTTTGAAACTAATCGCGAGTTGTTTTCCTTTGCATCCTACATACTCGTATACTCGGGTGCAAAAAAACTGTGTCACTTCCCTCAGAAACTTATATGAAAAGGTACCCGGTTCCTTTGCTCTTGAGTAGATAATAGAGCAATTACTATTAGGTATTACTCACGTTATTATTACTGGAAATTTACCTGTTTTTACAGATGGAGCCAGAAATAAAGCTCTTCCCCGCCATATTCGTAGAAGCCACATCGAAGGAGATCCTTCAGATAGAGTTGGGGCGGTCGTCCACCAGCCTGCCGCTCAGCGCCGCCGTGCTGCCTACTAGCGACAAGCACGTCATACCGCAGTTCCCGCCGCGGCTCAAGATACAGTGCTTGAAACCCCACCAGTGGGCCAGGGTGAGTGGATATACATCCTAACTAAATCCATATATCTATCCAATCAGCCCACATCCACCCGTCATTATTATTATTATAAGCCTATTGTGTCCCACTGTTGAGAAAAGGCCTCCCCCAACGCTTCACATCCAACTACTACTGAGTAAACCCACATTTTCACTCCACTTGGCCCGGTCCCGTGCCAGTCTCATCCACAGTTTTCTAGCCGAATGCCAGATGTTATCTGACCAACGGGCTGATGGTCTTCCCCACTGACCTTCGACCCAGTCTTGGCCACCACTCTGTGACCGCTTTCGACCATCTGTCGCTCCGTCTTGCCAAGTGCCTATCGCCACTTCAGCTGTGTTATCCTAGTTCCGACATCCACAACTCTAGTCCTTAAATCCATAGGTACTAACAATATTATTTTGGGGTTTGGTTACTTGGCGCGAACACAAACACCCGTTGATTCTATGCATTTATTCAGTCGTCCACATTTTTATATACAAATCGAAATAGTGAATACACATTGAGAGAGTGAAGTTGCAGCCGCGATCTCAAGACGCAGCATGAGTCGTGACGGTTCTTCTAGGTTAGCGGTAAAGAACCTAGTGTTGGCAATGATTGAAGTTTGCGTTTATCGGTCTTGTAACCGGCCAATCAGCGACGATCGCCGCGCGTCGTACGCGGCTGCTGATTGGTCGGTTTGGAGCCGAGCACAGCTAAAATAATTTAGTGGCGGAGTGATGCGGCGCGTAGCCAGTCGCTAGTGGCGCCACATTATAAATGCGAAAGTAGGTAACTCTGTATGTTACGCTTTCACGGTTAAACCGCTGAACCTATTTGGTTGAAATTTGGTATAAATATAGTTTAAGTCCCAGGGAAGGACATAGGATAGTTGTTATCCCCGAAAAGCGCGTAGTTCCCGCGGGATAGCGATAAGAAAATTGTGCGCTGACCTCTGCCGGTGGTCTCCCGCGAGAAAATGGGGTACTTGATGGTAAGCTAGCACCACCACCCATGGACTCCTCGACACTTGAGGATTGCAGATGCGTTGCTGGCCAAGCTGGTGATTGTGCCTGTAATTTTCATGGCTGTCTTACTGCCATCTTGTGGGGGTCCTTGGGTTTGAACTTATTAACAATGTATTCTTTTTCTGGCAGGTACCAAACCAGTCTCACCAGGTACATGCTCTCAAGCTGTCAGACATCCGCGGGTGGTCCATGCTGTGCGAAGATGCTGTCTCCATGCTGGCCTTGCATATACCTGGTAAATATCAGGGACTTATTTCGGCCGATAAACTTAAACGTCATATTTGACAGCTGTCAAAATTCTTCCTTTTTTAAAAGCTTTTATTTAACTGGCCATGTATGTATGTTTATTCGGGCGGAATCTTGCAATTAAATTTTGAAGCAGATATCTTTACCCGATTGAGCTGAAATATTGCATACTTGTATAAGTCAGATGACGATACAATAATCTGGTAGTAGAATTCTGGTGGTCCGGCTAGGGCCGTCTCCGGAGGAGGGAACTCTTCAACGGTTGCTCCGATTGACTTGAAATTTGGTACACATGTAGGACAGATGACAATCGAAATTGAATTTTGCCACCCAAGTCGGATATTAGTACAAGGCTAACTATTTTTTAAGTAAAGTTTTGAACCGTTGTTGCCCAGAGTGCACCGGTCCAAATTATTGTTTTCCCATTTTTAGAGGGGGAACCGCAACGCTTGAGCACACGATGAATGCCGTTAAAGTTAATGTAGCTTATGATAGCTGTAAAAAATATTGTATTAATTTATTATACCTTATTTTCAGAGGAGGACCGCTGCATAGATATTCTGGAACTCATAGAGATGGACAAATTGCTAAGTTTCCATTCGCACACGCTCACCCTGTACGCCGCTTTATGCTACCAAAGCAATTACAGGTAAGGAAGTCGAGAAAAGCAATTACCACTATGACACACACGCACGCACACACACACACACACACGCACGCACGCACGCACGCACGCACGCACACGCACACACACAGGCTATATGCTATTGGCCATTACTTTGGGTCGCAACAGACTTCAGACCCTGCCCCCTCCCCCCCTTCCTGCTCTGCGTCCGCGCCTGACTTATTTAAGTTCTGTTTTGTTCTTCAGAGCGGCGCACGCCCTGTGCCAACACGTGGATCAGAAACAGCTGCTGTACGCCATACAGTCTCAGTACATGTCCGGCCCGTTGCGGCAGGGCTTCTATGACTTGCTCATAGCTCTTCATTTGGAGTCCCACGCTACTACTATGTAAGTTACGCTATTTATGTATGTAAGTTACGAGGATCCGGGTTCGATTACCGATCACAGCTTTACTTTTCGGATTTTTCTGTGTTCTAATTTTCGGTATCGTTTAGAAATTTAATTTCTAACGGTAAAACCGTTAAAGTAAACATAAAAAATCAAGAAGTAAAAATTCTTGATTCATTTGATAGTACCTATCATTTGAAAAACAGCGCCTTCTCTCGTCTCTGGTGAGCAGTAGATATTCCACGGATAATTGTGTCGTATAGACACGTCATTCAAAAAGAAAACGCTTGGTGACAAAAAATCGCATAGTAACAAAGTCACGTGACAGCTAGTAACAGATAGAAAAATTCGAAGACTACCCACCTGCTATGAAGGGTGTAGGGGTATAGCACGCGTCACGGAATGACGAGGATCCGGGTTCGATTCCCGGCCATAGCTTTACTTTTCGGATTTTTCTGTGTTCTAATTTTCAGTATCGTTTGGAAATTTAAGTTACACTATGCTCAATGGAGCAGCTCAGTATCATTACAATCTAGAATATATGATTTTTTAAATCTTTTTTCACGAAGTTGTAATTAATTCGACACGAAGGTAACGAATACAAAAGAAAATTGTACACAGTGACAGTAATGACATCTCCTGTCATTGAACGCAACTAAACGTTGCATTTCTAGGGTTCCGTAGCTAAAGGGTAAAAACGGGACCCTGTTATTAAGACTCGACTGCCCGTCTGTCTGTCAGGCTGTATCTCATGGACCGTGATAGCAAACAGTATTTATGTTTATTTTTTTGTCTGTCTGTCTATGTTTTGCGTAGGAGGCAGGTCTGCTAACACTGGATTTTTATTCATTTGGCGCTTCGACGAAGTTCCACGGGAGTTTGTAATTGTGTCGTACAGACACATCATTCAAACAGAAGACTCTTGGTGACAAAAAACTCGCATTGTAACAAAGTCACGTGACAGCTAGTAACAGATAGAAAAAATCGTAGGCTTACCAACCTGTTAGAGGTGGTGTAGGGGTATAGCTCGCGTCACGGAATGACGAGAATCCGGGTTCGATTCCCGGCCATAGCTTTACTTTTCGGATTTTTCTATGCGTTCTAATTTTCACTGACATTTAGAAATTTTATAAACTATCATTTTGGTATTAGCACCGTCAAGGAACTATTACTTTTTATGTTAGAGAGGCCAGACAAACGAACTAGTGGGTCACCTGATGGTAAATGATCACCACTGTCTATAGACACAGATATAGTGAACTACAACTAGGCTTTTATATCTAACTAGCTGACCCGGCGAACTTTGTTCCACCTTAAATTTGAAAAATTCCTTTGTAAGTGCATCTTTATACTAATCAAGGAATAATGTGTAGGCATGCTAAATTTAATGTCTGTAGCTTTATTAGTACAACATTTCGGAATTTTCCAATCCCGTGGGGAAATCGGGATAAAAAGTATCCTATGTCCGTCTCCTGGTTCTAAGCTACCTCCCTACCAATTTTCAGCCAAATCGGTTCAGCCGTTCTCGAGTTATAAATAGTGTAACTAACACGACTTTCTTTTATATATATAGATTTTAATTATACTTTTACTTGGTCCAGGGAAACTTGTAAAAACGAGTTTGTTATCCCGCTGGGGCCCGAGCTGAAGTCGCTGTACGAGGAACCAGATATGGGTCACAGCCTGCGCTCGCTGCAGTGCGAGAGCGTCCGGCCGCAGATGAAGATGACGGACATCGCGTGAGTGTCAAACCTATCATCATCAGATATATCATCACATCATACTGACACCAGAACGCGAGACAACTGAAATGGGAGCGGATCAGAATACATAAAGTTTAAAATGTATAATGGGTTAAAATACATAATGGTTCAAAATATTATAACGCAATTTTCTGTAAAACTATTAGCTAAATTAACTTTTTTGATATCGTAATCTATAGATTAGTTTAGGTTAGGTTAGGTTTGTTTTATAACAATACAATACAATACATTAACTCTTTATTGAGCACCACATATAACAACCAAAACAGAAATAAGGTGTACAGAATATTACAAGGTAACAATCCTGTTAATTTGTAACTTTCTGAGAAAATCGCATTGTATATTATAAACCATTATGTATTTTAACCCATTATACATTTTAAACTTTATGTATTTTAATACGTACCCAACTTAAATATTTAAGATTTAAAGGAGCGACCACACCGCTGCGTTTAGGCAGTGACGTGTCGCATGCGTCACGTTCTCCCACCGTTAGTTAATAATTTTTGTTGCGTAAAACCTTAAATATTTTATTGAATCACTTTGCGGAGGTCTATTTCAATGAATGTTCAATGTTTTTTGTTTATTTAAATTTTCAATAGTTTTATTATACTGACTGTGCTTACATTGTCACCCATCCGACATTATGTGGATCAAATTTTATGTCAATTGGACCAACCGTTGAAGAGTACCCTCCCGCGGAGACATTCCTGGCCGAAGAATTTTACTACCAGATTATTGTATTGTAAAAGCATTTGATGAAAACTGGTACCCGTTGTCGAGACGTAAAGTAGTCATCATCATCATCATCTCCAGCCTACATACGTCCCACTGCTGGGCACAGGCCTCCTCTCACAATGAGAGGGCTTGGGCTATAGTTTCCACGCGGGCCCAGTGCGGATTGGGAACTTCACACACACCATTGAATTGCTTCGCAGATGTGTGCATGTTGCCTCACGATGTTCTCCTTCAGCGAAAAGCTCATGGTCAATTTCGAATCGCACATAAATTCCGACAAAATCAGAGCGAGCCTGGGCTCGAACTCATGATCCTCAGCTTGAGAGCCCACAGGCCAAACCACTGGGCTACCTCGGTTCCATTGAAGTAGTAGAGCTATTCTTTTCGCAGTGTAATAACCTTTATGTTTTTGCTGTTGGCAGCGAGAACATATCGGAGATCAGCAACCTGTACTCGCCGCTGTTCCCGCTGGAGGTGGTGCGCGAGTTCGTGATGCAGGCGCTGGCCGAGGCCGTGGACACCAACCAGGTGCACAACCGCGACCCCGTGGGCGGCAGCAACGAGAACCTGTTCCTGTGAGTCCTCTTCTAAATACTTACACACACACACACACACACACACACACACACACACACACACACACACACACACACACACACACACACACACACACACACACACACGCACACACACACACACGCAGACACACACACGCAGACACACACACACACACGCACGCACACAGACACACACGCAGAGACACACACACACAGACACACACACACACAGACACACAGACACACACAGACACACACACACACACACCCACCCACACAGACACACACACACAAATCACGTCTTCATCCCTTACGGGGTAGACAGAACCTAAGGTAACAGGTACCTACAGGCCACATTTAGCAAGACTGTGGTCGTATAGGTAGAAAATGGAATCGAAATAGTTACACATTCAAATAAATGGTGAATCGACTATTTCTCGTTGTTATATTACATTTCTTCCATGCCGGCCTGGGAGTAAAGAAAAAACATAAAATGTACCGGTTGCATCTCTTCCCGCGCAGATGGTAAAAGCCCATCGAGGGAATGGGGTGAAGATTTTAGGAATCATGTTATAGGCGATGCGGCTAGCGACCCATCACTATTTTGATTCCCCTTTCCACCTGTACGCCCACACTCATGCTAAACGTGGCCTTAGGTTTTGTTACCTTAGGCTCTGTCTTCCGTAAAGGATAAATACGTGATATATTAAATACATAGCGGCACAAAATTTTCCCACTCTCCATACAAAATCCATTATGATCCAATATTGCATACATTTTGAGTCATCATCATCATCATGTCGGCCGAGAGACGTCCACTGCTGGACGTAGTCCCCCAAACCTCTACTCAGACCGATCTTGTGCTTTCCGCATCCACTACGATCCCGCGATCTTCATCAGATCTTCGCTCCATCTTGTTGGAGGCCTGACAGCTCGTGTCCCGGTCCGCGGCCGCCACTCGAGAACCTTCTGACCCCATCGGCCATCAGTCCTGCGAGCAATATGCCCCGCCCACTGCCACTTCAGTTTAGCAATTCTTCGGGCTATGTCAGTAACCTTAGTTCTACTGCGGACATCATCTGATTCTATCCCGCAGAGAAACCCCGAACATAGCCCTCTGAGTGACTTTGAGCTTCCTCATCCCCATCGTTAGCGGCCCATGTATCAGATCCGTATGTCATCACTTGCAACACACACTGGTCCAAGACTTTTGACTTAAAACACTGCGGTAATCTGGACGAATACACATACACAAATCACGTCTTTATCCCTTACGCGTTAGACAGAGCCTAAGGTAACAAGACCTACAGGGCACGTTTAGCAAGATTGTGGGCGTATAGGTGGAAAAAGGAATCAAAATAGTGATGGGTTGCTAGCCTCATCGCTTATAGCATAATTCCTAAGAATTACGCGCACGACTAATACGTTATGAGTATCTTGCAACTACGGGATTTTACTGAATTCCCTTGTGCATCTGTAAAAACTCCATGGGAATCCCCAAAAATCCCATCGTGCTGTTCATTTGTGTTGCTCAAAGAACATTCGTACAAGATTTCGCGTTGCTATATTTAGCCTATGAGATTCCGACATTCTACTAAGGGCCGATTTTTCAATCCTCAGATAAGCACTTAACTGACAGATACCCATAGAGTTGTCCGTCGAATAGGGCTTATCTGACGATTGAAAAATCGGCCCTTAATCTCAATCCCGTGATAATATCGGGACAAAAGAAGCTTGAGTATTATTCCAGATATCCAGTCACCTAAATGTCAAATATCATCACAAATTCGTCCAGCTATTTTAGCGTGAAAAAGGGACATAGATTTCCTCGTAGCCGTTGAATTTTCCCGTGAGAAAATCGGAGTAAGAAGTAGCCGATGTTTTATCCAGAGGTCCAACTGTCTACATACCAAATTTCATCGAAATCCAGCTGCGCGTGAAATAGTAACAAAGGGACTTCACGTTTTTTTTATTTATTAAGAAACAAACAGTCATACATAATCAAGTGATGGTAATTCGTTGAATACAAATAGACCTATAGTTTCCTTAAAGAATAAGTTAAGAAAACGTAGCCAATACGCAAAGCATTATACATTATAAGTATATATCTAACTACAAAAAAAAAACGTGCAATACAAACATTAGTATACATGTGTAAGTATCCAAACAATGCAACAGTTAACCTAAAGTGCGTTCCTCAAAGTTTTTCATTTTTTTTTTGACGACCGGGGATAGCCTAGTGGTTAGTGACCCTGACTATGAAGCTAGAGGTCCTGGGTTCGAATCCCAGTAGGGGCAGACAATTGTAAGATGAATACGAATGTTTGTTCCCGAGTCATGGATGTTGTATGTATATAAGTATGTATTTATCTACATTATATAAGTATGTTTATCCGTTGCCTGGTACCCATAGTACAAGCTTTGCTTAGTTTGGGGCTGGGTCAATTGGTGTAATTTGTCCCAAGATATTTTTTTTTTTTAATCTTATTTAAACGCTTTTTTCAGCGATTTACGTGTACAATTAAAAACATCAACGTCAATGAGTCTTTCGTTACTGTTGATTACTCATAGTTGTTCGCATATACTCGTATTAACAGAAAGTGTAATGACGCTTCTATTATTCCAGCCCCCTGATCAAACTGGTGGACCGTCTCCTGTTGGTTGGCATGATGAGAGACGAGGATGTGGAGAAGCTGCTCATCATGATCAACCCTGAGACCTGGGATCCCACCTTCGACAAAGGTAAGCTAAATGTCACTGAAAATTAGGACACAGAAAAATCCGAAAAGTAAAGCTATGGCTGGGAATCGAACTGGCTCGTCATTCCGTGACGCGTGCTATACCCCTACACCGCCCATAGCAGAAAGGTAAGCTCTTTAACCACGCAATTTATGGCGGGTCACTGATGGTACATGGAATCTCAACTTGACGGGTATCTTCATGCTTGCGCGGGCTATTCTAAAAGACCGGCGGGCCTCAACGTTGAGTTATTATAGAATTTAACAAAATGACGAAGTTAGGTTTGTCTGAAATTAAACTATCGTATTTCAGACATTTGTTTATGTATTATATCCGGTAAAGTTATGTATTGTGGCTCTCAGTATTTGTAATTTTTTAAATCACTCGTGCGTCCCTTACTCTCATCCACTCAAAGGTTGACTGAAAGAGATCCCTTAAAGGGATAAGTCCGCCTTTGTGCATGCATCTCAGCGTTTGTCAATTGTATTTGTTCTATGTTTATTTTCCACAGTAAAGATTTAACATACGAGTACATACATTTCGTAAACTGTTCAAAATTGTCACGAAACTTTTTTCTAAACAATACCAAAAACCTAGAACGCATAGAAAAATCCGAAAAGATAAGATAAGATAAGATAGATAACGTGTATTGTCATTATAACTTAACTTAAGAATTAACATTAGATTGTAAAGTAAAGCTATTGCCGGGAATCGAACCCGAATCCTCATGATGTCCTTCCGTGATGCCTGCTTTTACCCCTACACCACAGGTAGCAGGTATAGCCTTCGAATTTTTCCATCTGTAACCATGAGCGAATTTAGTCGCCTAGCGCCATCTGTGTGAATGATGTGTCACTACGGCATAAAGACAAACTCCCGTGGAACATTTACTGCTCACCAGGGGCAAGAGATGGCGTTGTTTTCAAAGATAGGTCCTATTAATGAATCAAGAATTTTACTTCTCGATTCTTTGATAGTACAAAACTTTTTGGTGCCCTTAGAGCTAGCCACAGAGCTACTAGTTTCTAGATGCTTGCTTCAAATCGTTTCTTCACTCACAGAAGGCAAAGATGAGCACCGCAAAGGTTTGCTCCATATGAAGATGGCGGAAGGCGCGAAGCTGCAGATGTGCTACTTGCTGCATCACCTAAACGACATCCAGCTGAGGCATCGCGTGGAATCCATCATAGCTTTCGCTCACGACTTCGTGGGCGATCTTCAAGGTGACCAGTTGAGGTTAGAATGGGATCCGTGACCTTAGAACTTTTGGTATATCTAGTGTATTTGTCCCCGAATCTTACTAATATTGTAATGCGAAAGTTTGTGAGGATGCGAGTGTGTATGTTTGTTTCTACTTCACGCTTAAACGATTGGACGGTTTTTGATAAAATTTGGAACGAAGATAGTTGGTGCCATAGATTAAAACGTAAGTGTTGTCCCGGAAAATGCATAATTCCCGCAGGGTAGAGATAAATATATCGAAAATTGCTAATTCTACGCGGACGAAGTCGCGGGCAGAAGCTAGTTGTTTATTGTTTAGCACCAATCTCTTTGGCTTCTAGATAAGAAAGAAAGAAAGAAAGAAAGAAAGAACCGTTTATTTGCTAGAACACGTAGAAAAGGATGTTAATTTAGCGCTGGAAGCAGTATTCAGCCGATACATCAGCATGCAAATTATAATAATACAATAAATCTGATGAAATGTCACAAATTAAAAACTAAAATTAACTAATCATTGCCTAATTTACATTAAATTAAATTAATTACATTTTGAAAAATCCATGAATTCCTTAACACTATAGAAACATTGTTCTTGCAACCAAATCGTCAATTTATTTTTAAAATCAAGACCATGATGTAGTGCCCGCAAATAAGCGTTGCCAGATTATGGAATTGTTCCCCGTTTAGCGGATATCCACGATTTTCGTAATTTCGAATTTACCCCACTGGCTTATTTGTGACATCCATGTTTTATATAATGTAATTTTTGTTGTTAAATAAATAAATCTAAATCTATTCTATCTTGTCTTATTCTAGACGTTACCAGGAAATCAAGCAGTCGGATCTGCCGAGTGCGGTGGCTGCCAAGAAGACCAGGGAGTTCCGTTGTCCACCACGTGAGCAGATGAATGCCATCCTAAGTAAGTATCTTAAAATACCCAGCAATAGGCGAAAATCTGGGCAATCATGTTATAGGCGATGCGGCTAGCAGCCCATCACTATTTTGATTCCTTTGTCCACCGAGGCTTGAAACGAGGCGAGACTTGAAAACGAGGATATCCTTTAATTAGGTGAGGCGGGGGGAAGGGGTAGCGCTGAATCTCACCAAATCTCGCGTGGTTCTAGGCAAATATGGTGTTATTTATAACAGGGCTGTTCTAAACTTTCTATCTCTTTCAGGCTTCAAGCACATGGAAGAGGAGGACAAGGACAACTGTCCGTGCGGCGAGGACCTGATATCCCGAATGAACGAGTTCCACGAAGGTCTGATGACGCATGTGTCGCTGAGTGCGCTGCAAGAGCCAGAGGCTGAGGTGAGAAGGAGATGGAAGATGGGCAAGCGAGAAGAGACCGCGTATTTACTTTATCTCTAACTAGCTTCTGCCCGCGACTTCGTCTGCGTAGAATTATACATAAAAACCTTCCTCTTGAATCACTCCATCTATTAAAAAAAACCGCATCAAAATCCGTTGTGTAGTTTTGAAGATATAAGCATACATAGGGACATAGGGATATAAGGACAGAGAAAGCGACTTTGTTTTATACTATGTAGTGATTTAAAATTTAGACATTTAGGATTATTTTTGGTTTAGATCGTTTCTTTTACTTTTTCTGTGTGTCTACTCTTGCTTAATACTTACTAGCTTCTGCCCGCGACTTCGTCTGCGTAGAATTATACATAAAAACCTTCCTCTTGAATCACTCTATCTATTAAAAAAAACGCATCAAAATCCGTTCAGTAGTTTTGAAGATATAAGCATACATAAGCGACTTTATTTTATACTATGTAGTGATGGGGTAGATAGGAGGTAACAAGACCTGAAGGCCAAGTTTACCGTGATTGTAGGCATATAGGTGGAAAGGGGAATCAAAATAGTGATGGGTTGCTAGCCGCATCGCCGGTAACATTATTGTCTCAATGGCCTTGTTCTGTGTGTTTTCTTTGCTGGTCTGGAACAGCATGGAAGAAATTTAATTTCATTCTTAGTTGATGTATAAATAAAAATGGATAAATAAAATTTATCTGGTGGTTAAGCTAATGTAATTTCCTTTGTGACAGGAGTCTACTGAACCGGAAGCGAAGCCAGGAGCTATCGGCAAGATATACACCATCATCAACACGGTTAAAGAGTTGGAAGAAGATCCCAAGGTACGTTTCCCATTTACAGTCCAACCATCGCAATGTGTGGCCAACACTAATGCAAGAATAACAAAGTGGCAACCTGAACGTGTGATCACTGTGGAACATTATGAAAAAAAAAACAATTTTATCTCAAAAATGCCTTACAGCTTTTTGAAAAAGCTAACTCAATCAAATCTGATGAAGCTGCTGGACCGGTTCTTAATAATGGATGGCTTTTGAATGAAAAAAATCGCATTGAAATCGCTCCATCCGTATTAGAGTTATGATGTCACAAACAGACAGACACACATAGACACATCGAGGTCAAACTAATAACACCTCTCTTTTGGCTTCGGGGGGTTAAAAATAACAATAACAAGCACCTGAACGTGTGATCACTGTGGAACATTATGAAAAAAAAAACAATTTTATCTCAAAAATGCCATACAGCTTTTTGAAAAACAGCTAATACTCAATCAAATCTGATGAAGCTGCTGGACCGATTTTTAATAATGGATGGCTTTTGAATGAAAAAAATCGCATTGAAATCGCTCCATCCGTTTTAGAGTTATGATGTCACAAACAGACAGACACACATAGACACATCGAGGTCAAACTAATAACACACCTCTGTCTGTCTGTCTGTCTGTCTGTTACCTTTTCACGCTTAAACCGCTGGACCGATTTAGTTGAAATTTGGTATACAGATAGTTTGAGTCCCGGGAAAGGACATAGGATAGTTTTTATCCCGGAAAATTGCATAGTTCCCGCGGGATAGCACAGCCCAAACCACTGGAATTTTTCAAATTTAAGGCGGAACAAAGTTCGCCGGGTCAGCTAGTGTTTTATGAAATCAATCCCGGGATTATTTCTATTTGATTGTTCAGAAAGACGTTAATCTGTCGTGCTGATGTGTGGGAATTTTTGGTATATAAGCGCTTGAACATCTGATCTCTGCATATTGTATAGCGAAATTGTTGACGTTTTTGTTGTAGCCCGTCGAAGAGCCGCCGCGCAAATCGCCGGAGGAGAAGTTCCGCAAGGTGCTGATCCAGACCATCGTGTCGTGGGCCGAGGAGTCGCAGATAGAGACGCCGAAGCTCGTGCGAGAGATGTTCAGGTATTAAGAGAACTACAGAAAGAAAGATGCGTCAACTATTTCTCGTTGATATTCTGTCCCATCAACGAGGGGAGAATAGTAGTGCAGTTTGTTAAAGGAAATCTTAGGTCTTGGTATAATAACATGCTTAGTAAATGACCAATTATAACAGAAGAGTATAATATAATATAATAGTAATGTACTTCGATCAACAATACAACTAGATTCACGGTGATAGCTCTGAAAACGGCTCCATGAAATAAGACCACAAAATAAATTTGTGGCCTTCTTTCTGACAGTACGCGCCAACCTCGGCCAACGTGAGGACGTGTCAAAATACCACAATGTGCGTTCAAAAATTGTAAAAACAGCCACCGAAACACTAAGGTTTCGGAAGGAATATCTTTCTTTAAGTAAGTACAAGTCAGTATTTCATAAAGTACGTGATAATTTGCAGTTTACATTTTAAAATCAATAATTTATTGTTTGGCAATGATGGCCCACCATCTTGACAATTATCGGTGGTTTTAGAACAAGAAATTCATGGAGTAGTTCTCGTTTTAAAATAAAATATATATTGTTTTTTTTTTTGTAGATTTCCTAGTGATCCTTTTTGCTGTGCGGAATGGATAACTATTTTGCGAGAGAAAGAGAAAAACTGTGGGCGTTTCGGAAAATCCTTTCTTAGTGTTCCCCTACACTCCCCAAGGGAACTTGAAGGCCAAATTTCAGTTTTATACGACCAGTAAAACGAAAAATCGATCCCGTAGAACTGAATATATAAATCCCGTTTTTTTCCCGTGGGAATTTCCAAAAATCCTTCCTTAGTGGATGCCTACATTGTATAAGGTATCTATGTGCAAAATTTCAAGTCTCTAAGTCCAGTAGTTTGGGCTGTGCGTTGATATATAGTTGTCAGTCAGTCAGTCAGTCAGGACTTTGAATTTTATTAGCTTATAGTAAATTTCAAATTAAATTTTGCACATAAATTCGGAAAAACTCAGGAGGTGCGAGGCCTGGTTTGAAACCACGACTTTCTGCTTGAGAGGCGGTAGGTCGAACAACTAGGCTACTACGGTTGTTGCCTGGCTGGGCCTGCGTGGGAACTATGGCCCAATCCCTCTCGTTGTTAAAGGAAGCCTGTGCCAGCAGTGGGACGTAGATAGGCTTAATTATTAAAATTCATGTTTGTTAGAAGTCCGTAGGTCTTAGAGTGGTGCCTGCAGTGGTTCAAGCGAAGGAGACTCAATGAAGATTCAGCATGGACATTGCATAACGTATATTTATCAAAATAATGTTCACAATGTGGTTTTGTCTTAATTAACAATAGAGCTAACACAATAACGTGCATGTCGTCTTGAGACAGCAGAAGAGAAAAAAAAACCAGAGACATATAGGAAGATGATAGAGCTTAAGTGTTACCATAAACAAAATACAATTAAATCTTTCCATGCATTCACATTGTGGACCCATACACTATCCAACACTTCCCCTTATGGTTCACAATGTGTCAAATAAAATAAACACAACTTATAAAAGAAACTCTACATTTGCTCTACTATGCAAAAATAAAGAGCTCTACATTTGCTCTACTATGCAAAAATAAAGAGCTCTACATTCGCTCCACCATATCAAAATAAAGAGCTCTACATTGTCACAACTATATAAAAATAAAGAGCCCTGTCTCTACCACATAAACAAAAAAACTTTACTCAAGATATAACAATATGACTCTTTTTGTTCTGTGACAAAAACAATACACAAAATGTTTACATCTCCCAATAATACTAAATATGTGAAATATGAAAAATGAAGTTAAACTTTACTTATTTCACATTCACATTCCCCATTAGATCAGAAATATAAAACTTAAGTTACATTCATAGCTTGTACAAAACACTCATGCTTGACTCTACCTAAAGGTTTAGTTAACACATCCGCAAGCATTTGGTTAGTAGGCAAGTATTTTACATTTATTACATTTTTGTTGATAAGATCCTTAACATAGTGATATCTTAAGTCTATATGTTTAGTGCGCTTATGGCAGTATTCTTTAACTTGTAATAATTTTTGCGCACTTTGATTATCATTAAAAACTGTATACACCATTTCTTTACTATGTTTAGGTATAATTTCGGAAAGTAAACTTTGAATGAAAGATATATCTTTACACACGTCGCTGATCGCAAGGTATTCTGCTTCCGTGCTAGATAATGCGACACACCTTTGTTTACGTGCCTCCCAGTTAACTGTATCGTTGCCTAACTTTATAACAAAACCAGTATATGACTTCCTATCGGTGACGTCATTAGCCCAGTCTGCGTCAGTATAAGCATTTAAGAACCAATTCTTACTCCTATGAAAACATAATGAATAGTGAATTGTGCCTGCCAAATAACGCAGAATACGTTTTGCGGCTAACCAATGAGTTCTGTTAAAACAATTATAGAACTGGCTAAGTTGACTACAGGCGTACGATATATCCGGCCGTGTACAGACTGACAAGTACATCAGGCAACCAAGGAGCTGACGATAATTATAAGTGTCATCCTGCAAACTAACATTATTTTCACATTTCAGTAGTTTACAGTTTACTTCCATTGGTGTGGACACAGCCTTACAGTTTTCCATATTAAAGCGAATAAGTAATTTACGTATGTATTGGGTTTGATCAAGTCTTAAAATGCCTTTAACTCTATCTCTAGTAATATTCATGCCTAGGCAACTTTTAAGAGTACCCAAGTTCTTTACATTAAATTCACTTTCAAGGACTGAAACTAAATTAATCTTATTACAGCTATTGGAACTGCTGAACAAATAGAAATCATCTACGTACAGAGCAATGATTACCAGATCATTACCAGTGCATTTTATATAAACACACGGTTCACATTTAGACTGAATAAACTCATGCTTGAGCAAGAGACCATTTATTTTGCAGTTCCACATCCTGCTTGCCTGTTTAAGGCCATAAATGCTTTTCTTTAATAAACACACCTTGTTAGGATGCTTATCATTAAAACCTATTGGTTGCTCCATATATATAACTTCATTTAGATCGCCATTAAGGAATGCAGTCGCGACATCTAAATGATCTATATTTAAATCTAATTGATTAGCAATAGAGAACAAAATTCGCATGGTGCAGTGACGTACGACTGGAGAGAAGGTTTCCTGATAATCTATGCCTTCCCGTTGTGTGAAACCTTTAGCAACTAGGCGGGCTTTGTAACGGTCAAAATTACCAGAAGCATCATATTTTGCTTTATAAACCCATTTACATTTAATTATGTTCTTGTCTATTGGCCTGTTGACTAGTTCCCATACATTATTCTCAACAAGGGAATTGTACTCACATCTCATAGCGTTCTGCCACTCCATGCTACACGAAGAGCTCATTGCCTCTTCATAAGTAAGTGGTTCATCAATGAGAGGGTTCTCATTCAACAAAAAACTAGTGTCATAATCTAAAAGATGTTTAGGCAGTACATTACGTGTAGAACGAACGGGCCGACCAGTGCGCGAAGCGACAGTCACAGGACTAGTCACGGCTGCTGCTGGGGATGTGGTCTCGCTTGGCGACTCTAAAGGCTCTGCGCTCGAGTCGTCTGCAGACAACACAGCTGGGCTGGACTCATCTTCGCTCCCTGTACGGTACTCTCCATCTGAGATTGACAAACAACCACTATTATTATTACTATTAGATACATTAATATTATTCAATTCATTATCATTTACATTAATATCATTATTTGAATCTATATTATATGTATCACAGTTCTGTTTTGTATCACAGTCAAAATTATAAAAATTTATCTCTTCGCTGTCAGGTTGTAAGGATTTTAAACTGGGATTGTAGAATTTATTTTCAATAAATGCTGCATTGCGAGAAATAATAACTTTTGTAGGATGTAAGGGATCAGCTAGTCGATAACCCTTAGTAGTTTCACTATAACCTACAAAGATATATTCCTTCCCCTTAGCGTCTAGCTTATCCCTTTTATGGTCAGGAACTAAAGAAAAAACAGTGCAGCCAAATACCCTGAGGTGGCTGAGATCGAGTTTCAATCCAGACCAAACCATTTCAGGAATTTGCCCAGACAAAGCAGCAGTAGGAGATCTATTTTTTAAGTATAGTGCTGTCATTACAGCTTCTCCCCAATAACGCTTATCTAGACCTGCATGTTGCAGCATGCAACGCACTTTTTCAAACAAAATTCTATTCAAACGTTCCGATATTCCATTTTGGGCAGACGAATATGGAACGATGGTCTGGTGAATAATACCTTCACGTTGTAAATACTGTTTGAAATTTAAGCTAGTATATTCACCACCATTATCGCTTCGCAAGCATTTAATAGGCAAATTAATCTGTTTTTCAACTAAGGCTTTAAATTGAATAAAATAATCCATTACCTGGGATTTATTTTTCATTAGATATCCAAAGCTTTTTCTCGTAAAGTCATCAGTGAATGTGACGAGGTATCTCGCTCCACCCCAGCTAGCCACTGGCAATGGTCCACAGACATCGCTATGAATGAGCTCCAGCGGTTGTGTTGTTCGGCTTGAGCTTGCTTTCGGAAAAGATTCGGCCGTAAGCTTCCCCTTGAGACAAGCCTCACATTTGTTTTGAACTGCATCCTGAAACACAACACCACAAACATGCTTTCTTAGCCTATTCATACCTGCAATATTCATGTGACCAAGCCTTTGATGCCATAAATCCACCTTGGATGAGGCACTGGCAGCAACAGCAGCACTCGGTGTCTCCTGCCCATCTCGCAGAAGCAAAGAATGCATCCTATTGAGAGAGTTACCCTCACATACATACCCATCTAATTTATAAATGCCATTAGAACAAGTTGCTTTTAATAAATAATTGCCAAAAGTTTCACAATCCCTATCATAAATATAACAACCATCATCTTTAAATCTTACAGTAAAACCGTTTTGACATAATTTGGATACTGATAAAAGATTTGCAGATAAATTAGGGACAAACATGACATTGTAAAAAATTCTAACCTCTTTGTTTATGACAATGTGAAGATCTCCAGTACAAGTGCTAGTCATTTGTTGATTATTGGCTGCAGCAATAACTTGAACACTAGTGTCTTTAATGTTTGACAATAAGTCTTTGTTGTTGCACATGTGACTCGATGACCCGCTGTCAACAAAAACTTGAGTAGAACGCTGAGCAAGGAAAGCAGTATTGGGCTCCTGATTATCTTTCTTCTTCTGTAGTTTGTCACGACGCAATTTGAAGCATTTGGGTTTAATGTGACCATTCTTACCACAGTACTTGCAAACTAGTTGTTTCTTGGTCACAAACGCAGTATTTGAAGAAGTTTCATTCGACCCATTTTTCCTTTGTTCTTCTTGTAGAAGTCTGCTCCTCACGAGTTCACTCTGAAGTGACGATGCCATACACAGCGTTTCAAGATTGGATACCAGTGAATCATATCCTTGTGGCAAGCCGCTAAGCAGGATTTCAGCTATTTCCTGATCTTCAATTATTTTTCCTATGTCTGCCAATTGATGCACAAGTGACATCACCTTTTCAATGTACTCAGACATGGAATTAAAATTGCTATAATCGATTCTGTGAAGTTGCCGTAAGAGGAGAACACGCCTGTATAAACCGCGATCCTCAAAAACATCCGACAGCTTACTCCAAGCTTCACTAGCGGTTTTGGCTTCACGCACGTACTGGTACAGACACGGTTTTATTGTCAAACACAAGCGAGCCAGCGCACGTTGATCGCGCGCGACATCAGCGCCTGTGATTGTGTCCGACGTCGATCTTTCGACTAAATCCCACAAACCTTCTAATTTCATGAACATTTTTAATGTGAACTTCCAGCTATGATAGTTGGAGGCTCCCTCCAACTTCTCCACCGCGCCAGATCCGCTCAACATAACAGCCGATGTTGGCGTGCTCGCGCCAGGCCATTGCTCCATGCCCGGATTCGAAATATTAGCACCGCCGGTAGCAGGCATCCTCGCTGAGCAATCTGCGCGTTAATTTCGCTTGTTCCGAAAATGCAGGCAATTGATGCACTAGGGTTACCTTGGGCTGGGCCGCAGAACCTGTTAGAAGTCCGTAGGTCTTAGAGTGGTGCCTGCAGTGGTTCAAGCGAAGGAGACTCAATGAAGATTCAGCATGGACATTGCATAACGTATATTTATCAAAATAATGTTCACAATGTGGTTTTGTCTTAATTAACAATAGAGCTAACACAATAACGTGCATGTCGTCTTGAGACAGCAGAAGAGAAAAAAAAACCAGAGACATATAGGAAGATGATAGAGCTTAAGTGTTACCATAAACAAAATACAATTAAATCTTTCCATGCATTCACATTGTGGACCCATACACTATCCAACAATGTTAATATTTGTATTTGTAAATATCTGTCAAATAAAAAAATTCTGAGTTATATACTTAATTACGACTCCATTATTACCCTGTTCCTCAAATAGAATGACATCTTTTTGAAACGAAGGTAGTTCTTTTGTTTATCGACCGCTTTCGCTCGTCTTGTGACGAAACGTCGTAAGTATTATATACAATTATAATTATTTGGATCTTTGTTGCTTAGACTTAAGGTTTATTTTACGTTAATAAAGAAGGTAAAACAGATATAGCTATAAGCATAAGCAACAGGGCCACTTTTTCGCTTTGATTTTGTATGGGACCGTGAATCTAGTTGTATTGTTGATCGAAGGTAATGTATGAAAAGATTTTAGCAACTTATGAGCTTTCAACATAAAATCTAATCAACTCTAATCTCCTTTTGGCCTGTCCTTCTTCCTCTTCCAAAACTTATTCGAAATCCTTTACTGTACACTCGGCTAGGCTGTGGAATCGCTTACCAACCTCCATCAGGCAATCTCCCTCCATAGTATCGTTAAGGGAAGGTTTGAAGAAGATATGGCTCGCACCACCATCTTAAATTAATGGAAATATTCCTTTGTTTATTGCGCTCTTTAATTATTTATTTTATGTAGTATATTTTATTGATATATATTATAGATAGTATAAAGTAGTTTATTGACTGGTAGGTTTTAGGAGTTTATGTATTATATTCGGTAAAGTTATGTATTGTGGCTCTCAGTGTTTGCAATTTTTAAACTCACTCGTCCATCCCTAATATAATACTCCTTTCATCCACTCAAAGGTTGACTGGAAGATATCCCTTAAAGGGATAAGTCCGCCTTTGTGCATGTATCTCAGTGTTTGTCAATTGTATTTGTCTTGTTTATTTTGCACAATAAAGAGTTTACATACATACATAATTACCGTGAGACTTAATCATAATTACACATAAACGGATAACTCACGTATAAAAAGTCGAGTATTTTTTTTGTATTTTTTTTTATACGTGAGTTATCCGTTTATGTGTAATTATAACTTATGAGCTATCTATCAGGTGACTTCGATATGGTAATTGTGTACAATGAACAAAAACTTCTTTTTTCACCAGCCTTTTGGTCCGCCAATACGATTCAGTTGGCGAGCTGATCCGCGCCCTGGAGAAGACCTACGTCATCAACGCGAAGACCAAGCTGGACGTGGCGGAGATGTGGGTGGGGCTCAGCCAGATCCGGGCGCTGCTGCCCGTGCAGATGAGCCAGGAGGAAGAAGAGCTGATGAGGAAGAGGCTCTGGTGAGTAGACCAAGCTAGAAGACAAGTTGGAAAGGCTTAGTAGACCTGATAAATACTGTTTGAAATAACCTTCACCACTGAGTTTTCTACAATTTTTTTTTTTTTTTTTTTTATATATGAATAGGAAGGCAAACGAGCAAGTGGGTCACCTAATGGTAAGTGATCACCACTGCCCATAGACACCCGCAAACCCGGAGGGATTGTAGATGCGTTGCCAACCTAGAGGACTAAGATGAAATGCCTCTTGTGCCCGTAATTTCCCCGGCTGTCTTACTCTCCACACCGAAACACAGCAGTGCAAGCACTGCTACTTAGCGGCAGGATTAGCGAGTAAGATGGTGGTAGCGATCCGGACGGACCTTGCACAAGGCCCTACCACCCGCAACACACACACGCACAAATATACGACCCTATTAATTTTAATTTATGCTTGTTTACAGGAAACTTGTCAACAATCACACGTTCTTCCAGCATCCAGATTTAATTAGGTAATTTTATATGTACAGCATCATAATAGCATCTATTATGACCTTGTGAGTCCCGACTTTTTCTAACAGATATTTCATCTATCTTCAAACTTTGGGAATTGTTTAGTGACATAAAGATGAGGCGGTTACGTGACGTGTGTTACTAAATATGTCTCTCTCTCTCTCTCAGGGTGCTCCGCGTGCACGAGAACGTGATGGCGGTGATGATGAACACGCTGGGGCGGCGCGCGCAGGCGCAGTCCGACGCCGCGCCCGCCTCGCCGCCCACGGCCGAGGACAAGGAGAAGGTACTAGAAAAAATCCCCCAAGAGCCCATCGGTCTCACGCTCTGAGGGCACAAATTAAAACATTTTTTTTTTATCTTGTAACCCGAAACAACCGCTTGTTCCCTGTACATAACTATTTTACACAACCAAGACATTCTAAGGTAAAATAAAGACTAATGCTTCATTAAAACAAACATGTTCGCGGCTTAGGGGTGGCCTGAGCCCCCCCCCCCCCGCCCCACCTAAACCTAAATTGACCCAAATTAGTCATCCTACATTGGTTTTACCAGTGCCGGTTATGTAACTTGGTTATGTTCGAGGAACAAGCTGAAACAGCGGTATCTTAAAAAAAACCTGCCAAGTGCGAGTCGGACTAGCGCATCGAGGGTTCCGTCCATTTGTCAAGTTATTATTAAATCCAGTGTTTTTTAAATTACAACTGTCTAGCTATCACGGTTCATGAGATATATCCTGGTGACAGACGGACAGACAAACAGATGGACCGGATCCGGAATGACAAACACTGATCTCGCTTAGAGGGAAGCGGCCCTGGGCTCTTAATCGTTCTGGAATTCAACAGTTTTTTATTCCCTCACCTCACCAGGACACGTCCCACGAGATGGTGGTGGCCTGCTGCCGCTTCCTCTGCTACTTCTGCCGCACGGGCCGCCAGAACCAGAAGGCCATGTTCGACCACTTCGATTTCCTCCTGGAGAACTCCAACATCCTGCTCTCGCGGCCCTCGCTGCGGGGGTCAACGCCCCTCGACGTGGCGTACTCCAGTCTCATGGAGAACACTGAGCTGGCTCTCGCTCTCAGGTGAGATTAGAGACATCTCCGGCTGTAAATGTCCCACTGCTGGGCACAGACATCTCAAAATGAGCTTGGGCTAGGGTTTTGACGTAGATAAATACATATTCTGAATTTTTATGTCAAAGTATAGGTATAAAAAAATACAAAAAGATCGTGTGTTAATAATTAAATGAAAAAATGTAATCGGATACAATAAAACATGACAATATACACGTTAAAGAAATTTAAATTAAAAAAATATAGTAATGCTCAGTTCTGTTCTGTTTTTCAGTCCATTATGGTTGTCTGGTAGTGATCGCTCTGTAGCGATAAGGCCGTCTATTCTTGTAATATTCTGTATACTTTTTTTGGTTGCTATATGTGATGTTCAATAAAGAGTTATTTTATTGTATTGTATTGTAAATGGAATTTTAAAAAAATATGGGTAAAAATCTTAGGAATTATTTTATAGACGATGCTGCTAGCATCCCATCACTATTTTAATTGCCCTTTCCACCTATACGCCCACAATCATGCTAAACGTGGCCTTTAGGTCTTGTCACCTTAAGCTCTGTTACCCCGTGAGAGATAAAGACGTGATTTATGTGTGTGTGTAATTTAACAATAGATTTCAATGTATTTTATATTGTTAACAGAGAACACTACCTGGAGAAGATAGCTATCTATTTATCCCGCTGCGGGCTTCAGAGCAACTCGGAGCTCGTTGAGAAAGGCTACCCGGACCTCGGCTGGGACCCTGTCGAGGGTGAACGCTACCTCGACTTCCTGAGGTTCTGTGTCTGGGTAAGACATTTTTTTATAACGACCTGTCGACCTGCACCGAGCTGATAATAGAATGAAACATAAATATGTTTCATAAAATTATAATAAATTTAGTATATTAGAAAATATAATAAAAATGGGTTGGCTAAAAAAACCTGGACAGACTATTTAAATATATTACATATACATATATTTATATATCTATTGATTTATAAATATAACATATCTGTAATAGAAAAGTAATGTAATACTATCATATTAAACAATAGAACATCAATGAAATAAATATATTTAAATATATATTTATTGACTTATATAAGAATACTAGTATATAAGAATATATCTATAATAGAAAAAAAATTGTAACTCAAAATATGATAATGTAAATAATAACCATGCCTTCACTTCACTACATTTACTGCAAATAAATATATTATTAGTATTATAATTATTATGAAGAAAAAATACTCTGTTCATGATTTTTTTAGCCAACCCATTTTTAATATATTTTCTAATATACTAAATTTATTAATATGTTTCATTCTATTATCAGCTCGGTGCAGGTTGACGTTATATTCGGATCTTACACTAATACGTCAAGGAAGGCAAACGCGCAAATTACTTGACTCACGGACATTTGTGGCATCGGAGCTTTGCAGAGGCATTGCTAACCTATTTCGTTGAGAAAAAAAAACAACTGATGTCGGTAATTTTACTGACTGTTAAGTTTAAAAAAAAATCACAACTACCTTAATATGTTTTAGGGTAAGGACCAAAAAGTTGGACCAATGTTAGTGGTAACAACACAAAATTCTTACTAGCACGTTTTTTTTTTTATTATTTATTATTTATTGGGAAACAAACAGCTTAAAATTAAAACTTAACATATAGACAAATTCAATTAACGCATCAGCCAAAACAGTCTCCACCTGTAGTTAATTCCGAATGAAATCTTATGCTCAAAAAAAAAAAAAAAAACAATTAGACAATTATAAGTAGATTAATGCCGAGGCCTGGGAAGTAGCCAATTGCTGGTTGAGTAAGTTGTTTAAAAACACGAACCGCAGGTGAGTGTTCTTTAAAGGTTACAAATTCATGCAAATGCTCTTCCAGCTGAGGCAGATATAATGTTTGAATAAATTTTGCACTAAACTTCCTCGCAACTTGGTGGTTTTCACGTTCCCGCCTTTTTTATTAAGTTTTTTTTATGTCATCTGTCACCGTAAGCCATTGATAAAAACGTTAGACTCGAACAAAACGCGCACTCCTCGGCCATCGACTTGGCTGTATGACATTGTTGTTCATTATTCCATAGTCTCTGACTTTAAAAAAAGTTTGAAACAAATGAAAAACAATCCAGCAATCCGATTTATGGTCAGAAAATAGCGCCTGCAATGTAATTCGGCCGTCAACAAGGCCCTTCGTGTTGTGTTACTTTGAATACATTGACGACACTTACGACAATATTTGAGAAAAGCTAATTTTCATATCACAACGGAAATGTTCATGCTAATTTTCTTCTTACCCTAGTCCGTTTTTTAACCTACTGTTTCTTCTATGACTTATATCCCAGGTGAACGGCGAGAGCGTGGAAGAGAACGCGAATCTTGTGATCCGTCTGCTGATCCGGCGGCCGGAGTGCCTCGGCCCGGCGCTGAGGGGCGAGGGCGAGGGCTTGCTGAAGGCCATCGTGGACGCCAACAAGATGAGCGAGCGCATCGCTGACAGGCGGAAGCTGCGGGAGATAGAGCAGGAGGGCGATACCACTGTGAGTGAGGGGTGCATCGGGTGGTCTAATTATTATTTAGTCTAATGATCGTTTAGTAAAGTGATGACAAAATACAAAACTACTTCCATGCTGGGATGGGAGCAAAGAAAAAACAGAATGTACCAGTTGCTTCTCGTCACTCAGAGAGTAATTTGAAAACTACTCACGAGAAATTAGCGCTCCGTGTTTTATCGGTAAAAAGAAAATGTAAATAAAATATGTGTATTTCTACATCAATATGTGTGTATTTGTGTATGTGTATTTGGAGTTTGTAATTGTGTCGTACAGACACATCATTCAAACAGATGACGCTTAGCGACAAAAAATCGCATAGTAACAAGGTCACGTGACAGCTAGTAACAGGTGGAAAAATTCGAAGACTACCCACCTATGGGTGGTGTAGGGGTATAGCGTTACGGAATGACGAGGATCCGGGTTCGATTTCCGGCCATAGCTTTACTTTTCGATGTGTCCTAATTTTCAGTGACATTTTTTTATTATTATTTCTACTGTTTCTTATTTAAAATTACCACAGCACCAAAAATATTATTTATGACATTGAATGCATTCAATGAAAAATACGAGCAAATATTTATTTTTATTTTAGTGTGTATCTGAAGTGGCCTTTATTTTTTTTGAAATATTATAGTTATTTAATTTGCCAACAGTTCAGCCATCCGCTTCCGGAGTCGGATGATGATGAAGACTACATAGATACAGGAGCCGCCATCTTGAATTTCTACTGCACACTCGTCGACTTGTTGGGGCGGTGTGCGCCCGACGCTAGCGTCATTGCACTGGTTTGTAACACATGGATGAATTAATCAATAGAGTATTAATACAGTCTCTTCAAATTTGATTAATTAATGTGTACCAAATTTCAAGTCCATCTAAACGCAACAAGTGGGCTTAGGACTCAAACAAATACAGTGCATCAAGGCCGCTTAAGCCTTTGATTTAGCATTTTAAACAGTTTTTTTTTATATAAGAGGGGGTAAACGAGCTGACGGGTCACCTGATGGAAAGCAATCACCGTCGCCCAGGGACACCTGCAAGACCTGGGGAATCACAAGTGCGTTGCCGGCCCTTTGAGGAACAGGAAGGCTCGCTTTTTAAAGATCCCTAAATTGTACCGCTCAGGGAATGTTGCAGCAGGAAATTGGCTCCAGATCTTTACCGTGCGAGGAAAGAAATTGCGTTTAAAACGCACGGTACTTGACTGCCAACCATCAAGACTATAGCCAAGACTGAAACCATTCAAGGAACTAATTCTAATAGTTTTTTGTGGTAAACGTTCTGTATTTACGGGGAAAGCGACCGGAAAATCAGACACGAGTATCTGCTAGACGAGCTATAATTCGACTAACTTAAGCCGGGTGCAACCAACAAAACTGCCCTCAAACTTAATAATAACACGTTCCAATCGACCCCAGTCTACCCTGCTGTTCCTGACAGGGCAAGAACGAGTCGCTCCGCGCGCGCGCCATCTTGCGCTCGCTGGTGCCACTGGAAGACCTGCAGGGCGTGCTGAGCCTGCGCTTCACGCTCAACAACCCCGCCGCCGGGGAGGAGAGGCCCAAGTCTGGTAAGGCGCTGATCAATAATCTAACCTAAAAATATACACTGTGACTTTGTGAACATGTCTAATCTTTTTTTATGAATTGTGTTTGTTTCTTTATTTACTTACTTGCTATGTATTAGTATACATACATATGAAAATGAAAATTTATATTTGCAAATTGGCCGCCAAGGGCTCTTTTACATGTCTTTTTGAAACTACCAGCGCATTCGGAAAGACCATCATTGCCAAGAAGAATGCGCCGCAAGACACTTGGCATAAAGTCATTTTTTCAAAATAAAATACAGTAAGAATACTTAAATTAAATACATTTATAAAAGGGATGTATAAGGTCCTCGAGCCTTAAATTATATTAATCTATAGTAGAGATGTATAAAGTCTCTACTAGTCGAAACAAAAAATAATAATAAGTTCAGTGGAGGTGTAAAACGCCTCGTTCAGTGGAGGTGTATACCTCACCACGTATCACCAATGGGGAGTGGGGGGGGGGGGTATAAAGTGCTAAAAAAACATCACATGATGAAAGGACGGCCCCTTACCACGTCCTTTTCTTAACTGACAGTTAACAGACGTATATTTGTTCTCGATGACTCTGTAACCAATAGCTCCCCGCAGATATGCCGTCAGGCCTCATCCCTGGTCACAAGCAGAGCGTGGTGTTGTTCCTGGAGCGCGTGTACGGCATCGAGACCCAGGAGCTGTTCTACAGGCTGCTGGAGGAGGCCTTCCTGCCGGACCTGAGGGCAGCCACCATGCTGGACCGGGTAAGAGTTCGAGTTGAATAGAGCCCGGAATTGTCTCAATCTAGCTAGTGTTAGAAACACTTATTTATCGATATCGAATATTATTATATTTAAAAAATTATATCGATTTATTTTTACATCAATTTATAATCATTCGCGACAGTAAACCTTAACAATAAACCTCCCCAGTTTATTTGTTTTTTTCTTTTCTTTTTTATTATTTTTTATATATATTAGTATAAATTGATAGTTTATTTGTGTATATTATATTTGTATACTACATTTTAACCGTGGTAGCCTAGTGGTTTGACCTGTGGCGTCTCTAGCCAGGGTCGTGGGTACGAGCCCGCCGGGTTCGCACCTCTGAGTTTTTCGGAATTTATGTATACTACATTTGAAATTTACCATGAGCTTTTCGGTGAAGGAAAACATCGTGAGGAAACCTGTACACATCTGCTAAGCAATTCAATGGTGTGTGTGAAGTTCCTAATCCGCACCAGGCCCGCGTGAGAACTATAGCCCAAGCCCTCTCATTCTGAGAGGAGGCCTGTGCCCAGCAATGAGACGTATATGGCCTGGAGATTAGACTATATTAAAAAAAACCATTTCGTCAATAAACACAAATAAAGTATTGTTTTCGTTTTTAAAACGAAAAGTTAAAAGTTATGTTTACTTTTATAATGAATCATTATTTGTAGAACGACGGTTGCGAGTCAGACATGGCGCTGTCCATGAATCGTTACATCGGAAACTCCATCCTGCCACTCCTCATCAAGCACGCCAACTTCTACAACGAGGCTGAGAACTACGCCAGTCTATTGGATGCCACACTGCACACAGTTTACAGGCGAGTACACACACTACTACCACAGACTAGCTAGGGGCGGTACCATGACGTCTTCATTTTACGTGGTAGCTGTCATTTTTGACAGTTCTTGTATGGATCTGACAGCGAGCGATCAAATTCTTTTTTTCTTTCTCTCCAGATATTTTAAAGTTCTTTCCGTTAAGTTGTAGGCCTATAAAATACGTATGGTTAACTCTTGATTGTACAGTCAAGTGTAATAATATGTATCTAGACAAAGATTCAAAAATAAGTACCATACGCTCTTATACCAGCTTAATAAGTTCGTGGGACATATTTTTGAGAAGTTCCTATCAATACTTATTTTTGCACTTGACCGTACATAAACACATGATAATAGTGAACACAGGACAAAACAAATGCACAAAGGCATGGTGGCTAGCCGAATCTATTTTGTCCACAGGCTATCAAAGAACCGTATGCTAACCAAAGGGCAGCGTGAGGCGGTGTCAGACTTCCTAGTGGCGCTTACGTCCGCTATGCAGCCTTCCATGTTGCTCAAGCTGCTGCGGAAACTGACAGTCGACGTGTCGCGGCTTTCAGAATACACCACAGTCGCTTTGAGGGTAAGACCCAAGTATATAATATGGCTATAACATGACCCTTAATTTGGCAATCTAAACAATAATATACAAGTTCTAAGAATACCTTTTTGTATTTTTTTAACACAGGATTTTTTGGACTGTAATATTACGATGGGGATTGAACCGTGTTTTTTTTTTAATTTTGTTTAATTTTTATAAAAAAAAATATATGTATCGTTTTAAACGCAATCCAGACACGAATTTTTTTTTTTTTTTTTTTTTTTTTTATGTGAATAGGAAGGCAAACGAGCAAGTGGGTCACCTGATGGTAAGTGATCACCACTGCCCATAGACACCCGCAACCCCGGAGGGATTGCAGATGCGTTGCCAACCTAGAGGATTAAGATGAAATGCCTCTTGTGCCCGTAATTTCCCCGGCTGTCTTACTCTCCGCACCGGAACACAGCAGTACAAGCACTGCTACTTAGCGGCAGGATTAGCGAGTAAGATGGTGGTAGCGATCCGGACGGACCTTGCACAAGGCCCTACCACCCGCAAATGAATGAACTCTATTAGGCTATTTACGCTATGCGTTGGCCTTAGTTTGATATATACCCTGCTTGTTTAGCTCCTGACCCTCCACTATGAGCGCTGTGCGAAGTACTACGGCAGCTCGGGTGCTGGCGGCTCCTCGGATGAAGAGAAACGTCTGACCATGATGCTGTTCAGCAATATCTTCGACTCGCTCAGCCAGATGGACTATGATCCCGAGCTGTTTGGAAAGGCTCTGCCCTGCCTCATTGCTATAGGTGAGAGCGCTTGATGAGTGCAAGAAAAGGAATGAAGACATTTGTTCGCTTCTGTAAACACTCAAATATTCTTATATTACTTACATGCAATTTTACAGAAAACAAACAAAAAACACAGACATGGAAATAGATCATCAGTGTAATTAATGATAAGAGGTTATGGGCATTAATCTACCTAATATCTTAATGAAATTTATTACTAGGTAAAGTCGAGTTCTTACACATCTGTACAGCCGACCGTTCAAAAATATCTACACAGACCTTAATTTCAGTGACATAAGAAGCGTGTTCAGATGTTTTTGAATAGTTGGCTGCATAAATATTGGATAATTCTACTGTACAAGTCACTTAATCACGCTCAAAATATATTGTTTAAACCATAGATACATTATTTATTATTACACATAGAGTATTGGTCCAGTCTATTTACGTAATTTTTTTTCAAGGTCAAGGTCAACTTACCCACGTGAGGAGAAGTAAACCATGAGTTTATGTTACAGGTTGTGCGTTGCCTCCTGACTACTCTCTTTCCAAGAACTACGATGACGAGTTCTATGGAAAAGAACACCAATCGACAGGTAATATTTTTAATATACTTTTTATGTAAATTTTCTTAACTGTAAAGACTATATTTTTTTGTGTATTACAAAGGAGAGTAATGCAAACAGATTGGATTTGTTTATATTTTAAAACTGATACCTATCTATGTTGCGTTAGGTAAATTCAACGGAGCATTATTGTTTTTCAAGATTTTTTTTGGATTGACAACGTGACAGTAGATCAGTCAGTAGAGTGATGATACGGGAGGTACTGAAACATCACGGGATTTTAATAACATTTTGTATAATTTGTAACATTCATCATATGAAGAGTATTTTGTAGCATACATACATATATCACGTCTTTATCCCTTACGGGGTAGACAGAGCCTAAGGTAACAAAGACTTAAGGCCACGTTTAGCGTGATTAAGGGCGTATAGGTGGAAAGGGAAATCAAAATAGAGATGGGTGACTAGCCGCATCGCCTATAACATGATCCCCAAGACTTTCGCCCATTCCCTCGGTGGGCTTTTACAATCTGCACGGGAAGAGAAGCCACCGGTACATTCTATGCTCCTAGACCAGCATGGAAGTGACTGAAAAGTTTCTTTGCAGAGGTGTGTGTCAACTTCAACCCATAATTGCTGAACATCTTTTAATCTTTTAATCTTGTAATTGTGTCGTACAGACACATCATTCAAACAGATGACGCTTAGCGACAAAAATTCGCATAGTAACAAAGGTCACGTGACAGCTAGTAACAAGTAGAAACATTCGAAGACTACCCACCTGCTATGGGTGGTGTAGGGGTATAGCACGCGTCACGGAATGACGAGGATCCGGGTTCGATTCCCGGCCATAGCTTTACTTTTCGGATATTTCTATGTGTTCTAATTTTCACTGACATTAGTTTTCACGTTCTGTATATTAAGAGAGGTGTGTAACAGCGTTTATTTGTATCAGGAGGCCCAGATAATCCTCAGTACGATCCTAACCCGATCAACACGTCGTCTGTCGCGCTCAACAACGACCTCAACACGATCGTGCAGAAGTTTTCCGAGCACTATCACGACGCGTGGGCGTCCAGGTAAACCACCATTGACCCTGCAAGAGAGAGAGAGAGAGAGAGAGAGAGAGAGAGAGAGAGAGACGATTTATTTACGCACATTCAATACACATGGAGATACCTACATACATTTGAACATACATACCAGTGGCGTGACGTCCATAGAACTCGATTCCCACCGGCTTGCCTATTTTAAAGCAGTTGGGCACTTTTATTGCGCAGAATTAGGAGAAAGTTTAGTTAAATGCCCTTTGGCTTGCCTTCTGATATACTTTTTTTTTTTTTTTTTATGAATAGGAAGGCAAACGAGCAAGTGGGTCACCTGATGGTAAGTGATCACCACTGCCCATAGACACCCGCAACCCCGGAGGGATTGCAGATGCGTTGCCAACCTAGAGGACTAAGATGAAATGCCTCTTGTGCCCGTAATTTCCCCGGCTGTCTTACTCTCCACACCGGAACACAGCAGTGCAAGCACTGCTACTTAGCGGCAGGATTAGCGAGTAAGATGGTGGTAGCGATCCGGACGGACCTTGCACAAGGCCCTACCACCCGCAAACTTGACGCCACGCCACTGATATATATGTACATAAATCACGTATTTATCCCTAGACAGAGCCTAAGGTAACAAGACCTAAAGGCTACGTTTTGCATGATTGTGGGCGTACAGAAAGGGGAATCAAAATAGTGATGGATTGCTGCCCGCGTCGCCTATTACATGATTGCTAAGATTGTCGGTCATTCCCTCGATGGGCTTTTACCATATGCGCAGAGAAGAGAAGCCAGTAATACATTCTATGTTTTCCCTTATGTAGGATGGTCTAATAATTGTTTGGTCGAATGAACGTTTGGTCTAAACTGAATTTATAATGAAACCATAATTTTCAAGAAAATCCTAACTAATATTATAAATGCGAATGTGTTTGTTTGTTACGCTTTCACGCGTAAAGTATTACTGTTTCAAGTGATAACATTTATTATAGAGATAGTTTGAGACACTGGGAAGAAACTAGGATAGTTTTATCCCGGAAAATAGAAATCGAATTCTTCGCAAACGTAACGCGGGCACCAACTAGTTATAAAGTAAACCTAACCTAACTTACCTACTCTACATAGCCTATCTAAAACATTTTCTAAAATATTTCAGTTGCCTTTAGAGATTCGACCAAACGAACAATCGACCAAACACTGTTATACTAAAAAAATATTCGACCATACGAAGTGCTCCCGTTTTAAATATTTATCGAAATGCCTAAAATAAGGTCGTTTTTACTTTATAAGCCCCATGGTCCGCTTTTATGAAAAAATCCTGAATCGACAAAAAAATCACCTCACAAAAAAATCTCGAGAATCGGATGAGAAATACAGCACGCAGCAGTACAGTTTGACCACAAATATAATGCGCATCGGCAGTATTCGTTTGCGCAGAGAAGCGCAGACCAGTTTCCGATTGTAGCCGAACGTGTAAATAATCTATGGCGGCATTGGCGCACGGCCCGGCCGCCATGTTGGTACGAAATCGATCGACCAATAACAGCGCCAGAGTTTAGCGCGCGTAGAATTCTATTTTATCATTGATGTATCGTAATTTCCCGCGCTACTAAAATTGGTCTACTGCGCAGGTACATCGTGGAGCATTATTTTTGTTGTTAAACTGTACATATGTAGAAATAATTGTTCTAAGTGTGAAATTATTTTTATCCCAGGAAAATCGAAAACAGCTGGGTGTACGGTGAATCTTGGTCGGACAGCCAGAAGGCGCACCCGCGCCTCAAGCCGTATAACATGCTCAATGATTACGTGAGTAACCCTACAATTACATATTATTATACTGACGCGGTTGGTCTAGTTGGTAGTGACCCTGCCTGCGACGCAAGCGTTCCGGGTTGGAATCCTGGTAAGGGCATATATTTGTGTGATGAGCACGAATATTTGTATCTGAGTCATGGATGTTACTATCTATTTAAGTATGTATTTCTCTATATAGTATGTATATCGTTGTCTAGTACCCATAACACAAGCCTTACTAGCGCTTACTTTGGGACTAGGTGAATTTGTATGTATGTATGTATGTAAACTCTTTATTGCACATAAAAATTTAAAGATACAGAAATTCAGACAAAAAAGTACAAAGGCGAACTTATTTGTATTATTTATTTGTGTGAATGATATTTATTTTTTATATTTGTTTGTTTATATTCATCATCATACGCTATAAAATTGCTAATAATTAGTATACTTGGAATATATTTTTGGCTTTATATGGATAGTTAACCAGAAAGTAAACAAGTAAGTGTTCCGGTGTGGAGAGTAAGACAGCCGGGGAAATTACGGGCACAAGAGGCATTGCATCTTAGTCCTCTAGGTTGGCAACGCATCTGCAATCCCTCCGGGGTTAGTGATCACTTACCATCAGGTGACCCACTTGCTCGTTTGCCTTCCTATTCATATAAAAAAAAATATATATAGTCAGAAAAATAATCGCGAAAAGTAAGTGTTAGTATGGTATGTGACGAAAAAGTCAGACGTGTTGCCATAATTTTAAAGCCTACCACCCTAGTTGGTTGTTTTCTCTATGGCTATAAAACAGTACTCGTTGCCAGTAATAATAAGCTTCTTCTCTCTAATTTGTATTCGTTTATTTTACAATTAGGTAATTTTAAATGTTCTTTCTTGTTCAGGAAAAAGAGCGCTACAAGGAGCCCGTGCGGGAGTCCCTCAAAGCCCTACTCGCCATCGGCTGGTCGGTCGAGCACTCAGAAGTGGACATACCGAGCACCAATCGCAGCTCTATGCGGCGGCAGTCCAAGTCGGGAGGCGTAAGTAGATGTTGACCGTGTTAGGCAGCCGTCGGTGAACGTTTAGCAGACAACGGCGGCATTGTAATGGGATAATTTCATTTGCCCTAATTTCGTATGCCATAATAATACAATACACTCTAGATTAGAACAACACATAATAAACAACTTAAAATACAGGTCAAGGGCATAAATGTATGTGGAATGGAACGTAAGAGGGTGTGAATGTGACGGGCGATATTATGAGTAAGACGATGAATATTCGATTTGAAGAATGAGATGAGATACGTAAGATGTTTAGGATTTAGTTTAGGATCAGTCTGCGGTACGGTTTCGATATGTAAAGAACATTAAATAAGTATATTCGGAGGTTGAATTAGCTTTTCTTAGTAATTTAGTCCCACATATACATTTTGGAAAAAGAGGTTTTGGAAAAAGGTCAGGTCAGGAGTACCCGAAACCGACGAGCATGTATGAAGAGATTGATGAGTGTGGATGAAGCGAGAGAAGTATGCCAGGATCGTAGCAAGTGGAACAAAGTAGTCTCTGCCTACCCCTGTGGGAAAGAGGCGTGACGGCATGTATGTGTATGTATGTATGTATACATATATGTACGTTGGCAAAACGTTAAAAACATCTATACACCTATATGCCACAAACAATAGGGTCGGTGATGGCTTTACCGATATTTATACCCTCGACTGTACATAGAGAAAATAATTATGATTGATTATGATGGTGCTTATCATAAATTTGTCATAATTCTTTATTTCTCTGTAATCATAATTTTTCAGAAGCTTTGAAATTGCAACCTGAACCGGTAAATTTAAATTCGGTTAGTTTTATAACAATCCTGAATAATCATCAGTGTATAAGAAAAATGAGTTATGACAAATAATTATTATGGCAAACAAAACATTTATGGCATATGAAATTGTGGCAAACGATAAGTAACTAAGTGGGAAGGGAATTAAATGGCGAGTTATTATCGCAAAAAAAATTACGAAGTAAGTTACTTATTGTTGAGTGATTATCCCTCACTTGCTCATGGGCATAAACATCTGAAAAACGAAGAACTCTCTACGCCGGAACTCAGTGGCGCAAGTACAATTTAAGTAATATCTAGCCGCCAAGCAGCTTTTGCGATGCTGTGTTACAGCGTGGAGTGAAACAGCCGTGAGATATCGTATCTTGGATGTCAAATATTTTTTATACATCACAATATTCCGTAGCATTAATTTAAATGGTACTTTGAAGTACTTACTGAATTTTTGTTACGTTAAATTTTCTTGAAACTTAAAATGTCTGGTCGTTATTAACGCTGCAAGGAAGAAGAGGCCGATAAAGCTAAAGCGACGACCGCAACGGTAGCATATGTTTTTTTACAGCACTTTATCTCTATGTCGTGTGCATGATTGTTGCCCCATTACAAAATCCACTTGGTTTTACCTTTTTTTACCTTTTTTCTCTCTCCCTTTTTACCTCGAGAGGGGGCGTTCAAGTATTACGTAAGCGCTTGAGGGGGGCGGGGGGTCTTTGCTTTGCTTATTTTTGATGACATGGTGGGTGGGGGGGTCGATATAGTGATTACGTCAGCTGTTTCGATTCGAACTGCTGCTCACGAATCAATAAAAACAGAATCCATTGAAAGAAAAATGCATATAGGTACCAATGATTACGTAAGCATAGGTGAGGGGGGATGTAAGAGGTTTGTTTACTTTTGCTGACAAGGGGAAGGGGGGGGGGGGGTAAATAATTGTAAAAAATCCGCTTCCGCAATACTTGAATGGCCCCAGAGATGTTTCTGAATTTAGTGACTGAGGAGGTGATAGGCGTTGATTCAATTTTATTAACAAAGTTTTATCTAAAGTAATAATTAAATATATAAATGGCGAAGGAAATTTTATTAAAAATTTTCGTTCTCAAACTAATTGATTACAAGTAAGGAAGCCTCCTCATAAGGAAGGAACACGAACTAGTCTTTAATTAATGAGCAAAACTTTTCTTACTTGTCTTAATTATGGTGCATCGCCTTTTGCTCGTTCAATAAAACGCCTCGACCCTCAAGCCTTGCAACCCCTGTGTTAACCTGTATGTTGTTTTACATATCCCGCCAGCAGAGCGCCCCCAACGTCGTGGTAAGTGGACGAACTACTAACCACTTTTAATAATATACCTATATGTTTCGAATTGAGAGGTCATAGTTCAAATCACTAGGGTACCGCAGCTTTTACTACTGACTATCGTAATCATATATCCGGGCTTTCGGTGCGGCAATGATGTGAGAAATAGTAGAGATAAACAGATAGGTTAGTCTGAAAAATATATTATGCCTAATGTATAACTACCTCTCTGTGTATTGTGAACTTTACTACCAAGCCTTATGAGATAACTAGCTGTTGCCCGCAACTTCGTCTGCATAGAATTCGTTTATCGCTATCCCGCAGGAATTACGCAATTTTCCGGGATAAAAAGTAGCTTACGTGCTATTCCAGACCATAATTTATCTATGTTCCAAATTTCATCCAGATCTATCCAGCCGTTTTGGCGTGAAAGAGTAACAAACATCCAGACATACTCACAAACTTTCACATTTATAATATTAGTAGGATAATTACCTGAAGTAAACTTAGTAGTTGACACGATTTTCACATTAAACTATTAATATTTTGTCTATGTTTTATCCATTTTAATGAACTGAATGAGCTTTCCACGTCGGCAGTCGTAATAGGTGTGCATATTTGTTTTTGAAGGAATCAATTGTTGCACGAAAAGTTTGCTATCTCGGTTCTATTTCTTTGCCTTGTAACGATTCGTCTATAGTTCTTAGTGTGCTACACCCAGAATTCTTATTTAAATTCAACTTCAGTATCAATTATTCATTAGGCAAAAACCTGACTGCTCTAGTACATTCTGTTTTTTGAGTCGATACTCTTTGGCTAATGACAAAACATTCTCGCACCGGCAGCCCGATGTATGATCATAATATTCAGCAGACTGGTCTCCTCTCAAGGCTTTCACGATGAACAGTCCCACGCAGCGACTTAAAGCACATGTTTAATTACAACTTCATACCTACAGTACCCCCCCCCCCCCCCCCCCCATAAAGTTTGCACTTCGGTCTTTGGAAAGGGATAATCGGCGTCACGTTAGTTAGAGCGAGACAACGTTTTACAAAGCCGAAATTAACCGAGAAGACGGATGTGCAATCTATGTGGTTCGTTACTGTATTTTTTTTATTATTAGAACGACATGCAATATTTTACAATAGTTTACTGCTAACGCTCGGCGACGGCTTGGCAACGGACTTGTAATTTATACAGTTATGGTCCGGTTCACAGTCGTACTATACTCACTTTCCGTAGAAAGCTGTATGGAAAATGAACCGGATTTTTTGCTCCCTAGTATACATAATTACGGGGAAATAAGCTGATGTGGTTAAGACGATAGAGCACTAGTCACCAATCCACAATCATGCTAAACATGGCCTTTAGGTCTTGTTACTTTAGGCTCTGTCTACCCCGCAGTATCACAACAATAATAATCACAATAATAAATAAATGCATTGTGACCTAGACCAAATCCGGCTTTGTTCGGAGTATTTGTGACAGATTTAATTGCACTCATTGACTCCGAGTCCTGTTTCTTCGCGGATGATGGCAAATTTTTTGGTAATCCCCTGATTTCGTCGGGCCAGCTTCAAGCCGATCTGGATAAGTTACTGGAGTGGACGTCGGATTGGATTGTGAAGATTAATGTTAAGAAGTGTAGCGTTCTCCACCTTGGTAGCAAGAACCCTGCTACTCAATACCTCATTGGAAACACTCCTATTGCCACTGTGAGCTCACAAAAGGATCTTGGTGTAACGATGTCAACAAAATTAAAGTGGGGCGAACATATAAATGGTATTGTGAAGAAGGCTAATTCTTTTCTGTACGTTATTAGAAGATCTTTTCAATGTATTTCAGTCGAGGTATTTGTCAAGATATACAAAACCTATGTACGACCATTGCTAGAGTATGCTTTTCAAGTGTGGAATCCTTATTTTGTTAAGGACATTGATCTTCTTGAGAGTGTACAGAGAAGAGCTACAAAGATTCCTTATAGTTTAAGACGGCTGTCCTATGAAGACAGACTGATGACGCTGAAGTTGCCGACACTTAAGGAACGAAGAGCAAGAGGAGATCTTATTGAATGTTTTAAAATACTAACACACAAGTACAACCTCCCAGACATCCACAACTTGTTTAGAAGGAACCTTGCCAGCCGTAGCGGCCGAGGTCACAGCCTCAAGATTGTACGCACCCCATCAAACTCCAACGTAGCTTACCACCTCCTGAGCAATCGCGTTGTTGGGACTTGGAACGCTCTACCCGAAAGTGTTGTTACTGCTCCGTCATTAAATACCTTCAAAAATAGGCTTGACGCTTGGCTTGTTACACAAAATCAAGGACTTTTTAATGAGTGAAGTGTTAGCGAACTTTTAGATATTTATACTGGACTGATTTAAACTTAAACTTGGACTATGAGATAGGCACATCAGCAACTCTGCTGCTCGCCTATAATTCAATAATAATAATAATAATAATAATAAATACTGAGACCAAAGACTGGACTGGATTAAATCGGACATAGATAATTAAAAATAAAGTGGATACGGCAAATCTCCGTAACACAAGTTCTTACATTATTGCCTCTTCCACAGACGGATTCAGCAACTCCCTTCAACTACAACCCTCATCCCGTTGACATGACCAACCTGACGCTGTCCCGTGAGATGCAGAACATGGCGGAGCGGCTCGCAGAGAACGCCCACGACATCTGGGCCAAGAAGAAGAAGGAGGAGCTCACCACCAATGGAGGTCAGTACTAGCAATAGTTTATGAAACTATATGTTATGCCAATATTGAGGTTGCCATCATCTGAGGTTGCCACCATTTGCGGTTGCCACCAACTGAGGTCACTACTAACACTGGTTAACTGAGATAGTCATCATTAAAGGTTGTCACCCATAAAGAACTGCCGTTAAAAACAAAATGTTGACTGACACCAACTAAAGTCAACAAAACTGACCTATTACAACAGTCAGGCCCTCAACTGAGGTATACTAACTGAGACAGTTCACTTTGTTGACAAAAAAAAAACCCTGAAATTGTCTCGCGAAATGCACAAAATAGCGGAGAATGCCCACGATATCGGGGCCAAGACCAAGAAAGCGGAGAACCACCAATTTAGTTTAAGCCACCCACTGAGATTGCCACTAACTGAGGTTATCACCAAGTGAGGTTGCCACCGGTTAATGTTGTCACCAACTGAAGTCGTCCCTAATAGTATTTTCCAAGTAACGCCTAGTTCAGTAGAACGAGTACCTATGCATCTTTTTTCTTTTACAGGTGGAATCCATCCTCAACTCGTCCCGTACGATCTTCTCACAGACAAAGAGAAGAAGAAAGACCGGGAACGTTCACAGGAGTTCCTTAAATACTTGCAGTACCAGGGTTACAAGCTCCACAGACCTTCCAAAGCATCACAGAGCGACACAGAACAGACCACGACCGGCGTAGCAATAGAACTTAGATTCGCTTATTCGCTGCTCGAGAAGCTAATCCAGTACATTGATAGGGCTACTATCAACATGAAACTGTTGAAGCCATCGACAACTTTCAGTCGAAGGACCAGCTTTAAGACTAGCACGAGGGATATCAAGTTCTTTTCGAAGGTGAGTTTGGCATGTTTTGGGGGGAAATCGCTAGATGGCGTTGTTATGAAATGATGAAAACTGTTTATCAGGCGTTAGTTTGCGGAGGTCCATGTCAAAATAAATGGTTAGCTTTACTTTACTACTCCGCGATATAGTGATGTCAAGTTTTGGGACTTTTTGGTTTGACTGAGGGTTAAAATAGTAATTTTTATTGCCAAATGTCTTATATGCACCGCAACTTACGTGTACACATATGAAAGGAAATGAAATGAAATGAAATAATTTGAAATGAAATGAAATAATTTAATGAAATGAAATAATTTAATGAAATGAAATAATTTAATGAAATGAAATGAAATAATTTGAAATGAAATGAAGTAATTTAATGAAATGAAATGAAATAATTTAATGAAATGAAATGAAATCATTTATTTTGCTTATGTGAATCTGTTGGTTCTTTATGAACAGACTTATTATAGTTATTATGTTTGTGTATATGAATTTCCTTCGGATAAATTTGGAAATAATGACGATGACGCCTCCCGAAGTGTCAATCTAAAGATACGGCATCTAGCGATTTTCGATTTGTGCGTTTTTAACTTTCCCTTCTATTTCTGTAGATTGTGACGTCTTCTTTACAATGTTTCTAATTTATTACAAGCAAAACAAAATGGAACAAAAGTATTTCAAAAAGGTACAGTTGTGCCTTTACTGTTGTCATGTCACGTGTCACTGTCATTGTGTCAGGTTATGTTATTTTCTGTCACTCGGACCAAATAAAAAACAAAGACTGGGTTCTGCGAATATCAAAGTGAGGCTGGTTTAAAAATACGCTTCGCCGTGTATTCTGTGTTGCCAAGCATACTGGTTGAGCTTAGTTTATATCAGTCTCACTTTGCCGTGATCAGAACTATCAAATGAATAGTAACAGATAGAAAAATTCGAAGGCTTACCCACCTGCTATAGCTGGTGCAGGGGTATAGCACGCGTCACGGAATGACGAGGATCCGGGTTCGATTCCCGGCCATAGCTTTACTTTTCGGATTTTTCTGTGTTCTAATTTTCAGTGTCGTTTAAAAATTTGGGATCAGAACTCCGTCTTTACTTTTTATGTGATCTGAGGTGGAAGGAATATGATGCCATTATAAATATGTTGTATTGAATGTGCTTATGGTCATAGCTCTATAGTTATAAGCTTTTTAGATAGAAAGTTATTCATAGGTTTAGAATGTTATTAAAAATTTATAATTTAGACGGTTTTCATACAAGATGTCTGAGAATGGATCTGAAATGTTTCAGCAGGTGGTCGAATTAGTTTGATTAAACAATCCTGTTATAGTTTTTTTGTAATTTTGATTTAAAAAAAATACAGACGAATTGAGAACCTCCTCCTTTTTTGAAGTCGGTTAAAAATGAAAATTTAACTCATTTTTCTCACACATGTAATGAAATATTGAGGTTATGTTTCTTATATTAGGCTGCGAAGTTTTAGACGAGAGATATTTAATGGGATTTCATAAAAATAAGGTCGGCAATATCCTCTTTTTAATTTCCGTTCCACACATATTTGTGACCCAGCATCTGGGCATTCAGCCATTAAAAAAAACTTTGAGCAAATTTGCTTTCTGGCGTTATGACAATCCGTCACTACGTCACTACCTTTATTAAAAAAAACAATAAACGAGGCTCGTTATAGGTATTTTGCAGTTGAATTTTTCACTTTTAGTTTCTCTAAAAATGAAACTTTAATTTCTTGGAGGCTTTTAATTTATTTAATTGCATGTTTAAGATAAGCACTATACCTCGGCGGGAAAAAGTTCCTGTCTCAAATATATATTTTCGAACGGCGACCCTTTACATCCCGGTCTAAGTATTGTACTATTTGTACACTTTGGACATCGACCTATGTATGAAAACATGTGTCAACTACAGTTAAAAAAATCCTGATAAACATTTACAGACGTATACAGTCAAACTAACACAACCTCATGCTGAAGCATTTTAGATTAATTTCAAGACACTGTGTATATTTGACAAGCGGCCCATCACCATTAAAAATCTATTTAATATGCCTTTCTCTTCCATATTCTATCATTTCATTTCATTTGCCATTCGCTTACAATATTAAAAAAATCTCTGCTACACCTGGACGTCGTGGTAACATCGCCAGCTACAGTATCTATTTACATTTACGTCAACGACAGCTTGGCGACGGCTTGGCAACGTCTAATTCATATAGGACTAGCGACGGCGCTGTCACAATTATTGTCATATTTCAAAAAAAATTCAAAAAAACTTGAAACCTTATATACCTGACGTTCCTCGTGAATTATTTTATCTACTGGTGAAAACCGCATGACCGCATGTGTATAGAGAGAGAGAGAGAGAGAGAGAGAAACATTTATTTACACACATTCGATACACGTTGATATATAATAGGAAGAAATACAAAATACTTAGCAATAGTACCGATATGGTGTAAAATGGGCCCCACTCAGCATAATGTTGCGGCAAGCCGCAACGCTGTTTTTCAGTAGGACCCAGATAAAATTAAAACAAAAAAACTAAACACATAAAATACACATACACTGTGGCGACACGAACGCCACAGCTATAGCTATAGCTAGTTATAGCTGTTGCCCGCGACTTCGTCTACGCTGAATTAAAGTTTGTATACCCGGCAGCTTGTCAATTCCCGACACTTTCAACAATTATCGTTATATTTCAAGCAATTCGCACAAAATCTTGACAAATTATATACCTAACCTGTAAACTGCATGAGAAACAGACAGATAGATAGACAAACGTGGTGGAGGACTTTGTTTTATAATATTAATATGTAGTATTCTACGGCAGCTAACACACTTGACGACGGCTTGGTAACGTCTAATTCGTTTATGATACGTAGACGACGTCGCCATAGCGTCCAGGTCAGGCAGAACTGTTAACACACCGTCCATCTTCGCCTTCTTATACCGTCGCTATGGCATGTACTAGACGGTCATTATTATCGTGTGATCCACACATATCGCGATCAATATCACGAAATATTGATGCGTATCAGAGAATCCGGTTGTTACATATGAAATTCACGATCCTATATTGACATATCAGTATCACGACGATATTGACCATCTAATATCTAAACCATGCTTAGGGGGCGTCCATTAATTACGTGAGGCATTTTTAAGGATTTTTGACCACCCCCCCCCCCCTCCCTCCTTGGTGAGATGTCGTAAGATTTTTCTCGACCCCCTCTCCCCTACCCCAATCTCACGTGAGATTTTTCAAAACTTCAACTTTGGGTATAAAAGTATAGGATTTATTAAAAAATGTAACACAATTTGTTTAATTACTTTTTTGTCAGATTTTGTCATATTTTATTCAAGATACGTTTTTTATTTTCATTCAACTTTAATTTAACTTAATTTTCACGCAGTTTTACACCATTTTCTGCTAAAAAAATAAATTACGTGATATTTGCCAAGACCCCCCTCTCCCCCAAGTGAGATTTAATAAGATTCGGCTCGACCCCCTCCCCCTCCCCCTCCTAAATACCTCACGTAATTAATGGACGCCCCCTTAGAAATAATCAATTATACATTTTCAATGTCTAAGATTGACCGTTATGATTCTTCCCGCAGGTTGTTCTTCCTCTTATGGAGAAGTACTTCTCGACGCATAGAAACTACTTCATAGCGGTAGCAACGGCCACCAACAATGTAGGTGCGGCCAGTCTAAAGGAAAAGGAAATGGTCGCTGCTCTGTTCTGCAAGCTGGCCAGTTTGCTGAGGTCCAGGTGAGGTCATAAATATACTAGCTACTGCCCGCGACTTCGTACCTTAGCGGGCTACTAGCAGAAGGCTAATATTAAAAGCGCTTATATAACGCGCTGTAAGCGTGCGGCAACAGTAGCAGATAAACCGATCGCGGTTTTCGCTCGTTGTTCACACATAATGACTGTCTTTGTATGTATGTATGTATGTATGTCAACTCTTTATTGTGCAAAATAAACAAGACAAATACACTTTCAACATGAAACTACCGTGAGACTTAATCATTATTACACATAAACGGATAACTCACGTATAAAAAGTCGAGTGATGCTCGACATGTTTCGGACTATTTCGAAGACAAATACAATTGACAAACACTGAGATACATGCACGAAGGCGGACTTATCCCTTTAAGGGATCTTTGTAATTGATTTGAATAAATAAATAAAAAAAAAGAAACATCTCATGAGCCAGTAATAGGGAACACTCAGGGTTTTAGAATTCCGTGCCTCTAAAGGAAAAAAGGAGCCCTTATAAGATCACTTCGTTGTCCGTCTGTTCATCTGTCTGTCTGGCCGTCAAGACCGTTTTTCTCAGGAACGTATTGGGACCGTGCGCGACGACAGCGCCACGTGATAGGCGGCCATTATGGACAATATTGTCATCGCTGTCAAACAAGAAATAAGTAAATATTGTGAAAAATATTAATGAAATATTGTGTTATTTTACTATATTACACAATTTTGGACAATGGTAGTCAGTAACATTATTGCCAATAACATTAAAATTGTTGTTTTCAGTGAAAATTTTAGAGGTTAGGTAACTTATTTTTTTTTCTTACGGCAAATATCCACTTATTTCTTTGGTCTCGTTTCCACCATGGTCTTTGGAAATTGGTAAAATTTACAGACGCTATTCTTCTTGGTGTTATTACAATTCACAACAACACATCTTACCAGGACCATATTTTTATCTCAAAAACGATTAGAAAATGTTTACTGCAATATGGATTTGACAGCTCAAGTCAGCGACAAAAATGACAATTTTAGCCATAGCGAGCGCTGTGATCGTTTAGCCTACCCCCTCCACCCGCTTTGCACTCTGCCAATAGAGATATAATATTGAAATTGATTGTAAATACTGAGGTCTGCGGTTCTTTAAAGCTGTGAATAAATCTAAGTCTACGCAATCAAAAGACATGGCAGTTTATGTCGCATTTCCCATACATTTGCAAAGGAAACAAAAACATAAAGGTTTACTTTCAGTTATCCTAGAAATTTGAAATTTGGTATAAAGATAGCTCTTATAGTACAACTAATGAAATAAGTCATTTCTTCCATGCTGGTCTGGGAGTAAAGAAAAAACATAGAATTTACCAGTTGCTTCTCTTCCCGCGCTGATGGTAAAGGCCCATCGAGGGAATGGGCGAAAATCTTAGCAATCATGTTATAGGCGATACTGGTAGCAACCCATCACTATTTTGATTCCCCTTTCTATCTATACGCCCACAATCATACTAAACGTTGCCTTGGTCTTGTTACCTTAGGCTCTGTCTAACACGCAAGGGATAAAGACGTGATTTATGTATGTATCTCCATGTGTATTGAATGTGCGTAAATAAATCGTCTCTGTCTCTCTCTCTCTCTCTCTCTCTCTGTTGTTACCTTAGGCTCTCTCTACCCCGTAAGGGATAAAGACGTGATATGTATATGTATGTATGTAATGAAATAAGTCTAAAAATCCGATTTTTTATGTCTGTGTGTTTATGTAAGTTACCGATATAAAATGACCTCATACTGCCCACATTTTGCTTACAAAGCAGAGCTCTGCTTACACTGGATTTTATATTCACAAGCCGAATTTGTACGGAACTTTCGGTGGGCAAGTCTTGACCGGTCTGTTATTGTGTGGCCATAATAAAAATACGTATTTTTCAGACTTGCAGCCTTTGGCCCAGATGTGCGGATAACAGTGCGCTGCCTCCAAGTGTTGGTGAAAGGAATAGATGCCAAGTCCCTGGTGAAGAACTGTCCCGAGTTCATCAGGACGTCCATGCTGACGTTCTTCAACAACGTGGCTGATGATCTGGGGCACACCATATTCAATTTGCAGGATGTGAGTTGTGAATTAATTAAATCAATTGATTTTGTAAGTGTCGTGAACAACAAGAGATTATGAGGGGTGCGAATGTATATATATTGTCTTTGTACAAGCTTTTTACTCGTGGGTATGTATATATTGGTCGAATGATGCGCTAAATAGATATTGAAACCAATATTTTTTCAGGAAAATACTAATTAAACCTAACCTAAGCTATTCTTCCATGGGAGCAAAGAAAAAACATAGAATATACCAGTTGCTTCTCTACCCGCGCAGATGACAAAAGCCCATCGAGGGAATGGGCGAAAATCATAGGAGTCATGTTATAGGCGATGAGGCTAGCAACCCATCACTATTTTGATTTAATTTTTCACCTACACGCCCACAATCTTGCTAAATGTGGCCTGTAGGTATCTGTTACCTTAGGCTCTGTCTACTCCGTAAGGGATAAAAACGTGGTTTGTATGTGTAAGCTATTCTACATAACCAATGTAAAATATCTCGCATATAAATCTGTTTAGTTAGTCTACTTTCATGCATCCGCTCTACGTGACCAAACCAACTAAGCATACTTTTTCTATCCTAGTCGCTATCTTCTTTCAACCCAGCACTTTCCCTTAAAATACTTATTCTTCTTGTTTTAGGGCAAATACGCGCATCTTCGAGGCACGCATCTCAAAACATCGACCTCTCTTGGCTACATCAATGGCGTCATACTGCCCGTGCTGACTGCCATGTTCGATCATCTCGCCAACTGCGAATATGGAGCCGATTTGTTGCGTAAGTATCCACGGCTACACAGGGGCCCGATTTTTGAAAGCACATGTGTGAAAATACCACTCGAAAGTGGTGCAAAATTGTGCTGAGCTTTAAATACGAGTAGCTTAGAAAATACTTACGGCTCTCATTAATCGCGTGAACTAGTCAAAGCTTTGATTAGAGCTGTAGTTTTGGAGATATAAGCTGATTTATTTATACAACTTTCGAGTGATGTGCCCCAGGTCCTTTTTTGTCCCAAAATAATCGTTAGGTAGTAATTTTTTTGGGCATTACACATAAAATAGTGAAATTTTCAGGTATTTTGGAAAAGTCATCAGAATATACTAGTAGGTTATTAGGTTAGTTTACTATAAATTCTGAAAAAAATCCTTGCTGTTTCATAAATAAAACGCTTTAGGACTAACGAAAATTATGACAAACCATACATTTGGAACTTAAATTTTATAGGACAAAATGTAGGCCCATCTAAATAATATACAAAAAAAATAGAATGTACCAGTTGCTTCTCTTCCCGCGCAGATGGTAAAAGCCCATCGAGGGAATGGGCGAAAATCATAGGAATCATGTTATAGGCGATGCGGCTAGCAACCCATCACTATTTTGATTCCATTTTCAACCTATACGCTCACAATCTTGCTATACGTGGCCTGTAGGTCTTGCCACCTTAGGCGCCGTCTGCCCCGTAAGGGATAAAGACGTTTTTATGTATTTGTGCACATAATATCTACTTAATAGATCATGGAATAATAACTGTATGTTAGCAACACGTCGCTGTTAGCCTCGACCGATTGAGCTGTATTTTTTTTACCTGGGGGTTACTACAATCGCTTAATGCGTGCCAAGTTCTGCTTAGCGTAAGGGACAGAGCTATTTATTTATTTATTTATTTATTGAAATAATTACACAGCATTACAGACAAGCTAAGGCACTGTGAAATTCATACACATACTTAATTACAGCAGTACAACAAGTATAACACATAGCACAAAAAATAAACAGCAAACAGCATTAACATTTAAAAACAATTAAGTGAAGACAGACGGTCATCCTTCGCCTCACAGAACTTCATACACTCACAGCATATAGTCCTCCAGCTACTAGCAAATATATCGCAGTCAGGTGCTGATGCTATATGGCTGCATAACTGTGTCCCTTACGCTGAATAGAACTTGGCACGTATTAGGCTGTAAGTCGGGTGATAATAATCTGGGAGTGAAATTCTGGTGGTCCGGGCAGGACCTTCTGTCTACACAGGATTTTTTAAACGCTTGGTCCGTCCGATTAACTTGAAATTTGATATACTACATATATGTGGGATGGATAGCAATGCAAGTACAGTCAGCAAAAAATACAGCCAGCAAACAGCTTATTATAACCCTTATGAAGACAGAGGCGATTTAGAGACCACATACAAATGTGGGCTTATTCAAATGAAAATGAAAATGAAAATTTTATTTTGCAAATTGGCCGCCAAGGGCTCTTTTACATGTCTTTTTGAAACTACCAGCACATTCGGAAAGACCATCATTGCCAAGAAGAATGCGCCGCAAGAAACTTGCAAAGCATGACTTGCCCCAGATGTATTGCCTAGTTCATATTAAATACTAGCTTTTGCCCGCGGCTTCGCACGCGTGAACCATGAACATTTCAAAGAAGCTAGCAATCAAGCAAGCGAACACCCAAACCTATGCAAGCAGGCATGCAAGCAGGCAAGCAAGCATGCAAGCAAGCATGCATGCAAGTAAGCACGCAAGCATGCATGAAAGCAAGTATGCAATCAAGCATGCAAAGCAAGGACTCAAGCAAGCATGCATGCAAGCGTGCAAGCAAGCATGCATGCAAGTAAGCATGCATGCATGCAAGCATGCATGAAAGCAAGTATGCAATCAAGCATGCAAAGCAAGGACTCAAGCAAGCATGCAAGCAAGCCCCCGCATTGCCCCGCTGCCTTAATTTTTCTGAAACTGTAAATATTACAGGATTTTTATAAAACAAACCTAACCTAACCTATAGGGCTGTCCTAAAATATACCTACCCCAAATAGCTTTTGCCCGCAACTTCATACGCGCTAAGATGTAAAACGAAAAAATAAGTTTTTTCCTGTTCCCGTGAAAATTTTGGGGAGTGCTTTCGGAGTACACTTAAAGCCTTTAAAGAAACACACGTTATAAATGTTAAGTCTCTTTCTTCCGCTGTTTCGTCTGGAAACGTAAAATCCCGGTTTTACCCGTTCCCGTAAAAATGTTAGGAAATCCTTTGTTAATGCTTCCTTACACTCCCTAAGGAAGCTAAATGCTAAATTTCATCTTTCTATAACCAGTAAAACGAAAAACCCCGTTTTTCCTGTTCTCGTGGGAATTTCTGGAAACCCTTTCTTAGTGCTCCCATACACTCATCAAGGAAGGTTTTTACCAATTTCTACGACCAGTAAAACAAAAAATCCCGTTTTTTCCCTATCCCGTGGGAATTTCGAAAAATACCTTCTTAGTGCACCTCTAGGATACTCAAGGTATATGTGTGCCAAATTTCAATTTTCTAGCCATATTATGCCTACCGCAGTATTTCTTTGTAAACAAATATTTTTCCCGTTCCCGTAAAAATGTTACGAAATCCTTTGTTAATGCTCCCTTACTCTCCATGAGGAAGCTAAATGCTAAATTTCATCTTTCTACGATCAGTAAACGAAAAACCCCGTTTTTCCTGTTCTCGTGGGAATTTCTGGAAATCCTTTCTTAGTGCTTCCATACACTCATCAAGGAAGGCTCTTACCAAATTACAGCTTTCTACGACCAGTATAACAAAAAATCCCGTTTTTTCCCTATCCCGTGGGAATTTCGAAAAATACCTTCTTGGTGCACCTCTAGGATACTCAAGGTATATGTGTGCCAAATTTCAAGTTTCTAGCCATATTATGCCTACCGCAGTATTTCTTTGTAAACAAATATTTTTCCCGTTCCCGTGGGAATTTGGGAAAGTACTCTCTTAATGCTCCTCTGCACTCCCGAAGCAACCTACATGCCGAATTTCAGCTTTCTGCAACCAGTAAAACGAAAAGTCCCGTTTTTCCGGTTCCCGTGGGAATTTCGGGAAATCCTTTTTTTATTGTTTACACTCCCCAAGGGAACTTGAAGGCCAAATTTCAGTTTTATACGACCAGTGAAACAAAAAATCGATCCCGTAGAACTGAAAATATAAATCCCGTTTTTTTCCTTATCCCGTGGGAATTTCCAAAAATCATTAAGACATTGTTTTACTATTATAATCACCTACTTCTATGCCAAATTTGAACAGTCTAGTAATTATAGTTCATTGGATTTCGTTTAACTGAATATATAAATCCTGTTTTTTTCCTTATCCCGTGGGAATTTCCAAAAATCCTGAAATTAGTTTCTTTGTTTTGTAATCACCTACTTTTGTATCAAATTTGAAGAGTCTAGTTATTATAGTTACTGAGATAGCGTCACTCGGAGTCGAATATATAATTCCCGTTTTTTCCTTATCCCGTGGGAATTTCCAAAAATCCTTCCTTAGTGGATGCCTACATTGTATAAGGTGTCTATGTGCAAAATTTCAAGTCTCTAAGTCCAGTGGTTTGGGCTGTGCGTTGATATATAGTTAAGTCAGTCAGTCAGTCAGTCAGGACTTTGAATTTTATATATATTAAATATTATTATTATATTAGCCTATATTTTGTGTCCGATGCTGGGCAAAGGCCTCCCTCTTGACCTCCACATCTCATCATCCAGATCCATTTCCGGCCACACGGTCAGTTCCGTGTCCAGTCCAGATACTATAAATATGAGAGTGTATGTAACTTTGTAGCATATACCTATATGACTATAGACCTTCTTAAAGGTTTATTTTTTTTAGGTTAGATTATTCAAAAATAAAACTAGCGTCACATACGTATACTTTATCTCTCTCTAAACATTCCGTTTGGCAGAACGACCCCAAGAATGATTGTCCCTACTGTGGTTGTGTGAATCATCGGATTGGCTACTGGAGTCCGAATCCGAATCGGAATCCGATTTCTTTCTGTCTCTAACCCCGTAGCTCTCTTTACATCGTTTCTTACAAGAGCGACCGAATTCTTTCAATCTCTTGCTACTGCATTTGGCTTTATCGCACGCTCCTTTTGCCGCATTCGTGCAAGCCTTGTAGCATTTGTGCATAGACTCCTCTTGACAAGCGGTTTCATATCTATCACGGAGTATGTTCATAGATTTGACAACGGGGTCTATGGTAACGTTTTTTTTTAGGTCGGTGTTGACTGGCTGAAAAAACAAAACACACTGTCTTTTAAATGACTGTGATACGTACTTGCTTCAAATAAACTAACCCAATTAACTGCTGCAATATTCCAGAAACATTCTAAGATACCGTTTATAAATGGCTCTTTTGTTCCTTGTCAATTGACTAAGTAGAAATGTAATGTTATGATGTAGATGTGACAGTGACAGCTGACAGAGTACCGTAGCTAAACTATTTTTTTTCGTTTTTGTAGCAAACATTTAATGCCCAATTCTGCCAGAAAACCGAATCGTTAGGTCAAACAAAGGTTAAAAGTATTTTTACAAAAATATCTGCAAAATTAAAGTATTTTTGAAATCGGACAAGATAAATTGGATAATGGATTGTTTTTTCTCCAAATAGTTTTCGAAATGGCGCATACAAAAAAAAATTACAATGCTAATTGTAGAAGTAAAAGGAACTTCTATGCATAGCATAACGCTCTTGGTCTAGAGGTATGAACTGAGCGTTGATGAAACAGTCAGTCAGGTTTGTTTGTATCAGTATTCAAAAGCTGAGGTTACCTTTCTTTTTTTCGGAAAACACATCATCGATAAATATCCAGTTCTTGTCAAGTCTGCAAAGTCTTCTGAACCTAATGAACAGAATTTTAGTATAGTTTTGTTGGTAAAATTAGGTAACATTTCCGAGGTTGAATCTCCAAACGCAATCCGAAATAAGACATGATAAATGTGGATGAAGCGAAAAGGTGTGTCAGGATCGTAGCAAGTGGAACAAAGTAGTTTGCTGACCCATATGGAGATGTATGTGTGTATAAGTATTTTGAAATAGTAGATACCATCATCCTTGTTCTTCCTGAAGTCAGAGCTGTGGTTATAGAAGACCTCTTTGCATCCGCTTATAGCTCTTTTTTTAAAATCGCCTCGAACACTTTTGGGGCAGTGCCCCCTCTTATCGCAGGTGTCTCTTAATGCTAATTTGCAAGCCTGGATAAAAAAAAGTATAGTCCAATCATATCAATATCAACTTGAAGCATAGATAGAGAAAAGCGTAGACGCGTATTCAAATAAAAAAATGAAGTAAGGTTATTAAATTCTTATCACCATATAACACTTTCTGACGACAAGGTTGAGGCATGCATCTCCGTATGCCTGCCGAAGCACGCTTGTTTTCAGTTCCTCGTTATGTATCGTTTTTGTATCTTCTGATTCAGTCTCTGATTGACTAAATGCTGGTTCTGTCTGCGTGAAAGAGTTGGAATAAAAGTTAGGATTTCAAATTGAACTCGAATTTTCTTACTTCATGCTCTAAGTCCTCATAATTTTATTGAATTAGGTGTAATTTTGCGGGAAATGTGTTTTGTACCTAAGTGCCATAAGATGTTATTTACTTCAATTTTTTATTTTTTGTTATCATGTGAACCTGGATATTATGGAGTCGATGAGCAAAAATCCTATTAGATTATACTATCTCCATACTGGTCTGGGACCAAAGAAAAAACATAGAACGTACCAGTTGCTTCTCTTCCCGTGCAGATGGTAAAAGCCCATCGAGGGAATGCGCAACAATTATAGGCGATGCGGCTACGAGCAGCAACCCGTCACCATTCTAATTCCCCTTTCCAACGATACGCCTACAAACATGCTAAACGTGGCATTTAGATCTTGTTACCTCAGGCTCTGTCTACCCCGTAAGGGATATAGACGTGATTTGTGTATGTATATTATAGTGAGTAATGAAACTTTAATCCTACCTTTTTGTCTTCAGGTTCAATCTCTTCGGTTCCATTCGACTTATTGCCTTTTGCTTCTTTACCCTGAGTCTGGTTTATCTTTTCCGGTTTACCAATTAAAATCAAGTCATTGTCAGTATTATGTCTTACTCTTCTTGATATTTCCGGCATTTCGTAATTTTCCAATCTAGGTTCTAAAAGTTTCTTCTCTTTAGGCAAGGTGTGTTCTTCTGAGTTTAATTTAAATATAGGTAGCACTGATTTGGTTGTAGAAGTATTTGAATTGATCGATAAGAACAATTCACTTTTATCATTTGTATCACTATCTGTTGAAGAACCGTCGTCGGATAAATCATTTATAAGATCTTTTAAAGCTTTTATAGCGGGAACGAAACTTTCTTCTACTTTATTTTCAACTTCACTTCCGTTGATTTTAGTTTTGGCTTGTTTATCGGCTGTTGGTTTCTGATTCTTGTCTTCAATTTCATTATCATGCGTATTTTCCTTCTTCATCTTTTTCTTCTTTGGTCGCTCTTCGTTTTTAATTTCTGCACTGTCACTGCTCGATTTGGTATCTTGGCTTTCGCTTTTGCTATCTACAGTTTTATCACGTTCCTCGTAGAACATTTCTGTGGCGTAGGCTTTATGCGCTTTAGTTGTTGTGGTGGATTTAGTTTTGCCTTTATTTCTTTTATTTCTTTCACTCGCGAAGAGTTCTTCGACCTCTGTGTCCGTAGAATCTGCTTCTACGCTGTGTGCTTTTGATAGTTTTTCCAGTTTTTCATAGTTTTTTATCAAGTCTTGTAGCATTGTGTTGACTCGTGTTATATTCTTCATGACATCAACGAGTATTGGCTCCGCTGTATCCGTTGGTTGTGCTTTATTTGCTGCTTTTACTTCAATTTCAATATTTTCAGCTATCTGGAAATGCGAAATCTCATTCTTATTAGCTTAAATTTCAGCGTTAGTTTGTTTAATACAGTTTGTTTAGGTCAAATCTTACACTCATCTCATACAGTTTGTAAGTACTTACTTACAATTAAAAAAAAACTGATTTTACAAAATTCTCATGAATATGAAGAAAAATCTTACCGAAAACAAACTTAAAGCTATCAAACATCCCTGGTGTACTGTATTCCACGACATTAAGAATGATCTAATTACTTTTTCTTCCGATAAAATATTTGGCTACATATTTAAAACCAATATAGCTATTTATCACCTGGTTTTATGTGTGTCGAAATCTTATTGTGTACCTGTTGGCAAAATTTTATTCGAAGCTATAAATTTAAAGTGAAATGGAGCGATAACAAAGGTTAGGTTGCAAACGTAGGCAATATTATATTTATCGATCGAAAACTATGAACCATGTTATAAGTAACAGAAGCAAAATACGTAAAAGTAAAATGCAGCGACTGACGTTACTTTGTCGAAAAAAACCAGCCAAGAGAAATCCCGGTTAACACGCCCTATAACAGGGGTGGCCAACAGGTCGATCGCGACTGTTAGTCCAGTCGATCGTGGCAAGCCAAAAAATATAAATACGTAGACCAGACTGTCCAACGTTATCACCAACTGCATATTTAAGGTTTCATGAAGTATGTAATTGGTGGATCGCACAGGGTTTCGTTAGTAAACAGGAGATCTTGGGTCTGATCAAGTTGGCCACCCCTGCCCTATAACAATGACCCGTATAAAACAATTTTGGATTTCTTTAGACTATTATAATTTATGATTGAATTGATGAACTAGCTGTTACCCGCGGCTTCGCCCCCGTACCAGTTTTCTTTTAATATTGTTACATAAGAACTTGTCCTGACAGTAAGGAACACAACTAAAAAAGAATTAGTGAAATCGGTCCAGCCGTTCACGCGTGATGCCGCGACCAAGGGAGATAGGGATTCATTTTTATTTATTGCAAATTGACCGCCAAAGGCTCTTCTACGTGTCTTTTTTTTTAAACTACCAGCGCATTTAAATAGCATCATTGCCTAGAACGCGCCGCAAGAAATATGGCAGATAGACTTTTTTTTCAAAATAAATACATTTACAATAATTTAATTCCAAGTAACTCTAACTACAAGGAATTTCTAATAACTATTTTTGGGATGTATAACTAACCAGTGCGGGACTAACTCAGTGCGTGAGTCCGATTCGAAATTGACGGATTTTTGTATTGATGCAATATTCAAATCTTTTTGAGAACCTAACAGTTTACTTCAGAATAATAGAACAATTATGCTTTTTTTTTATGTTGACCATTTGATTTGTTACATCGATGATCTTCTAGTATCACGTGTTTTTACATTTATTCCAAATTCCTTTTTGTCTCCAGTGGATGAGATCCAAGTGGCGTCATACAAGATCCTGGGCTCCATGTACACGCTCGGGACGGACGTCAGTCTCACACACGACAGGAAATATCTTAAGACAGAGATAGAACGACACAAGCCTGCTTTGGTAAGTTGATCTCACGGCCAGTGTTACTGTTGACCGCTAAGAGCTTTGAGGACCACCTCAAAGCCACTGAGCCACTGTGTACCACTGTGTACTAACACAGTGGTACACAGTGGCCCACTAAAAGCCATCGCCATGGTGTACAGGGGGCAAATGACGCATGGATATGTTCTGCGGTTTACCATTATCTTACTCGCTAATCTGCTGCCAAGCAGCAGGAGGGAGTGAACACACGGGCACTTAAGGTCTATTCGGGTTAAAGTATTTTCGTAAGGACCCTTAGCTTTAAGATAAGATAAGATGAGACAATTGGGGTAAGGTAAAGAGCCCTTTAAGTTGACAACGCATCATCATTTGATGTGGATGTCCATAGATGGTGGTGACTCAACGCCAGGTGACGCATTTGCTAGTTTGCCTCCCGATTCCAAAAAAAAATGGCTGACAACTGTCAGTTGACAATGGATCATGACGGCCATGTTTGGCCCACTGTGTACACTACAGGGGTTATTTGTATTGTCAAATGCCATCTATAAACGAGCTCTGCCAGAGTAGAATGTACCTACTATCAAGTATATTTTAAAAATCCACAATAAATACCCAAAATCTTAAATATCAAAATCTAATAGCTAAATCGTTACCCATATTTAAATCTATGTTGAAGGAGCACTATCTGTCATCTTGCGCATGAATCTTGTAGCTGGCTTTTTTAGGTATGTGTGTATGTGTCTATTTACATCTCCATTTATTGTAAATGTGTGTTTCATGTATAATATATTATGTATTTCAGTACTTAGTATATTAATATATATTCTAAATTGCACCACCTGTTCAGATCTGTTCTGTTCTCCAGTCCATTATGGTTGCCTGGTAGAGATTGCTCTGTAGCGATAAGGCCGCCTATTGTTACCTTGTAATATTCTGTATACCTTTTTCTGTTTTGGTTGTTATATGTGGTGTTCAATAAAGAGTTATTGTATTGTATTGTATTGTAAATACTATCATGATCGTACTAAACTGTCATTTAAGTTTGGTAAATCTGGCAGAAGTTAATTTGACTTACAGATTTGATATTGACATTAATTTAAAACTTACTTATCTACATATACACAGTTATTTTAATGTGCGTGTCTTCTACAGGGCTCCTGCCTAGGTGCTTTCAGCTCGACATTCCCCGTGGCCTTCTTGGAGCCACATCTCAACAAGCACAACCAGTTCTCGCTTCTCAACCGCATTGCCGACCACTCGCTTGAGGCTCAAGGTACGATAGTTATTTGGAGCTAGGAGCTCGCAAGGTTGGAAGCTATTAATACTATGGATTAATCGAATAATCACGCGTAAATAAAAATGAAATAATTTTGTGCCGAAAATGCCTTACATCAGGAGTTCCCCCACTTGGGGGGCGTAGGGTAATCCAACGGGGGGCGCGACGAGCGGCTTAGGTATTTATTACAATTTATTAATAACTAGCTTCTGCCCGCGACTTCGTCTGCGTAGTATTATACATAAAAACCTTCCTCTTGAATCACTCTATCTATTAAAAGCAACCGCATCAAAATCCGTTGTGTAGTTTTGAAGATATAAGCATACATAGGGACATAGGGACAGAGAAAGCGACTTTGTTTTATACTATGTAGTGAAGTGCAAGCACAGTGTTCTCGCTAATCATTAATAGTATGTTGTAGATCGTTTGTTTCATTTCCATCGTAGTTGAGTTGGGACAAGGGGGGCGTAGTATTTTAGCATAAACTTGAGGGAGGCGCATAGGGTAATAGGTTGGGAACTCCTGCCTCAAATCATTTTAGACAAGAGCTGATAATCTTCAAACTGTTGAACTGTTTTTTACCAAAACATGGCTAAGAACCACCGCAAAGAAACTGAAAAACCGCACTCAAATCGGTTTATCCGCTTGAGGGCTATGATGCCACACACACAAATCGACGTCAATCTCATACCACCCCTCTTTTTGAGTCGGGGTTACTGTTAGGGCCTTGTACAAGATTAAACACGATTTGCACCAAACATTGGTATTACATATTTTATTGAATCAGGCGTTACTTTGCGGAGGTCCATTTCAACGAACAAAAAATTTACCTTGCTACTCCGCTACTCACGTGCATGATAACCAAGCCTGTGTGAAATATATATGTTTTTCATGCAATCCCTCCCTCCACTGCCGCCAATAAAACACACATAAATCCCACAGACTTGATTATCCCTTACACCACACAAGCACTGACGCGTTTCGATCCCTCTACGGGATCATTATCAAAGTTTAATGAACACAACTGTTACATATGCAAACGAACGTCCGACGTTGGTTATCTTGCACGTGAGTAGCGGAGTAGCAAGGTAAATTTTTGTTCATTGGTATTACACTTTAAACATGAAACTACCGTGAGACTTAATCATAATCTATACATATAAAATTCAAAGTCCTGACTGACTGACTGACTGACTGACTGACTTAACTATATATCAACGCACAGCCCAAACCACTGGACTTAGAGACTTGAAATTTTGCACATAGATACCTTATATAATGTAGGCATCCACTAAGGAAGGATTTTTGGAAATTCCCACGGGATAAGGAAAAAACGGGAATTATATATTCGACTCCGAGTGACGCTATCTCAGTAACTATAATAACTAAACTCTTCAATTTTGATACAAATGTAGGTGATTACAAAACAAAGAAACTAATTTCAGGATTTTTGGAAATTCCCACGGGATAAGGAAAAAAACGGGATTTATATATTCAGTTTAACGAAATCCTATGAACTATAATTACTAGACTCTTCAAATTTGGCATAGAAGTAGGTGATTATAATAGTAAAATAATGTTTTAATGATTTTTGGAAATTCCCACGGGATAAGGAAAAAACGGGATTTATATATTCAGTTCTACGGGATCGATTTTTTGTTTTACTGGTCGTATAAAACTGAAATTTGGCCTTCAGGTTCCTTTGGGGAGTGTAGGGGAGCACTAAAAAAAGGACTTCCCGAAATTCCCACGGGAACGGGAAAAACGGGACTTTTCATTTTACTGGTTGCAGAAAGCTGAAATTCGGCATGTAGATTGCTTCGGGAGTGTAAATGAGCATTTAAGATAGTACTTTCCAAAATTCCCACGGGAACGGGAAAAATATTTGTTTACAAAGAAATACTGCGGTAGGCATAATATGGCTAGAAACTTGAAATTTGGCACACATATACCTTGAGTATCCTAGAGGTGCACTAAGAAGGTATTTTTCGAAATTCCCACGGGATAGGGAAAAACGGGATTTTTCGTTTTACTGGTCGTAGAAAGATGAAATTTAGCATTTAGCTTCCTTAGGGAGTGTAAGGGAGCATTAACAAAGGATTTCCTAACATTTTTACGGGAACGGGAAAAACCGGGATTTTACGTTTTACCTACTGGACACAAAAAGTTGAAATTTGTCACGTAGGTTTATTCGGGAGTGTAGGGGAACACTAAAACGGGAAAAAACGGGATTTTACGTTTCCAGACGAAACAGCGAAAGAAAGAGACTTAACATTTATAACGTGTCTTTCTTTAAAGGCTTTAAGTGTACCTACTCCGAAAGCACTCCCCAAAATTTTCACGGGAACGGGAAAAAACTTATTTTTTCGTTTTACATCTTAGCGCGTAACTACGAAGTCGCGGGCAAAAGTTATTTGGGGTAAGTATATTTTAGGACAGCCCTATAGGTTAGGTTAGGTTTGTTTTATAAAAATCCTGCAATATTTACAGTTTCAGAAAAATTAAGGCAGCGGGGCAATGCGGGGGCTTGCTTGCATGCTTGCTTGAGTCCTTGCTTGAGTCCTTGCTTTGCATGCTTGCTTGCTTGCGTGCTTACTTGCATGCATGCTTGCTTGCACGCTTGCTTGCATGCCTGCTTGCATGCCTGCTTGCATGCCTGCTTGCATGCCTGCTTGCATGCCTGCTTGCATACTTACATGCTTGCAGGTTTGGGTGCTCGCTTGCTTGATTGCTAGCTTCTTTGAAATGCTCATGGTTCACGCGTGCGAAGCCGCGGGCAAAAGCTAGTAACACATAAACGGATAACTCACGTGATCAGTGTTGTGTGCTGCCCTACATTTGACTGTAATAAAAATGACGATGAAAACGAGGGTAGTTGTGCGCCGCTGTGGGTTGCGTCGAGCAGCCGCGTGAACAGAGCGCTGGCGCGCAGTGTTCGTTCCGCTGCCGCCGGGGCGAGCGCTCCGAGTGGAAGGACTACGAAATAGTCCGAAAAATGTCGAGCATAACTCGACTTTTTATACTTGAGTTTATGTGTAATTATTGGTATTACACATTAACCCCTCCACAGATATAATGGCCAAGATGGAGCAATCCATGCCGACCCTGGAAACGATACTTGGCGAGGTGGATCAGTTCGTGGAGTCTGACAAGACGTACAACGAGGCGCCGCACATAATCGACGTTGTGTTGCCGCTGCTCTGCTCCTATCTGCCCTTCTGGTGGGCTCAAGGGCCTGACAACGTCACACCGACTGGAGGGTAAGGATATTGTAATAGGGAGTATTTAAATTTACAGAAATAAAGCATACAAGTTAGCCAAATACGTTAAGTAGTTACTGAAATTGGTGACGCAAAGTTTTACAATTCCAAATTAATTCATTCTTTATTATTACGTCGACACTAAATTAAAATTAATTTCAATAAAACGAATAGAAAATGCGCTACATTTATTTCTAGTAATTCTAATTCTGTTATTTTGTAACAAACTATTTTTAAACTATTAGCCTTCGACGTTGCGACTCTAGGCAGCTACGACATTTGACATGTTTATCACTATCCCGCGGGAACTATGCAATTTTCCGGGATAAAAAGTAGCCTATGTATTAATCTAGGGTACCAGCTATCTCCGTTCCAAATTTTATCCAAATCCGTCTAGCCGTTTGCGCATGAAGAAGTAACAAATACACACACACACACTCACAAACTTTCGCCTTTGTAATATTAGTGTGATGACCGAGATATCTGTCAAATATATGTTTATCTTTTACTAGAAAAACAGAATTTAATGTGGAGTTTATCAGGAGGTAAAGCTTTATTTAAACCGTCCTCACTTTGCCATTCTCCGAACTCCGTTTTGGCTATTTGGTCTAGGATCCAATCTAAGACGGACTCTCCTTCCAGCAACCACGTAACCATGGTAACGGCGGACCACATGAACCAGCTGCTCAAGAACGTCCTGAAGCTCATCAAGAAGAACATAGGCAACGAGAGCGCCCCCTGGATGACGAGGATAGCGACGTACACCCAGCAGATCATCATCAACAGCTCCGAAGAACTGCTGAGGGACTCGTTCCTGCCGCTCGCTGAGAGGGTCAGGAAACGCACCGACACCATGTTCCATAAGGAGGAGAGCTTGAGAGGTTTTATCAAGGTTAGTTGAACATAAATCACGTCTTTATCCCTTACGGGGTAGACAAGGACTAGGGTACCAAGACCTAAAGGCCACGTTTAGCATGATTGCGGGCGTATAGGTGGAAAGGGGAATCAAAGTAGTGATGGGTTGCTAGCCGCATCGCCTATAACATGATTCCTAAGAATTTCGCCCTTCGCGAAAATCTAACTAAGTCCTTAAAGATGGTATTTTCCCGCAGTCTTCGACGGACGACACTTCGCAAGTGGAGTCTCAGATACAGGAGGACTGGCAGCTGCTGGTGCGGGACATCTACTCGTTCTACCCGCTGCTCATCAAGTATGTGGACCTGCAGAGGAACCACTGGCTCCGGAACAACGTCAACGGTCAGTATTTACTTTAACCTTATGGACGCTAATGACACACATCAACAACGCAGGTTCAACGCCAACGACATATAACGTCCATTACTTCAATGCAAAAGCCAGCTTCGTTCAATTGGGTTTAGGTTCAACTTAAGGCATCGCAATAACCACAATGCCACAGGGGCAGGCTGAAAACCAGCGCTGGCAGCTTCTGCGTAAGCGCAGCATAAGCTGAGCCTGCTCCTTTTGCCATGTGTACAAAATTTTATTTGTTAACAAAACAATGTAATGTTAATTCTTAAGTTAAGTCTGTATTTCTTTTATTTCTTATTTTTAATGGCAATAAACGTTATCTTATCTTATCTTATAAAGAAGTCTGGCGTATATTACGTCCCTTGTATTTAACGTGCCGGCGAAAAGGTTAAGGGAAATATATTCACGGTGGTAAACGTAGAACCCTATCGCAATAAAGTGACATATCACTCGAGTTTGAGTGACATACATATCGTCACGCTTCTTTCTCATAGGGGTAGGGAGACTACTTTGTTCCGCTTGCTACGATCCTGACCTTTTTCGCTTCATCCACCGCCATACTGTTTGGCTATACTTCTGCTAGGTCACCCCACATTCCATAGCAAACTGTCATACCATAGAAAATCTGATTTTCTTTGGCAAGTGACAGTAAAATTAGTAAATTAAGTTTTCTTTATAATCGCGTCAAATGATAACCAAAGTTTTGATTTAAAATAGAATAAAACATTTTTTGTTAATTGTAATAATAGGGTGATCGTACTAAGCCCAAAATAGTGGTATCCTACTTTGAAACGCTCTCATCTTGTCCTTGAATCTTGTTGCTGGCTTTTTTAGGTATGTGTGTATGTGTCAATTTATATCTCCATTTATTATAAATGTGTTTCATGTATAATGTATTTCACTACTTGTATTTATACTTGTATTTTCACATTTTTCACTACTTAGTATATTAATTCTAAATTGCTCAGATCTGTTTTTTTCTCCAGTCCATTATGGGTGCCTGGTAGAGATCGCTCTGTAGCGATAAGGCCGCCTACTGTTACCTTGTAACATTCTGTATACCTTTTTTCTGTTTTGGTTGTTATATGTGATGTTCAATAATAAGTTATTGTATTGTATTGTATTGTAAAACTTAAATTGAACATTGTTTTCCTTATTTTAAAAGCTTAATACTTAGTAGGGGTTTAGACTAGGGGGGATGTGAGTTAAACATTAATGTCATTAATTTTGGATTACCAATTTGAAGCCAGCCTGTAGTAGCCAACAATTACTGTGACTAAAAATTACAAGATGTGATGATGATTTTGTTTGTCTTCTCTTACAGAGGCTGAGGAGCTGTACAACCATGTGGCGGAGATCTTCAACATTTGGTCGAAGAGTCAGTACTTCTTGAAGGAAGAGCAGAACTTCATATCAGCCAACGAAATTGACAACATGGTTCGTATGAGTTCAAAGTTGGTTTAATTTGGGTTGGTTGGGTTGGCTACTCTTTCACGCCTGAACGGCTGAACAGATCTGAATGAAATACGGCATAGAGATAGATTACAGTCTGAAGTAACTCATAAGCTGCTTTTTATCCCGAAAAATAGCGTATTTCCCGCAGGATAGCGATAAATGAATTCTATGTAGATGAAGTCACAGGCAACTGCTCAATAAAAAGGACGACCGGATAGCCAAGTTGTTAAAAATCTGATTACGAAGCTTGAGGTCACGGGTTCGATCCCTGGTCAGGTCAGGTAAATGTATGATGATGATGACTGAAAATGTTTGTTCTTGGGTCTTAGATGTTTACTGTGTATTTAAATGTGTATTTTTATCTATATAAGTCTGTATTGTTGTTGTTTTATTTTCGATTTTTGAGAAAAGCACTATACTTGCCTCGCAAGCTCGTGCGTTCAAACCAATACTCAGCCAGCAATTGCCTACTTCCTGGCCTGGACAATAATGTACTATTACATTGCAGGTTCTAATCATGCCAACTGCGACCAGGCGAGTTACGACAGTGGTTGATGGCGCGCCACAGGGCGGCGGAAAGGTTGGTCCTACAGAATAGTTTGATTTATAGAATTACATTATATAATGTCTACTTAACGATTTTGTACATACATACATACATATATCACGTGTTCATCCCTTACAGGGTAGACAGAACCTTAGATAACAAAACCTTAAAACCTTAACACTATAACCTAAAATTAAACAATATTAGGTGTCATAATATCATGATGACTTACAAAATTTCTCCAACCCACAGAAAAAGAAGAAGCATCGCGACAAGAAACGTGACAAAGACAAGGAAGTCCAGGCATCACTGATGGTGGCCTGTCTCAAGCGTCTGCTACCTGTTGGCTTGAACCTGTTCGCTGGCAGAGAGCAGGAGCTGGTGCAACACTGCAAAGACCGCTTCCTCAAGGTAACAGTTATAGTAACTAGCGCCACCTGTTATCAAGTAGATGAACTACTACGATTGATAAGGAACTAACGTGACGATAAAGGGTGTTTACAACAACATCGATCGATTGGTCACGCTGATCATAAAGATCTGAACATTTGTGGAAAATATACCTTAAGTTTGTAACAAACAGTTTAAATTACAGTGAATTGTGCATGCTAATGAGTAATATAGGAGACATCTTTCATTTTGGCATGACGTATGAGCGATATTTCTGTTGTTTGGAATTCGAATTTATTATTACAGACGTACGGTTTATTTTCCACGAATGTTTTGATCTTTATGATCAGCCTGACTTTTACGATCTGTGCTTCATGATATTTTTACCTCATTGCACGTTCCAAACTTATTGAAGAGTCACTGCTCTTATATTTATGACAAACTAGCTTTTCCCCGCGACTTCGTCCGCGCAGATAACGTCAGAGTGACGTGGCGATATAACCCATACATCCACTCATGTGTCCAAGTACCTATAAGGTTTTTATTTCCAATCCCGTGGGAAATTCGGAAAATCCCTTCTTAGAGCACCTACTTGATCCTCTAGGAATGTTATTTACTAATTAGTTTCTTAATTATTAACCTCGTCATTTTATCCCATGGGAAATTTGAAAAATTCCTTTGTAAGTGCATCTTTATACTAATCAAGGAATAATGTGTAGGCATGCCAAATTTAATGTCTGTAGCTTTATTAGTACATTTCGGAATTTTTCAATCCCGTGGGGAAAATTGGGATAAAAAGTATCCTATGTCCGTCTCCTGGTTCTAAGCTACCTCCCTACCAATTTTCAGCCAAATCGGTTCAGCCGTTCTCGAGTTATAAATAGTGTAACTAACACGACTTTCTTTTATATATATAGATTGCGTCTTCTGATGTTATTAACTTATCTAGTGTAACGAATTTATTGAAATTTAATACTGCTCCGAAATAATTGAGGACCTCGCCTGCTGCGATATATCTAAAGCAGAAAGGTAGAGTTTGATAACAAATATAATGCGCATCGGCAGTATTCGTTTGCGCAGAGAAGCGCAGACCAGTTTCCGATGGTAGCCGAACGTGTAAATAATCTATATTGAACTTTATTTGTAAGCGCAACTGATGGCAGAGTATTGCTTGCTTTGCATTCTTAGCTCTGTCCCGCTTACACGATTTTGCCATTGTTGGTACGAAATCGATCGACCAATAACAGCGCCAGAGTTTCCCGCGCTACTAAAATTGGTATACTGCGCAGGCACATCGTGGAGCATTATTTTTGTTGTCAAACTGTACCAACTTCCTTAGCATTCATTATTAACAACGATATTGGTTTCCTTTGCAGAAAATGTCGGAGCAAGACGTGGCAGAGTTCGCCAAGATCCAGCTGACTCTTCCAGACAAGATCGACCCTGCCGACGAAATGTCTTGGCAACATTACTTGTACAGCAAACTGGGGTCGAAAAGCAAGACCACCGTAACAGAGAACACGGCCGACAACAAGGCGAAGATCATCGACGATACCGTGGAAAGAATCGTGGCCATGAGCAAAGTGCTTTTCGGGTTGCATATGGTGAGTTATCCTTGACTTTACACTTCTAAATGTCAGTGAAAATTAGAACACATAGAAAAATCCGAAAAGTAAAGCTATGGCCGGGAATCGAAACCGGATCCTCGTCATTCCGTGACGCGTGCTATACCCCTACACCACCCATGGCAGTCATAAGTAGTCTTCGAATTTTTCTACCTGTTACTAGCTGTCATGACCTTTGTTACTATGCGATTTTTTGTCGCTAAGCGTCATCTGTTTTGAATGACGTGTCTGTACGACACAATTCTTTCGATTCTTTGACTTTATTTGCTTTTTTAAGGATCTGAATACGATATCGCCTCGTAAGTCCTATAGACCGACCGCTTAATTGAGTCCTCGCCCGCGTGGTGCAGACGTCCAAATATAAATAATTGTACAAAACAATCAAACCCTCCGATAGTTAGATTAGATTTATTTATTAGCTCAGCATCACTATCACTACATATTATAAAATAAAGTCGCTTTTTCTGTCCCCGTGTCCCGATGTATGCTTATATCTTCAAAACCACACAACGGGTTTTGATGCGGTTTTTTTTAATAGATAGAGTGATTCAAGAGGAAGGTTTATATGTATAAAACATGCATACTATACCGTGTGAAGCCGGGGCGGGTCGCTAGTAATATTATAAATACCATAACATGTCTATGTATTATTAGGTATGTATAGTCAACAGATAAAATAAGTGATCATTTTTATTCCATCGTACAGCTGGCGTCATGTAAAAAGAACGCTGGAAGAAAGTGGAGAGGGGGTGCTTGCGCATGGGTACACAATGAGCAGAGGGGGGTCCTCTACTTTTTTCCAGCGTTCTTTTTACATGACTCGACCTATACTCGTAGACCTTGTTCCAATGTGACAAGGCAAAAGGTGATCACTTACTTTAACCCTTGACTATGCTTACTTGAAAGCCTTCTGGGCACCGTGCCGCCGCGCAGCGACTTTGGTGCAACTTTTCTAGTAAAATATTGTTTTTTTATATGATAGAGAGCAAACGAGCATGCGGGTCACCTGATAAAAAGCATACTTAGTCTAGATTTTGGATTTTTTTGGTACATTTTTTTTTTAAGTTTCAATCAAAAGCAAATTGTATGGACTTAATTCTATATTTATATATGTCACGTTTACATTTACCCGTGTCTACGCATAGATTGATCACCCGCAACAAATGAGCAAGAACGTGTACCGCTCGGTCGTGTCGATTCAGCGCAAGCGAGCTGTCATAGCTTGCTTCAGACAGCTCTCACTCCACTCCCTGACAAGGTTCTACCGTGTGTTTGAATTTAATGTGTCTACTAACTAAAGAGTTTTGTGGCAAAGAGTGTTTGGCGTATTTTTGACAGCTTAATAACCTCCAAAGAGGTTACTACTTCTACTACTACAAGTAGTAAAACTAGAACTAGAATAGAGGGATGGTTATACTATTATACAATACAATACAATACAATAACTCTTTATTGAACACCACATAATATAACAACCAAAACAGAAAAAAGGTATACAGAATATTACAAGGTAACAATAGGCTGTCTTATCGCTACAGCGCGATCTCTACCAGGCAACCATAATGGACTGGAGAACAGAACAGACATTATTATGGTTTTTGAATTTTAGGTTTATTTTGATCTCATATTTCATTGAGTCTAAGTTAGATACTTAGTACATAGTACCTACCCTAGTTAAGATGTATGTAGTTAGTTAATAAAAAAAAATAAAAAAAATGTAATATCTGCATAGTGCCCTTACAGGGTTTGATCTTGTATCTTGTATCAAAGCAAACAAATGTTTGAGTTTAAGTTTGTCTAGTAAGAGATTAATATCAGTTTGATTTAAGTTAACTTACATTGCTAACAATGAAAGAGTTAGAAGTATGTATCTTAATACATACAGGTGACTTCAACTTGTAATACAAAACAATTTTATCAGTGTATAATTAGTGTATTTCACTGATTCAGTTAAAATTAGCTAGCATCGTTTATTTTATCGATGTGTGACCACTCCATATATTTAATAGCAAACTGTCATATCTGTCACTTGACGTAACGAAATTTGTGGAAAATCTTACCCTCTCATTCTCCTATTAATCACTATTGGTGTGAGTGTGACTGATAGATACTTTAGAATATGATTGTGTTTTGTGTCATTCATTTGTCAGCCGTGAGCAGTGTTGTCAGTCTTTGTTTTAGATGAACTCTAATTTTAAAATGGCAACACTATCCTAAACGATTTAACCGTAACAGTACTTGCTACTTGCACGCTGCACTGGACTAACTACTAAACCAGGCTACTAAACCGGCGCAGCGACTTAACAACTGGAAGCGAGTGCTATGCGCTGCCAGAAAGCGTGCAGCTGTCGCTTGCCTGAGATCCACACATCTTTATAAAATAAGTCGGTATGTATATGCTTAAGATGAAAATGTATGTACAGTTTGACAACAAATATAATGCGCATCGGCAGTATTCGTTTGCGCAGAGAAGCGCAGACCAGTTTCCGATGGTAGCCGAACGTGTAAATAATCTATATTGAACTTTATTTGCAAGCGCAACTGGCAGAGTATTGCTTGCTTTGCATTCTTAGCTCTGTCCCGCTTACACGATTTTGCCATTGTTGGTACGAAATCGATCGGCCAATAACAGCGCCAGAGTTTCCCGCGCTACTAAAATTGGTCTACTGCGCAGGTACATAGTGGAGCATTATTTTTGTTGTCAAACTGTACAACATTTTATTCTAAGAATTTTGTGTTTTAATGGTGTGTGAAGTTTCCTAAAAGCCTTCTCATTCTGAAAGTAGGCTTGCAAATCAGCTTTTAGCAGCCGTGATGAGTCTTGTCTCTTTCAAAACATTTTTTTTTAACGGCATAATATTTTATTTGACAGGCATCGCGCTTGCAATATATTTGCGAGAACCTACTACGAGCTATGGTTGGAGGAAGAGAACATCGGACAAGAAGTCATGATAGAAGACTTGACGGTAAAATTCTTTTTTTCAAGAATAATAGAGTTAAAAAAAAAAACCATTTGTCCAATAAAATTATTTCCATATTTTTGTGTACATTATTAGGGATTATGCACCAGCCACATAAGGGGGCGTTCAAGTATTACGTAAGCGCTTGAGGGGGGCGGGGGGGTCTTTGCTTTGCTTATTTTTGATGACATGGGGGAGGGGGGGTCGATATGGTGATTATGTGTGATTATATGTGATAGGTGATGGTGATGGCTTCGATTCGAACTGCTGCTCACAAATCAATAAAAAACAGAATCCATTAAAGAAAAATGCATATAGGTACCAATGATTACGTAAGCATGGGAGGGGGGGGGTAAGAGGTTTGCTTACTTTTGCTGACAAGGGGCAGGGGGGGGGGGGTAAATAATTGTAAAAAATCTGCTTACGTAATACTTGAATGCCCCCTAAATAACTATTTATTGTTTGTACCTAACTTTTACTAAATAAAGGAAAAAGTCGTGCCCGTTTTTTTGCATATTCATGCCCAGGCGAATAGCGTTACTAAAGCTGAAACCTGACTTTCCTTTGCAGCAATCGTTCGAAGACGCAGAGCTGAAGAAGAGCGATGTGGTGGAAGAGGAAGGCAAACCGGATCCCCTCACGCAGTTGGTCACCACCTTCTGCCGGGGAGCCATGACAGAGCGCTCTGGCGCTTTACAGGTAATTTTGACAGCTTAGAGCAGGGGTGGCGAACCTTTTTTGGTGGACGTGCCATTTTTTCACAAATAAAGTGATATTTGGCTCTGACCTGTCTTCAAAGACCCTGTTGTCTTAAGAGTGTGTTGTTATTTTACCATCATATCGACGCTTGAAAGGCAAAATGTCATAAGCGACAAAATGGTAATTTTACAAGAGAGCCAAAACCTCGACGCAGAAAAATCTGCTGATTTCAATGATATATATAACTCAATATCACAAAAAATGTCGCTTATCCCATTTCTCCTTTCAAGCGTCGATATGACCACTTGCCCGTTTTCCGCCCTATTTCAGAATAAAATAATCTTAAGTTGGTGATTTAATGGACAAAAATAAACCTTTTTTTATTATTAGAGTGCCCAAATTATTTTGAAGCGTGCCAACAGTGGCACGCGTGCCATTGGTTTGCTATCCCTGGCGTAGAGGGATACGTTGTTAGCATGCTTGTGGGCGTATAGGTGGAAAGGGGAAACAAAATAGTGATGGGTTGCTAGCTGCGTCGCCTATAGCATGATTCCTAAGATTTTCGTCCATTCCCATGATGGGCTTTTACCATCAGCGCGAGAAGAGAAGCAACTGGTACTCTCTTGTTTTATCTTTACTCCCAGACCAGCATAGAAGAACTATTAAATAAACTTTGATAATCAACAGGAGGATCCTCTATACATGTCGTACGCGTACATCATAGCCAAGTCTTGCGGGGAGGAAGAGGAAGAGGGGGGTGGCGAGGAAGAGGAAGGGGGCGGGGAGGCCGAAGCGGGCGGCGAGGACGAAGGCAAAGCCAGTATACACGTGAGTTGTGCACATTTTTACAAATGAAATGTATAAATGCTGTGTATAATGACGAGCATAAATAATAGCCACACATTTCATACAACTTCCGTCCCTATAGGTACGAATAACTCTCTCACCCACTCAAAGGTTGACTGGATGAAATCCTTTAAACTGATAAGCTCGCCGTTGTACATGTATCTGAATATTTGTCAATTGTTTATTTATTACATACATGTAGTACAATTTAGACGGTAGGGTAATAGATAGAATGATTTAAGAGGAAGTTTTTTGTGCATAACACATGCATAATGTACCGTGCAAAGCCCCCCCCCCCCCCTCCCGAAAAGTTCAGATATTAACATTTATAGAATTAAAATAAATTTCTTATACCTATAAGGTTTATTTTATGTACTTTTAGTCGTTTTATTTTCTTGAACCCTACATCCCTAGTCGCTAGTACTTACATACTTTGTATGAGAAGTGGACCGTTATTTTTGCTCTCCAGTGTAGATTCCGGCATTACTTTGCCAAAATTATAAACCACGAGCGTGGGTTTTTCCAGGACTGCGGTGTAGCAAAGTAAAGTCTATGTGTTATAATATCAATTTCATCTTTATATCTCATTTCATGCAGAGTACAATGGATACATTAATGGTATGTAAGATTACATAAACATGGAAATGTGCACAATATTAAGTGGTTCGCTCACTGTTTTTAGTTGTTACGCTATGACAAGAGCATGTCCTTTGATATAAAGCTATGTTAGACACAGACATGTTTTTTAACAAAGCAAGCGGGCAAGTAGAACAAAGTTGTCTCTGCCTACCCCTGTGAGAAACAGGCGTGGCAGTATGTATGTATGTTTTTTAAAATAAGATACACTGTGCACTCATTTTGCAAAATGGTATGAAAATTAAGAGGCTCTTACCCACAGCAGTGGGTGGTAGTAGACTTATTAGTAAATACACTCGCGTACTCGATTGGCTATTCGGGCCCACCCTGACAAAGTACCACGGACGGGGTCGAAACATGTCGAGCGTACCTCGAGTGCAAGTAAGCGAGTCCGTGTAATTTTTAAACATCACGTTTTATAATTAAGGTTGGCACAAGTAATAATAATAAGTGGGTAGGTCAATCTTTTTCTTGTCACTAGTTGCTATGGTTACGTTCTCAGTCACTCTTTAAACCGAACATTTATAAGTTTAAAATTTGAGAAACATTTATTTTCGCGGCAGTTTAATGTCTCTTCCATAATTGGTCATCTATTAACACGTTCACTGCGGGAAAGTATTTCGAAGACTTTCAGTTAGAGCGTCATAGGGTATATAAGACCCGACAAATAACTTTCTGTTAGAGCGTTTGGGGGTCGAAAGGACCTGTTTCACATGCTCGTCTATAAGGGCCATTATCCGCATAGGTTTGATGAATATTGGTAAAATATGAATTGTAATTCATAGACATAGAGTTGCTCTTGGCACAGCTACGTTCGTAAGTAGATGGAGCCTCTCAAAACGAATCAAATGTATGTTTAAACTATCGGATCTTGTATGCCCGATATCCGCACTGACATAAAAAACTATCGATAAATTTTTAGGGCTGTAGGGTGTTAAACAAAACATCGATATCGAGCAACATAAATTTTGATTAAAAATAATTGAGCTTGAGATTAATTGAGAAAAAAAGAATTTGATTAAAATTACTCTTACCCAAAGAGTTTTTCAGGTTACACATATCGGTGGGCGTTTTTTGTAAATGTTCTTCTGTTTTTGTGTTGTTTTCACTTTCGTCACCACTGGGCATTAACCGTTTCCGTTTAAATCGCTTCATTTTCACTCATTCCACAAATAAAAAAGTCACAGTGTATATTTCGGTTAATTTCAGAAAAACAGATGGGGGTAACTATCCTTTGTTCTGCACACCCGCACTGCACTAGACAAACTAGCGTTTAATCTAGTGCGGCTATCGGGTCATTGGGCATCGGGTCACTAAGACCCTATAACGCACTAGACGATATTTTTTTACGTTCAGTCGGCATAGGGCATAAAGGATCCGATGAAGTTTTTTTAAAGTAACCGACTACTTTTGGAGAGACAATACCAAAACACTAACTATCTCACTTATGCTCAACAGATAACCTGTATAAACTTTGTCCCGCACCAGCGGTGGTTCAAGGAATTTTATCGCCGCACCGTAGGCTAGATGTGCATAGGATCTATTCGACCCGAAACCGCAGTGAACGTGTTAAGCATGTTAGTATAATGAGACACAACATTTCTTCTAACAAACTGTACTAATTTTGTCCCCTTGCTGACCGGACAGAATAACAACAAGAAATAATTGATCCATGCTAATAATAAATTATTTTTTTGTAATTAAACTTCATACTACCACACAAACAGCAAATACAAACTAATGAAATCGCAAACTTATATGTATTGTGTTATTACGAATGAAATTAGTATTCAAATTTAATGTGTAAATTATCTACACTGAGAAATGATGTGCTACTCCTCTATCGTATTGGGTAACTGTATATATTATTATTATTTAAAATAATACACTAGCAGCTCTTTGAGCTGATACGTGTATATCTATCACTACACTTGTGTTCTCTGACTCTTTAAATATGTATATGTATGTGATTATTAAATAAATAAATAAATACAAGTTTAAATCTTGTGCTGATCTTCACAATAGAACACGTACCAATACCAGTTGGTTAAAATATTAACTATATAACTATACCATCAGTACAGGAGGTAAATCGAAATTTTACCCTGACCTTCCATCATCCAGGAGCAAGAGATGGAGAAGCAGAAGCTGCTGTTCCACCAGGCTCGGCTGGCAGACCGAGGCGTGGCTGAGATGGTGCTGCTCCATATATCCGCCTCCAAGGGTATCCCCAGCGACATGGTCATGAAGACTTTGCAGCTCGGCATCTCCATACTGAGGGGCGGCAACATCGACATACAAATGGTACGGTAATGATCAGAGCCCGGATTTTTCATGGCAAAACAAAACACTATCGTAATCTGGCTAGTGATAGAAACATCATTTCATCGATATCGATAATTGTGTAATAGAATAAAAAACGTGACCAAATAAAATAACATTGTATCTAAACAAATTATCGTCACTACTTTGAAAAAAAACTACTTGTACCTTCCTCTTTGTTGCCTGAGTATGGCTATAACTTTTATAATTAATACTCGATATCGATAAAATTATGTTTCTATCACTAGCCATATTACGATAGTGTTTTGTTTTGCCATGAAAAATCCGGGCTCTGGTAATGATAGATGATAATAATAAGTAATAGTTGATAATATTAAATAATAGATGATAATAATAAGTAATATATGTATGATAATAATAAATAATAGATGATGACAAACAATAATAATGCATCATGGGCGTCCATTAATAATGCTAGGAGGTAATCTAAAGACTACTTAAATAAAAAATGCAAACAAACGCAGATAATCTTAGTTTAGTAAATAAACTTGTATTTTGGAAAGTCGCTTGTGAGATTTTTTGAGACATTGAGGAGATATCACGTCTAATGGAATAAAGAATAAGTAACCATGATAAGCAATTCAATATGTGCAGTTCTTCAACAGTGGGACTGCGTTACAACACCCCAAGCCCTCTCTTTCTGAGGAGTCTGTGCCCAACAGTGGGATGATGATGGAAGATGATGTATATAAGAGTTTTTATGTATTTTTAGGGCATGCTGAACCACCTAAAAGACAAGAAAGACGTGGGCTTCTTCACTTCTATAGCTGGTCTCATGAACTCCTGTTCTGTGCTGGATTTGGATGCCTTCGAACGGAATACGAAGGCTGAAGGTAAAATAAAAATTTAGATTACATATATCATAAAAGTGATTTGGTCACTTCACTACATCACTACATAGTATAAAATAAAGTCGCTTTCTCTGTCCCTTTGTCCCTATGTATGCTTAAATCTTTAAAACTACGCAAAGGATTTTGATGCGGTTTTTTTTAATATATAGAGTGATTCAAGAGGAAGGTTTATAATGTATAATACATGCATAATATACCGTGCGAAGCCGGGGCGGGTCGCTAGTTAGATATAAAAAAGACAGATAGTAGTTACGAGAATAATATGAAATTATGAATAAACCGAATAGAATTCAATGAAATTTCATAGAAAAACCTGTATATATGTACGTGAAATAATAATCAGTACCTAACAGGCTGTGAAAAATTACATCATTTATTACATTACATTATTTATCATTCGAACAAAATATTACATTGACTAACTTCTTATAAATGATTATTTGCTGTCGCACAGGCCTCGGCGTGGGACTAGAGGGAGCGGCGGGCGAGAAGAACATGCACGACGCCGAGTTCACCTGCGCGTTGTTCCGGTTTATTCAGCTAACTTGTGAGGGTCACAACATGGGTGAGTGACTTCACTACTACGCATACATACACAAATCACGTCTAAATCCCTTAAGCGGTAAACAGAGCCTAAGGTAACAAGACCTAAAGGCCACCTTCAGCGTAGTAAGCGCATCGCCTTTAATATCATTCGATGGGCTTTTACCATCTGCGTGAGAAGACAAGCTACTGGTACATTCTATGTTATTTCTGCTCTCAGATCAGCATGGTATCTAATACATGTATTATTGCCATGTGTTATGGCTATGTTAAGTTGTTTTAGCGATGTAACTGTACTATGATAATGTTGAACGTTTAGTGAAAAATCATTCTAGGTGAGTTTAATTTTCTCCACTGACATCTAGACAGTACATACACACACACACACACACAAATCATGTATTTATCCCTTGCGGGGTAAACAGAGCCTAAGGTAACAGGTACCTACAGGCCACATTTAGCAAGATTGAGGGCGTATAGGTGGAAAATAGAATCAAAATAGTGATGGGTTGCTAGCCTCATCGCCTATAACATGATTCCTATGATTTTCGCCCATTCCCTCGATGGGCTTTTACCATCTGCGCGGGCAGAGATGCAACTGGTGCATTCTATGTTTTTTCTTTGCTCCCAGACCAGCATGGAAGACCTAGACATGGAGGATCTAGACAGTAACTCATAAAAAGTATATATATAAATTATAGTAGTATATATATAAAATTGTAAGCTCTCCTTCAGCCAACCAATTAACCTTTTTCTTCAGAATGGCAGAACTACCTCCGTACGCAGGCTGGCAACACAACGACCGTGAACGTGGTCATCTGCACCGTCGATTACTTGCTGAGGCTGCAGGAGTCCATCATGGACTTCTACTGGCATTACTCGAGCAAGGTATGCCCTTTGGACCTTCAAAAAGGCTTAAAGACCCCGTACGTGTGGCGCCGCAAACGCAAAAGTGACGTAATGTCACTTATAGGATGTTATTTCTAACACTACAAGTAATTTAATTTACCGAATCGGTTTTTTAACCCTTCAAGCGTCCAAGCGACTACAGTAGTCCCTAACTTTTTCGGGCGGGAAATGTCCTAGGGACTGCATTATGCATTCACGCCACTGGCCAGGTCTTCCTCCCTTGGAAAAGCCAGCGACAACTCGCTATATATGCTTCTCGCTCTCTCTTTAAGCCTCCCGCCCGAAAAAGTTAGGGACACTGTAGTCGCTTGGACGCTTGACGGGTTAATTTACTAGGAAGTCATTCCTATATAATGTTTTTCATTATTACTTAATGATTTTCGGAGTTACGACGTGTCACAAAATTCCTCTAAATACGACATTGTGATAATAATATAATAATAATAATAATATAATAATAATGGGGGCTATCGCGTGTGAATTTGCCACTAGAGGCGCTAGTGTCGCGTGAGGTCCAATAACATTCACCTTTCACTGGTTTTTGCGGGCTTCGTGACATAAATTATAATTTCTTTCATTTACCTGTTGAAAAGTTATCACCTTCGTGAAATTATCGCAAATATGGATTATTTAGCGATTAATGTGAACGCTTTGAAAGCGGAATTAAGAAAAAAAGGTGCAAAAATAGGCGGCCTCAGAGTTAAAATTAAAGAACTATCTATTTTATAATTAATAAACTTAATGAGATTCAAGTTTTAAAACTTTGTTTCGGCGCCGATCTTATAAAGTCGCCATTGACAGCTATACCTTTGGACCTTAGTCAACAGTGGCGCCAACTGGTGAGCAAAGAAACGATAGTCCCCATTGTGATTAAATTTCTAAACGTCACTGAAAATTAGAACACATAGAAAAATCCGAATCGAACCCGGATCCTCGTCATTCCGTGACGCGTGCTATACCCGTACACCACCCATAGCAGGTGGGTAAGCCTTCGAATTTTTCTATCTGTTACTAGCTGTCACGTGACCTTGTTACTACGCGGTTTTTTGTCGCCAAGCGCCATCTCTTTGAATGATGTGTCTGTACGACACAATTACAAACTCCCGTGGAACAGCTACTGCTCGCCAGGGACGAGAGAAGGCTGTTTTTTTACTTCTTGATTTATTATGTTTACTTTTACCGTTAGAAATTAAATATGATTACCTATTTCAATAGGTATCAAACGTAAATCACAATTCTAAAAACATATATTTTAAAAAAACCGAAAACTTATTGTTAGCAACAATAGTTCCTGACGGCCCCAATGTTATTATCCACAGGAGTTGATTGACCCGGCTGGCAAGGCTAACTTCTTCAAAGCTATCGGAGTTGCGTCACAAGTGTTCAACACCCTCACTGAAGTCATTCAAGGGCCTTGCACGCAGAATCAGCAGGCATTGGCGCACTCCAGGTAAAGAGAAATCATCATCATCAACCCCAGCCTCCAGCCTATACACATCCCACTGCATGACACAGGCCTCTTCTCAAAAGGCCTGTGCCCAGGCTTGGGCTACAGTTCCTATCGGGCCCAGTGCGAATTGAGAACTGCTAAGAAGTTTGCACACTTAGCGCGTTGTCTATGGTTTGCGTAGGAACTTGGGTGCGTTCAGTTTGATCACCCGACGACGCCCGACGACGCACTGGCCCGTTCAGTAAGTCAGTGCGATCATCGGACGATCACACCAAATCGTTCAGTAACATCGTCGAGCGTCGTCGGGCGATCGCACCGGTCACCCCATAAAATAGATGGGTAAAAAAAGCCCAGACGTCACTTTGACAGTTGATAAGCGGCAAAATTTATAATTCGAACGCTGGGGATATAAACTTATTATTACGAATACTAAATAATACTTCAATTGACACTTTTGACAGAAGAACGTCCCAAGTCGTTCAGTAAGTGTGTTCATGATCGGTCGATTTTCACCCGACGATAATCACACTGACACTAGTTACTGAACGTAGCCCTTGTTTTTAGAGTTTTTCAAACATCACTATCAGTACAAGAGATGACTGTGACAGAGAAATCGTTTAAGTTCCGTACAATTCGGCAGGCGAATACAAAGATCCAGCCCTGCTCCTAAGCAAAATGCAGGCAGTGTGAGGTCATTTTATATTGGTTACTATAAAGACTCATATATTGGTCACTATTTTGATTTCCATTACCGCCATTACCTCTCTTTTTACCCTGGGCTCTGCCTACCCAGTAAGGGATAATAACATAAACATGAATTAGGTCAATCACTGGTTGATTTTCACAAAACTCATGAAACGAGAAACGGAAGGTATAATGAAATGCGTTAATAATGTTTGCAGGTTATGGGACGCAGTGGGTGGTTTCCTGTTCCTCTTCTCCCATATGCAGGACAAGCTCTCCAAGCACTCCTCCCAGGTGGACCTGCTGAAGGAACTGCTCAACCTCCAGAAGGACATGATCACCATGATGCTGTCCATGCTTGAAGGCAACGTCGTTAATGGTAAGTGCTTTATTTGTATGTATGTAAGTTTCTTCCATGCTGGTCTGGGAGTAAAGAAAAAACATAGAATGTACCAGTTGCTTCTCTACCCGCGCAGATGGTAAAAGTCCATCGAGGGAATGGGCGAAAATCATAGGAATCTTGTTATAGGCGATGAGGCTAGCAACCCATCACTATTTTGATTCCATTTTCCACCTGTACGCCCACAATTTTGCTAAATGTGGCCTGTAGGTCTTGTTACCTTAGGCTCTGTCTACCCCGTAAGGGATAAAGACGTGATTTGTGTATGTGTATGTATGTGTATGTAAGTTTTTTATGTATGACTCACACACTGTGTGTGTGTGTGTGTGTGTGCGTGTGTATTAATGACTCAAAATTTTTCTGGACAGGCACGATCGGTAAACAGATGGTGGACACCCTCGTGGAGTCAGCCAGCAACGTGGAGCTGATCCTGAAGTACTTCGACATGTTCCTCAAACTGAAGGACCTGACTTCCAGCGCGAGCTTCCTGGAGATCGACGCCAACAACGACGGCTGGGTGCTGCCGAAGGACTTCAAGGAGAAGATGGAACAGCAGAAGAGCTACACGCCGTGAGTTGTTATGGAAATCGACACGTTTATTCTTTGCTTACAGAAGAAGATTTTACAAGTTTTTATTTAACTTGCTCGGCTTTGGAGGTGACATGTTCATTTTCAATTGTCAATGATCCAAGATTGTCGTAATTTATGACTCATAAATAAAGATGTATGTATGCCTGGGTGGAATCATACAACTGAATTTTGAAGCAAACATCTTCAACTGATTGAACTGAAATTTTGCATACTTGTGTAAGTCGGATGACAATACAATAATCTGGTAGTAGAATTCTGGTGGAGCGGTCAGAGCTGGAGGGAACTCTTCAACGGTTGATCCTTTGAACTTGAAATTGAATTTTGTTACCCAATTATAACAATTCAATGCACTTTTTAACAAAAAAATATTTAACGGTTTATACGATTTAAATATTGTAAAACAAAATTTAAAACTCGCGACTTCTAGAGGTCACAGAGTTACTGGTTTATTTATTGTTAATTTTGTTCATCAGCGAAGAGATCGAGTTCCTCCTGGCGTGCTGTGAGACCAACCACGACGGCAAGTTGGACTACATCGGCTTCTGCGATCGCTTCCACGAGCCGGCCAAAGAAATCGGCTTCAATCTCGCCGTGTTGCTCACCAACCTGTCCGAGCACATGCCCAACGAGCCACGGTAAGTCATACTCAAATTTATTCTCATATTCATATTCATACTCATATTCATACTCATATTTGTACTAATCCTCATACTCATATTCAATAAATTTCCTACTCATATTCATTCAAATATTCATTCTCATATTCATTAAAATATTCATTCTCATATTCATTAAAATATTCATACTGATATTCATAATAATCTTCATACTCCTATTCATACTAATCTTCATACTCAAATTCATACTAATATTCATACTCATATTCATACTAATCTTCATACTCATATTCATACTGATCTTTATATACATGCTCATTCTCATCTTTTTTTTCAACGTATTTGCGCCCACTGTTGAGCATCCCTCTCCAGTTAAAACATATTGATAACTAGCCTTTGTCCGCGACTCCGACTGAGCAGAATTCGCTTATCGCTATCCCGAGGGAACTATGCAATTTTCCGGGATAAAAACTATCCCTGTCCTTCCCCGAGACTGAAACTATCTGTATACCTTTCAACTAAGTCGGTCCAGTGGTGTATGCGTGAATAGGTAAAAAAGAGACGGACAGTTACTTTCGCATTTCTAATGTGTAGTGTATTCAAAGGTGCCTACAGTCTTGTCTGCCCTTCATCATCTCTCTCTATCCTCAGCCTGGCCCGTTTCCTGGAGACAGCGGGCTCTGTCCTGAACTACTTCGAGCCGTTCCTCGGCCGTATCGAGATCATGGGCGGCTCCAAGCGCATAGAGCGAGTCTACTTCGAGATCAAGGAGTCCAATATTGAGCAGTGGGAGAAGCCTCAGATTAAGGTGAGACAAATGGAAAAAAAATATTTACCTTGCTACTCCTCTATTTAAACGTAAATCATCCCCAGTCCATATGCGTCCCACTGCTGGGCACAGACCTCCTCTCACAATGAGAGGGCTTGGGCTATAGTTCCCACGCGGGCCCAGTGCGGATTGGGAACTTCACACACACCATTGAATTGCTTCGCAGATGTGTGCAGGTTTCCTCACTATGTATTCCTTCACCGAAAAGCTCATGGTAACTTTCAAATGTAATATCGCACATAAATTCGGAAAAACTCAGTGTTGTGTCAATAAATTGTTTAATTTAGTATGTTTTGCGGTATGTGTTAACTCGATTATTATTAAAATTAATTTTTAAGATGCTGTTTTGAAAAGTGCTTAAAACACTTACGACAGTTTACGTAGGGGCCGTCTTTTAGCGGTCCAATTGACTTGAAATTTTGTACATGTATACATGATACATATGTAGGATACATGACAAATATGACAATGCATACTTGTCAAGAAAAATGTCAATGAATAAAATTATTGTTTTAAATACAAAAAAAAACTGTGAAAGTTTTCCCTAAAGCCAATAATTCCACTAACAATAACTTCGTTCCTAAAACTAATATTTTTTATTATTCCAGGAATCGAAACGTGCCTTCTTCTACAGCATAGTAACAGAAGGCGGTGACAAAGAGAAGTTAGAAGCGTTCGTCAATTTCTGTGAAGACGCCATCTTTGAAATGACACACGCCAGTGGCCTCATGGCTGCTTCTGAGGAGTCTGCTGGCGGTCCCAAGAACAGAGAGGCCGCTTACATGTATTTAGGGGACGATGATGATGAGAGGTAATTATATGGGGTGATAAGCGGTTGTTATATGAAGGGTGATGAAGAGGATTATATAGGGTGATGAGCGGTTGATCAATAGATAATGGTGACGAGCGGTTAGATGAAGGGTTATAGAGCGTGATGAGGGGTTGATAAATTGGGAACGGTGATGAGCGGTAGTGATATGAGTTGAGCGGTTATTGCATATTTAGTTATTAAAGAAACAGGTCAAAACATTATCTAGTATAATACATATAAGTATGTGTGTTGTTTTTAAAACGCATTTCAAATGTACCTTTTTTTCAGAACCGACAAAAATCCATTCCGCCGCGGCTACCAAGCTATCAAAGATGGCTTCGCCGCGGCATTCTCGTCCTTATCCCCCGCGAACATAAAGTCGAAAATCGCGGACATGCAGCAAATGCCGCCGGCGGAACTGGCCGTTGGCTTCTTCAAAATGTTCTTCTATCTCTTTTACTACATGGGCTACGGAGTTTTGGTGGTCGTCAGGTTAGTTTGAACAATAATGTTTTATGAATAAGGTCAATTTATCATTGAGACCATTGTTTAGGAGAGAGTACATTGACTTGAATTAATTGATTTTTTCATTAAATTTTGTGCACAAAATTGTTTTTAATGCGGGCGGTGCTTGGATTACTTAAATAATACAAATTCGACCTCTCGCTCTTTCCAATATTAGTAAAATGACGAGGCTAAGTTGGCGACAAAGACATACAATACTTCATATATTATATAATTTAATTGTAGGTCTTTATCGGGCTAAATATTGATAAATTTACTTCGTCATTCAGACCATTGCTAAATTATAATTAGTCGGATTAATTTGAAATTTGGTATACATAATATATGATGGATGACAATATAACCACAGTCAACAAAACAGTCAGAAGAAAAGCTTTTTTTGTACAATTACCTATATCCTATTAATATTTCATTGTTGCTATTTATTATGTAAAAGGTTTCAAAAACAAGATTCGTCGGGAGTTGCAGCAAATGGATTTAATTAGTCGATCTTTATATTATGATCAGATAAATCGATAAATAGGTAGCTGTCAGATAATTCCAGAACAATTTAAAATTTGACATTGTATACATACACAAATCACGTCTTGACCCCTTACGGAGTAGACAGAGCGTAAGGTGGCAAGACCTATGTCACATTTAGCAAGATTGTGGACGTATAGATGGCAAAATTGCATTTAACATGATCCCTGAGATTTTCGCCCAATCCCTCGATGGACTTATACCATCTACGCGGGAAGAAGCAACTGGTACATTCTATGTTTTTTCTTTGCTCCCATACCAGCATGGAAGTATTAAGTTGTATAGTTTTACTAAATCCATTCGCCACAGCTCCCGTGAAGCAACACCTTTTTATTTTGTTTTAATCAATGTTGATGGATTGTCATGTGTGTTTCCACGCAACATTATGGTGCACAGTCATTGGTAAATGCTTTGTTACATGTCTAAATATGTGTATGTTGGTTTATTTATAGTTTTTCGTTAAGTATTCTAGGTTAGAATTTTATTTAGAAACTGTCAAATGCACCTCGAAGTGCCGGGAGTTTGAAGTTACCGTGTAGAGACGACTTGTATCCTCAAAAAAGCTAAAAGTGACTGACAACGGTCAGCTAGGTGTGATCAGGCATAAAATTTTGTCGTATTGAGACGCGATTTTTATGAATAAACTCTAATTTCATTGAATCTACCTTTTGTCAAATTATCTTCAAAATAGAAAATAGTTTGTGGAAGTGAAAAAACGTCCAACATTGTTTAAAAATCTTATGTTATTGATGTTAAGCGAGCTGTCGCTCAGGGATCCATTCTGGGTCCTTGACTCTTCCTTGTATTTACTAACGACCTGATAGATTTTATTAATCATACAGTTGAAAATTTAAAGTTGTCAGTGTTTTTGCTGAGAGTTACAGTTCAACTAAATAAAACTACCAATAATACAGTTTTTACTTTTAGTTTAGTTATTATTAGTTCTAAGCGTAGTCGATGTTTACCTATTTAGTGTTCAAAAAACATTTTACGTTAGGATTGACGAGACTAAAACAATATTGCCTTTCTGTGCGTGTAGAGTGATTTATTTTCTATACGGATATCGTATTTGTTACATAAAAGCTTCAGAATTAGTTTAGGTATATTAGTTATTTATTAGTTTTACCCCGCATAGTCGATGTTTACAATTAGTCATTAATTAATGATAAAGTTGATTAAGAGCATGTTAATATTAGTTTAAATAATAATTCCCTTATTCATAAATGCTCTGTAGGCTTCTGCTAACTTAGCAATCGTTTGTCCTTGTCTGTCACTTTGACATTTACCTTTCACAGATAAGGACAAATGACTGCTAAGTTAGCAGAAGCCTATAGAGCGTTTATGAATAAGGGGGAAATTCTTCCCTTAAAAGCACCTATTCCTATTTCGTCAATCGTAATTAATATACACGTAACTCTAATTGTGTAGGAACTTAATATTTAAACCACTTTATTAATTCTATTTTTCTCATAATATTTTTTTCGCACTTCGTCACCTTTCTTTCCTGATGTCAAGATGAAAAACACAGTCCGTTTTTTAATTGGTATTTACACCTAGCACATCTCATAATATGTGTTCTCATTACAATATGGTCCTATTATTATTTTGATAATATCATAGTTTTTAGAGCTATGTTTAGTACCTTTATCCCAGTAGGTAATTTAGTAACTTTGAACTGAATGAAGCTTAATACAAAACGAAGTAGTTAATGTGTTTATCTGTGATTTAAGTTTTTTTTAAGCCGGCCACTCACTGCAAATATTCGTGTGTAAATTCACGTATAATTTTTTAGTTGATCTGTAATGTAAATTTAGCTGCAACACTCGTGAGTGCCCGGCTTTATACAGTAAAATTATACCACTTTGTAACCAATTACTTCCTTGGTCAGCCAAGTATTTACGTCAGGATCAGAACTCTTGAACTCACGTCTATGCTTTGCCATGACAACAAAAATTGCTAAAAGCGAAATTCCAACAGTTTTACTGTCACACACATCGTAAATTCTTCAATGTGTGTGCAAAACACCGAGGGATTGCCGATGCGTTGCCAGTTGAAGTGTCGCCTCTATTACTCTTTATTCTTATACTTTAAAACATTTTACATTTTTGTTTGCTATTTGTTTGAAGTTGTTCAGTCAAGTCTTTTCTGGGATTTCGTTTTTAGAACTATCGATGCTAATAGAAAAAAAAAAAGAAATTCCGGTCACAGAATGTAGGAACATTTCGGGACGCCGAGTTCGTGATTCTGAGTAGAAAACCGAAAAAGAAAACCCACGAAAACGTTGAGTGTGCAACTTCAAAAAAGGCCATGAAGACTATTTTTACTAACCGACTACAAAAAAGGTTCTCAATTCGTCGGAATCTTTCTTTAATTGCACTGTATTCGTAACCAGGTACATATTCGGCGTGTTGCTGGGTCTGATGCGAGGGCCGCAGACGGAGGAGCCCCCACCAGAGCCTACGGAGGAGGAGAAAATTGGTCAGTTGAAGCACAGGTTACTACAGAGTCAAAGTAAGGCAGCCCGATGTACGCATGGGTGGCTTGCAGGCTTAAGCGTTTGGTCACTTGGGGTCCCATTTCTAGGCATCAAAGACATCTAAAATAAGCCCAAGGATAGGTGATAAAGAACGTTCACACGTTCAGGGGTTCAAAAGAAAGGAGAATATTTTATTTTAGTTCCAAAAGTCCCACCACCTTGGAATAAAATTTGCTACAATAAACTTGCATACCACATTTTCTACGTATTCACGTTTTTTACGTATTTTCTTCCATACTGGTCTGGAAGCACAGAAAAAACATAGAATGTACCAGTTGCTTCTCTTCCCGTGCGGATGGTAAAAGCCCGTCGAGGGAATGGGCGAAAATCTTAGGGATCATGTTATATAGGCGATGTGGCTAGCAACCCGTCACTGTTTTGATTCCCCTTTCCATCCATACTCCCATAATCATGCTAAACGTGGTCTTTAGCATATATCACGTCTTTATCCCTTATGGGGTAGACAGAGCCTAAGGTAACAACACCTCAAGGCCACGTTAAGCATGATTGTTGACGTACAGGTGGAAAGGGGAATCAATTTTCGCTCACTCGATTTTCCCTCGATGGACTTATACCATCTGCGCGGGAAGAAAAGCAACTGGTACATTCTATGTTTTTTCTTTGCTCCCAGACCAGCATGGAAGTATCATTCAGCCTTTCAAAACCGGTACCTTAAGCTTCGTAGCCCTAATCACTAGGCTAGCCTAAATTTTGGGGTAAAACTGTGGGTAGTACCACAATAGAGAGATCTCTCTCCAGGCAGATGTTGCCTGTGCGGAGACGAGGAAGTTGTGTTTATGCAACCGCGTTGAGAAACTTCGTCGGCGTGTCTTAGAACAATGTGACAGCACTCATTAGAACTGGCGTTAGTTACTCGTGCGTCGTAGTAGTTATGTGGTGGACAACTAGGTGGCGCTAGGGTCGCTGCAAAGTCTTGACGAAACTGCAAAAGGGGGTAACAATACAATACAAATACTCTTTATTGAACACCACAGATCAGTACAAAACAATACAGAAACAAAGAACGAAGTAGACAATAGGCAGCAAAGAAGAAGGGGGGGGGGGGGGTAAGAAGTGACCAAACGTTTTAAAAGCACCGTACTAAATCACCAAAGCAGGTTTAACTGACTAAACTGAATAAGATAAAATGTCTTCCAAATTTTTTAACAAACTATGAAACACAACGTGGCCAATTAATTCGTAACATTTATAATTTCTAAAAACGTAATTTTGTAACAAAACAAATCTGCTTTTGGACGTTAACAGGTAACAACTTTATCATTTTGATGTCGTCTCGATGTTGTATATATATTTTTGTTGCTTTTTAGTGGATATTTAATTAAGGTTCTGAATATTTCAAATATTCTTATCATGTTTAAGTTCTACGAGAGAGAAATCAGCAAGAGACGAGAGATATATTCACTATTTCGTAACACACAGAAAACACGGTACAATTTTGTTTTTTTCTGCAAAATAGACATAATATAACACCTACGTACGGCGGAGGAAAATCGGTGTTTTTGAATGTGTTAAGATTCCCGTTACTACGGCTGTAGCGTCAGTGGTAAAAAGTCAGCACGCCTGGCTTCAGTACAAAACATTATATTTGCGTAATCTATAATACATGCATACATATATCACGTCTTAATCTCTTACGGGGTAGACAGAGCCAGGGTTGATAAAAATCATGATTATTATAAAAAAATCATAATAATCCGATTAATTTGATTTAAATCGGATTTATTTGATTAAAATCAGATTTTTTTGATTTTTTCATTTTCTTGTCTTTTTTTATTAATTAAATAGCCATTTTTCATCGTAATAAACCCACACAGCATCTTTTTTTCTTCCCGACATCTTTTTGTTGTATTGACTCTTTCACTAGTCAATTACGAATGACCGGGCGAAAAGCGAAATGCGTCTCGTGTTTTAGTTTCGGAGAATCCTGGAACCGTTTTGGTACCATGCGTCACGTACTATAGTTTCGGGCTTTCCCCGAAACTGTTACGCTATGACTCGCTTGCACATGTGTGCGTGCCGTAGTGGTCCGGGGAATTCCCTAAACAATTTTGGGCCGATTTGGTCGTAGTAAAAATTTAATGATTTAAAAATCAATGATTTTTTTGAAAAAATCCCTTGATTAAAATCACGATTTAAATCACTGATTTAAATCATGTCAACCCTGGACAGAGCCTAAGGTAACATAATCTTAATGCCACGTTTATCATGATTAAGGGCGTATAGGTGGAAAGGGAAATCAAAATAGTGATGGGCGGCTAGCCGCATCGTCTATAACATGATTCCTAAGACTTTCGCCTATTCCCTCGATAGGCTTTTACCATATGCGTGGGCAGAGAAGCAACTGGTAAATTCTATGTTTTTTCTCTACTCCCAGACCAGCATGGAAAAATGATTTAATGATACATCTGTGTACACACCCACAAATGACGTCTGTTTGTGGGCGTATAGGTGGAAAGTGGAATAAAAATAGTGTTGGGTTGCTAGCCGCATCGCCTACCATACACTCGATGGGCTTTTACCACCATGGCAGAGGAGCAACTGGTACATTCTATGTTATTTCTTTGCTCCCAGACCAGCGTGGAAGTGATCAGTTAATAAATGTTTTAATATTAATGCTAAGTCTTGGTGCAGGCCCGTCGCGTTTGCTACCAGCGTTACCAGCAACAGATGACACGGGACAAATGCAAGTTTCGGCATTCGGACTGGACATCACCAAGGAAGGCGACGGGCAGTGAGTGGCTTTCATGTTTAAAGTTCACGTTTGCGCTTCAAGAATAAGCTACCGTAAAAGTTCTACTTAGCTATGTTATAAAATTACACAGGGTGCAGTTCTTTTCAATTTTTGTCACGGTATTTTCAGTATCTCTTCTTTCTCGTTCCCCCCTCACTGCTGAGGATCGTCATACGCTGAGTGGTCTGCACGGTGCAGGCTACCACCCACCGTTTTCTTTATTGCATCAGACCACCTTGTAGGTGCCCTATCCCCGTGCAAGCATGCCATCTCTTTCGCCCAAAATTATCTGCTTCTCCAGACAGTGTTTTGCAGTCTCAAGGTGTTTTGAGGTCTTTCAGTATGGACTCGTTATTTCCAATATAAAGTATATCTATTATTATCAACATACTAGCTGTCCCCGCGGTTTCGCCCCCTTTCCGTTTTTTAATTTTGTTTCTCCATAAAAACATTCCGTAGAAAATTATTATCAAGATTGGTCCAGCCCTTCTGGAGTTTTAGCTTAGCGACATAAATTTTTATTTATACGAATAAACTTCCGAATCAACTGTTTCATAAACAAGTTTCACGAACAGTTTAAGTTGTAATCTTAAAAAATGATAATATTCCTAACACACCAACGGGGGAAGGGGAAATTTGACGCTTTCATATTTAAATTCTAAAACAAAACATTGAAGTTTTGTACCCACGACATTCCTTCAGGATTGAATTTGATAATTAATTTTAATTCTTTTGTCATTTCCTACTGCAGCACATTATTGATACACCTTTTCTAGTGAACTGGCTTAGTGCCCTATAAACTAAACCACTAATTTTGTTCCAGAATCCAAGTGAAACCGCACGAATCTCCTAGCACATCAACACCATCATCTGGCGAAGAAGCGGAAGTATCCCCCGACGAGACCACAGAACACTCTGAGGAGACACAGCCGCCATCTTTGATCGACTTGCTTGGGTAAGATGGCGATACTGTCGTGATACTGTCGCGATAGTGTTATGATACTGGCGTGGTACCGTTATGTTGTAGTGTTGGGGGCACTTTAACGCCATCGAAATCGAAGAGGTGGAAGTTTCCTTCGATGAGACAACAGGGCACTCCGAGGGACATAACCGCCGTCTGCTTGCTTGGGCAAGATGCGATACTGTCGTGTAACTATCACGGTACTGTCGTGCTGCTTTCGAGCCTCCGGGCACTTAATGCTATGCTATTGGTAGTGTAAGGGTACAGCAGCTGCTCTGCAAGATTCACGCATTGATGACGATCCGGCTTTGATATATCACGTCTATATCCCTTACGGTATCGACAGAGACCTGAACAAGAGTAACAAGACCTGAAGGCCACGGTTAGCATAATTTGTGGGCATATAGGTGGAAAGGGGAATTATAATAGTGATGGGTTGCTAGCGGCATCGCCTATAACATGATTTCTAAGACTTTCGCCCTGCTCCCTCGATGGGCTTTTACCATCTGCGCGGGCAGGGAAGCAACTGGTATATTCTATGTTATTTCTTTGCTCCCAAACCAGTACGGAAGCACAAGTTTCCATTATTGTTGTGAAATGCAATACAATAAAAATAGGTGTGGTATTTTAGCGACCCTAGCGCCACCTAGACGTCGACTACATAACTACTCTACGACGCACGAGTAGCTAGCGCCAGTAATGTCACACTGTTCTACATCACGCTCGAAGTTTCTCAACGCGGATGCGTAAATACAACTTCCAAATCTCTTCCTTCTGACTTCGGTCCCCAGGCATAACATCTGCCTGGAGAGAGATCTCTCTATTGTGGCTTCTACCCACAGTATTTTGTTTAATGGTTGTTTTATTTTTCAGAGGTGAACAAGCCAAGAAGCAAGCGCAGGAGAGGATGGAGGCGCAAGCCGCACAGCAAGCCGCCATGTCAGCCATCGAAGCCGAAAGCAAAAAGGTAACGTTACATTTTACGTGACTTCATTAGTACACTAAGTCTTCAGTCGCAAAATACGTTTTGAAAGCGTTTGCGTTAAAATGTCAATTACTATGAGAACAGTTCGTTGCCGTTACGATCCGCAAGTGGCGCTGCCAATTTTTCTATACTTTTTTTTCCAAAATCCAAACTTACCTATAACACAGGGGCGTGCCCCCTTGGTTGGAAAGTCCTGTAGGCTTATTACCTAACTCGTTCGCAATCGCCATCGTGTTCATTTTGACAGTTCTTGTATGAATGTGACAGCTAGCTGATTCCGATGCCAACTGTCAGCCCATACATCAACTGTCAAAATGAACACGATGGCGATTGCGAGCGAGTTAGGTAATAAGCCTACTGCTTTACAGCGACCACCGAATGAAGCCGCCTCTCTGTTAGAGAAAACAGGATTCCTATCCCAATTTACACAAACAATATTGTGATACGAATAGTGTGATAAGGGACAGCACGTTCCCTTATCACACTACCACTACCTATCACTATTGACTAGGATAGAAAGATGTGTGCTTAGTTGATTTGGTCACGTAGAGCGGATGGATGAAAGTAGACTATCCAAACAGATCTATATGGGGAGTGTGAATGGTTACGTTGGGAGGGGAAGACCTAGACGGACGTTCCGAAACCAAATAGAAGAACATTTTGAAAAAAGGGCAGGTCATGGGTACCGAAACCGACGAGCATGTATGTCAAGATTGATGGATGTGGATGAAGCGAAAGAGGTATGTCAGAATCGTAGCAAGTGGAACAAAGTAGTCTCCCCCTACCCCTATGGGAAAGAGGCGTGACTGTATGTAGTTACGTATTACATTACGGAGTCAATTGACTGAGGAGTTACGAGTGATCCATCAAATCCCGCAATGTAATAGTATTCACTAGACCAGCCATTATAGTGACGCATTTTCGTTGTAGATGCCATTCTGCTTTAGTAGTTGTAGTAACATTATTATTTGCTTTGACGTGACGCAGCGAGGATCTGAAAAGGGATTTTTTCATTGCAAAAAGGTAATTTTATTAATTCAAAATTGTTATGTAAGCGCTGCCGTTCGTTAATATCATGAGTTTTTGTTTAAATTTGCCTTTAATTAATAATATGTATACAAAATTTATTCTTTTGATGCATTCGTATTTAAACATTTTTTAACGTTTTCCTTTCGAATTATTGCAACTTTTCCAATTATTCTATTCACAAAAACTATCACCAGCTTCGACAAATTCGTTTCACAATTTAGACATTCATTTTTATTCTAATGTTTCTTCTACTTTTCTTTATGGCAAATCAATTGTATCTTTAAATGATTCACGGTTAATGGTTAACCATTAAGTTATGTTATTAATAACAGACATATTGTCATTATTATCAATTAAAATAATTCATCTACTTCATCAACTCCATCGAAATAGCGGGAGCTCTATCCTGTTGATGATATGTCTAATGTCAATTTTACCTTATCTTTGTTTTCACCGTTCAATCCTTCCTCCCCCCAGGCGGTATCCGGCCCGGCGCCGTCGGCCCTCTCCCAGGTGGACATATCGCAGTACACCAAGCGCGCCGTGTCTTTCCTGGCTCGCAACTTCTATAACCTGAAGTATTGCGCGCTAGTTCTGGCGTTCTGTATCAACTTCGTGCTGCTGTTCTATAAGGTAGGTCAGACACATCATCATCAGCAGCAACAGCAGACTAAGGTCTCCCATTTAGAAGACCCAATATGACTCGTTTCCGTTGATCGGATTGACATGTCATTTGGCATACAGATATGTAAGTCTGGTGACAATACAATAATTTGGTACTGAAATTCTGGTGGTCCGGCAAGGACCGTCTCCACAGGAAGAAACTCTTCAACGGTTGGCTCGATGGTAGCGGTAGGATCGATGACAGTGAAAGTATACTCAATAAAAAGCATGAATAGCAAGAAACTGTTTCATTAAAATGACATTTTTGACCAAATTCTATCATCGTGATATATAAGTAAACCTACATTGAAAATGAGGCCCATGCCTGTGTTAAAAAATTGAATGATTATGTTCAGGTGTCGACTTTGGAAGGCGAAAACGAGGGTTCAGGACTTGGAGACATCATCAGCGGCTCGGGATCAGGATCTGGCTCTGGCAGTGGAGATGGTAAGCTATTTAAATGTATGATTGTGTTTGATGACATGACACATACACAAATCACGTCTGTATCCCTTACGGGGTAGACAGAGCCTAACAACAAGACTTAAGGGCCACGTTTAGCAAGATTGTGGGCGTGTAGGTGGAAAATGGAACCAAAATAGTGATGGTTTCCGCCCATTCCCTCGATGGGCTTTTTATTATCTGCCCGAAAAAGGAAGCAACTGGTACATTCTGTTTATTCTTTACTCCCAGACCAGCATGGAAGTCAAGAAAAGTTATTAGAAATATCACAGAAATAATAAGAAAAAGAAAAGTTGTGATTATTTTACTCGTTAGCTGTTTAAGTATGAATATGTTGAAATTATGATTTTAGTTGCAGACCTTTAAGTCATAAGAATAAAACATAGAACCGTGTATAAGTGAAAAACTCAAGTAAATGACTTGTTGCATGTAGTAGTGTACAGAACTGATATGGGACTTAAGTCATTTAGTAATTTGGAACATCAATTTGTCTATTCGCACACATTACTCACACATACAAGGTCATTTATTTAAGTTTTTTAAGACCAGTTTTTGCAATTATGTATTCTCTATCGATCCGATTTCGTCTAATCATGTATCTAAAACGACCACCAAAGTTCCATGCTGGTCTGGGAGTAAAGAAAAAACAGAATTTACCAGTAGCTTCACTTCCCGCGCAGATGGTAAAAGCCCATCGAGGGAATGGGCGAGTCTTAGGAATCATATAGGTTATGCAGCTAGCAACCCATCACTATTTTGATTTCCCTTTCCACCTATACGCCCTTAATCATGCTAAACGTGGCCTCAAGGTTTTATTAGGTGATATTATGTATGTATGTACTAAAACAAATAGTTTCTATTGCTTAACGAACATCAATTTCGACGATGAAGTTGTGAGCCTCTTATTTTTTTTTTAATTGGTGTCTTCAGGCAGCGGCGAAGACGAAGACGATGATCCTATAGAGATAGTGCACATAGACGAGGACTTCTTCTACATGGTGCACGTGATCAACGCGGCCGCCGTGCTACATTCCATCGTGTCTCTGGCCATTCTCATCGGATACTACCATTTGAAGGTAAGTAGGGGTCAGCATCAGAAGTATCCGAATGCTCAAGTACCTTGTCGTTTTCAGTACGATGACACATTTCAAACTTAACTGCGTAGTTGGTTATTCCGGCAGAGTACTAAAATGTGCCGATAGAAAATTTCCGAAGTTGCCAAATTTTCAGAAAAGATGCTGTTTTTTATTATTTTTATTGAGCGTTTTCCAAAAAAAAGTCCACGTGAACATATTTTCCAGACTAACTATTTTGGGTTTTCCTTACTCAGTATCGTTTACCCTATCGATCCTCATACAAGAAAAAATGTGTCCTAAAATTTAATTCTAGTTCGTATGGAACAATACAATAACTCTTTATTGAACACCACATATAACAACCAAAACAGAAAAAAAGTATACAGAATATTACAAGGTAACAATAGGCGGCCTTATCGCTATAGAGCGATATCTATCTGAGCAGGTGGTGCAATTTAGAATCTATATTAATATACTAAGTACTGAAATACATAATATATTATACATGAAAACACATTTTGGAACGTGACGAAAAGGAAAAAAAACATAGTAAAATCTGGGACACATTTTTTCTTGTATGAGAATCGACAGGGTAAACGATTCTGATTAAGAAAAAAAACAAAATATTTAAATTCTAGAAAAAATGTTCATGTAGACTTTTTTTGGAAAACGCTCTATTACAAGCTTTATTGTAACTTGCAACGTATGTATGTATGTTTGTCCGGGTGGAATCTCGCGAGTCAATATTGAAGCAGATATATTCATCCGATTGAGCTGAAATTTTGCATAGTATGCAAGTCAAATGACAATACAATAATCTGGTAGTGGAGTTCTGGTGGCCCGGCTAGCATCGTCTCAGTAGGAGGGAACTCTTCAACGGTTGGTCCGATTGGCTTGAAATTTGGTTCACATGTGTAGAACGGGTGGCAATGCAAGTACAGTCAGCAATAAAGCTTGTATCTAAAATGAAATTTGTAGGTTAGGTTATTTTTGGGTATGAATTGAAACATTCCATTTCAAATAAGCTTTGAAATTTTCCTTAGTTTCTTGTGACGTGAGATATTCTAGAATTTTCCGAAAACTTTCCCAACTTCCTGGGAACCTTCCTCAACTTACAAATCTGTAGGTACAGTCAGGGTCAAAAATATTCAGGAAAAATTGCAAAAATATGTGTAATCATTATTATAGCCATAATGTGTCATTTGCACACAAATTTTAGTCACTTAGTGGTGTACACAAATCGGTTACCTTGACTGTACTTTGTAACTACTTTGTTTATTTTAAATGTTTGAGCTTTTTTTATGCATCTTAGGCAATGTCATGACAATTGTCAAAATTTGTCTTCCTCACAAAAATGTATATTCAGGTGCCTCTAGCCATCTTCAAGCGCGAGAAAGAGATAGCGCGTCGGCTGGAATTCGACGGGCTCTATATCGCCGAACAACCCGAAGACGACGACCTCAAGAGCCATTGGGACAAACTCGTGATATCAGCCAAGTAGGTGTTACTCCGTTACTGCATTACTGTAACAAACGTACCTACCTTATGGTAACAAGTTTTGTGTCACATATTTTATTCACTGCATTTCCCGTCACCTGTATTCGACATTTGTATGTATGTATGTATAACTCTTTATTGTACATAAAACGCAAGAAAAAGATGAATACAGGACAACACACATGCACAAAGGCGAACTTATCACTAAAAGGGATCTCTTCCAGTTAACCTTTGAACAATTGACAGGACATAAGTATTAAGCAAGAGTATACACACAGAAAAAGTAAAAGAACTGATCGAAACCTAAAATAATCCTAAATGTCTAAATTTTAAATAATGTAAGATATAAAAATAAATTACACATAATAGATAAATACGATAAACTAATACACAATAAATAAAATATACTACATAATCTATACTTCTATACTCTATACTAATATTATAAAGAGGAAAAATGTGATTGTTTGTTTGTTTGCATTGAATAGGCTCCGAAACTACTGGACAGATTTCAAAAATTCTTTTGCCGTTAGAAAGCTACATTATCACTGAGTGACATAGGCTACTCTTTACCGCGGGAAAATACCTTTTCCTACGGGAAAATTAATTTACCGCGGGCGAAGCTGCGGACGGAAGGCTAGTATTATATATAAATATATACATACACACAAGTTACAAAACATATAACATTCATTTAAGAGGATCCATCGAGCCAATACGCCTTCAAGCGACTGCGCAGGGTAGCAACAGTCTGCGATTGCCTGATATCATTTTGCAACCGATTCCAGAGAGGAACAGCGTGCACGGAAAAGGAATTGGAATGGACTTTGCATTTGTCACACGAAATTTTAAATACAAACATCATCTTCGACGACCGGATAGCCTAGTGGTTAGTGACCCTGACTATGAAGGTAGAGGTCCTGGGTTCGAATCCCGGTAGGGGCAGACAGTTGTATGATGAATACGAATGTTTGTGCCCGAGTCATGGATGTTGTATGTATTTAAGTATGTATTTATCTACATTATATAAGTATGTTTATCCGTTGCCTGGTACCCACATATAGTACAAGCCATGTACAAGCTTTGCTTAGTTTGGGGCTGGGTCAATTGGTGTAATTTGTCCCAAGATATTTATTTATTATTTACTAGCTTATGCCCGCGACTTCGTCCGCGTAGATAAATCCCGTTTTTTTCCTTATCCCGTGGGAATTTCCAAAAATCCTGAAATTAGTTTCCTAGTTTTGTAATCACCTACTTTTGTATCAAATTTGAAGAGTCTAGTTATTATAGTTACTGAGATAGCGTCACTCGGAATCGAATATATAATTCCCGTTTTTTCCTTATCCCGTGGGAATTTCCAAAAATCCTTCCTTAGTGGATGCCTACATTGTAGAAGGTATCTATGTGCAAATTTTTAAGTCTCTAAGTCCAGTGGTTTCGGCTGTGCTATCCCGCGGGAACTATGCAATTTTCCGGAATAAAAACTATCCTATGTAAGGACATAGTAGTTTGAGTCCCGGGAAAGGTCCCGGGACTCAAACTATCTGTATACCAAATTTCAACTAAATCGGCCCAGCGGTTTAAGCGTGAAAAGGTAACAGACAGACAGAGTTACTTTCGCATTTATAATATTAGTAAGGATTAGTAAGGATTTATTTACCTGTATGCAAATTTACGTCATTTTTACATCACCTCATGAACCACCAGCCCTGCTAATGACACTTGGTTGCAGATCGTTCCCGGTGAACTATTGGGACAAGTTCGTCAAGAAGAAAGTCCGCGCAAAGTATTCGGAGACGTACGACTTCGACTCCATATCGAACATGCTCGGCATGGAGAAGACCTCGTTCGCGGCGCATGAGGAGACAGGCAACAAGGGCTTCCTGCAGTAGTGAGTATTTCCGACAAAGTGACAAGTGTCGACCCAACTCGACGAGAATCTACGCCTTTGTTTGGTTGGCTTCATATTGACCACGCGTTTCAAATCGAATTGTCACCGACAATTGACGAATTGGTGAAATAGGGAGGTTTTTTTTAATGGAGAGGAAATCTTTATCAATGCCCTGGCACAGGGAGACCTAGTGTTATGTGAGACTCCCCCCCGATGGGGTATACTATACCCAAACTGAAAATTCTCCGGCGTTACTTACATCCGGTGTGATGGGGTCGCAGTGGGTTGCCACTAGGGCTCCCGCCAGGCCCGCGCCAAGGGGAGGGCCCGTACGCCGGGCCCGACTTCCCTTAGACGATGAGACCGTGCAATGCAGTTAGATAATGGTGAAATTAGGGGTCTGTCTGCACAAAGATGTAACCAACACCCCAAGCGATAATTCAGTGGGGGTCATTATTCCTTACGAGGTACAGCCTAAGGTAAGAAGACCTAAAGGCCACGTTTGGCATGGTCACTTGTACTCAAACTCTTCTTGTCTCCCCAGCATCCTGAGCATCGACTGGCGCTACCAGGTGTGGAAGGCCGGCGTGACCATCACCGACAATTCGTTCCTCTACTCCCTCTGGTACTTCAGCTTCTCGGTCATGGGCAACTTCAACAACTTCTTCTTTGCCGCTCATTTGCTGGACGTGGCTGTTGGCTTCAAGACCCTCAGGACCATCTTGCAGTCAGTCACGCATAACGGGAAACAGGTCGGCATAACTGAGTTTTTTTCAGGTCAATATTCATAGTTTGAAATTAAATAGATAATATTATGTTGGTGGTGATGATGATTATGGTTGTGATGACGGTGGTGGTGAAATGATGATGATAGTGGTGGTAGTGATGGAAATGATGACGGTGGCGGTGATGATTATGATGGTGGTCTTGGTGGTTATGATGATGGTAGTGCTAGTGGTGGTGACGATGATTGTGATGGTGGCGGTGATGATGATGATGGAGGTGATGATTAGATTATCGCATTTTTTCCTTCTATTCCAGTTGGTGTTGACAGTTATACTGCTGACTATCATTGTGTACATTTACACGGTGATAGCGTTCAACTTCTTCCGTAAGTTCTACGTGCAGGAAGAGGATGACGAAGTCAACAGGAACTGTCATGACATGCTGTCGGTGAGTTCGCTTTATATACAGATCAGACTGCATATTTTCACTTAACTTCTATCTATCATGGTAGAAAACTTGTGAACCTATAGACCGACCGCTTAAATGAGTCCTCGCCCGTGCGGTGCAGACGCGCGGGAGGGGGGACCGCGGGGGCCTCTGTGTGGGCGGGTAGTGCACTGTCGATTTTATCTACATTATATCAGTATGTTTGTCCGTTGCCTGGTACCCATAGTACAATCTTTGCTTAGTTTGGGACATAGGTCAATTGGCGTCAATTGTCCCATGATATTTATTTATTTATTATTTATAAGTCTTCGCTTGTTCCAGTGCTTCGTATTCAACATATACAAGGGAGTGCGAGCAGGTGGTGGTATCGGTGATGAGCTGGAACCACCAGACGGTGATGATTCCGAAGTGTGGAGGATCATCTTTGACGTCTCCTTCTTCTTCTTCATCATTATTATTCTGCTCGCCATCATTCAGGGTGAGTTGGTAATTAGTGATGCGTTGAGCGCAGTGACACAGCAAAAGGTGATGATTGCCGGTATAGATTTTTCTTTATCATTCGGGGTATGTTGGTTATTGGTGATCTACTGAGGGTGATGACGAAGCAAAAGGTGATGACCAACAGTGTAGATTTTTCTTCGTCATTCAGGGTATGTTGGTTATTGGTGATGTACTGAGGGTGATGACGAAGCAAAAGGTGATGACCAACAGTGTAGATTTTTCTTCATCATTCAGGGTGTGTCGGTCATTACTGATCACCTTAGGTTGAAGATATGAGCGGAAGGGAACGACTTTGTAATTCTAATTCTTCGTACTTTTTTTTATATAGTCTATTTGTTGTCCTGGTGCTGGGCAAAGGCCTCCCCTTTCTCTTTCTATCCGTGTCTTCAAAAAGCTCTACATCGTCCAGACAACTCCTTTTTGGTTTGCCTCTGCTCTTAACACTTTATTTGCTTAAAAATTCTCCAGACATTAATAATTCGTGTAGTTGAAAATCTTTTTAAAATCTTCGCCGCCCACTACAAATGAAGTAGGGGGCGTCCATTAATTACGTGAGGTATTTAGGGGTAGGGGGGAGGGGGTCGAGAAAAATCTTACGACATCTCACCAAGGGGGGAGGGGGGGTCAAAAAATCCTTAAAAATGCCTCACGTAATTAATGGACGCCCCCTGACGTGCTCTGTACCTACGCCACGGGATAAACAAAAGACAATCTAGCTTGATGTTTAACTCCATTGCAGATTTATTTTGAGTTTAATGTTGGTCATGTATGGATGACAATGACTTGTGAGCCTTGTCATTGGCTGTCACGACTGGGTGACTAAGGTTAGGAAGTTAAAAAAATCTGACATATCTTGCTAATGTTTCAGGTTTGATCATCGACGCTTTCGGTGAGCTTCGTGATCAGCTGGAGTCTGTGAAAGAGGACATGGAGTCCAACTGCTTCATATGCGGCATGGGCAAAGATTACTTCGACTCTGTAAGTATGCTCCATTCAGGATAGAATTGGACAATAGGAAAAATCTGTTCTAAACTAATCTAAACAGCCCACATCCACCCACTGCTGAGTAAAGGCCTCTTCATTTTCACGCCACTTTGCCCGGTCCTGTGCCAGTGTCATCCACAGTTTTCCAGCCGAATGACAGAGCCATCTGACCAACGGGCTGGTGATCTGCCCACTGACCTTCGACCCAAGCTTGGCGACCATCTGTCGTGGTTCCGTGTTGCCGCATGCCCCGCACATCGCCACTTCAGCTGTGTTATCCTAATTCCGTCATCCACAATTCTAGTCAGTTTCCGAATTTCGGAGTTCGGAATCTGTTAATTATGTATAATCAATTACTATTACATTTCAAACGTTTAAAGTTCGCCTTGCTGTCTCACTCGCTCTTGGCTTGATACTTGGATCGGAGTGAGGGAGACAAACTCGAATGACATTCTCCGAGCTCACGGAATGTACTGTACGGACCTTGCGCGAGATCCTACCCGCAAAATTTCCATCGTCACCTTCATTATCAATTATCATCGATGTATTTCTGGTCTGGTCTGGTATTGATATAGAAAAAACATAGAATATACCAGCTGCTTCTCTTCCCGCGCAGATGGTAAAAACCCATCGAGGGAATGGGCGGAAATCTTACCAATCATATTGTCGATGCGGCTGGCAACTCACTATTTTGTTTCCTCTTTCCACCTATACGCCCACAATCATGCTAAACGTGGCCTTTACGTCTTGTTACCTTGGGCTCTGTCTATTTCGTAAGGGATAAACGTGATTTGTGTATGTATGTGTATGTGTATCGATGTATTTCTTAAGATTGTTTTACCATTTGTTCGCAGGTGCCTCACGGGTTCGATACACACGTCCAAAGGGAGCACAACCTGGCGAACTACATGTTCTTCCTCATGCATCTCATCAACAAACCAGACACCGAGTACACAGGTCGGTATAGGTACATTATAACCAGAGCTGATTTTTCCCCTTCAGACCATACTCCTGGCACTACCCCTGGGGGTAAGGGGCGACTGAACCATACCACTATAGTAGTGCTGCGATTTGAGAAATTAAAAAAAATCGACGGAGCCCCGCCACGCGGTGCTCCTATTCCTGGGTGGTTTGCCCTTCGGGCATAAGGAGCTACCTAACTAACCTAACCTAATACCCGTAGCTTACAGCACTACGGTGGTATGGTTTAGTTCCAACATACCTCCAGAGGTAGTGCCAATATGGTGGGTCTTAACCCGAATTTTCATGGCAAAAATCAAACGTGAATAGAGATTGAATTTTATCGACTATCGACAAACTTGTAAAACTTTACGAAGCGCATCTTCACTTTTCTAATAACAAAGAGGCCTTAAATCTATATATCCGAAAAAATTAACAACAATACCGGAATTAGATAATATTATTAGCATCATTGTAGCCACTGCTGGGCACAGGCCTCCTCACGGAATGAGAGAGCTTGGGCTATAGTTCCCAGGCGGGCCCAGTGCGGATTGGGAACTTCACACGATAATATACCTACTAAAAAAACTTCCTATAAACCTATCGTTGTATGTTATGCAAGATTGCAGGCTTAAGGTGGAAAGTGGAACCAAAACTGTGATGAGTTTTCGCCCAAAGTAGAACGCCCTGTTTAATGATTATCTTTGATACTTACGCACAGTTTTTTGCGCAGGTCAAGAAACCTACGTATGGAATATGTACACACAACGATGCTGGGACTTCTTCCCGGTCGGAGACTGCTTCAGGAAACAGAACGAAGTCGAGATGGCGGAGTAAACCGTACAAATGTGAACGTACACTCGCTTTTGCTCAAAATTGTAACACCAACAATAAATGGATCAAGTGGTGTTAAAATTTTGCTTTCACAGTGCATTTTTAATATTTCAATTTACCTGATCTAGTTCTGCAGTTTCGGAATTGTCAATTATGTAAAAAAAGACCATAGTATGTGGGTAGTTTCAAAATATATATCAGTAAAATGCACATGTTTTAGTGGTCGGGTAATTTAGAATTGAAACTTTAAAGTTCAAAATTCTCCAGATTATATAGATGTATCTATACTAGCAAATGAGACATATGTTTATATCACATTTTTTCTATTTACTTCCAATGTAATTTAATAATGATTAAGGTGGCCTTTCCAAGTAATATTTTTAAACTTTTTCGATATAGTTTATGTAAGATAATATAAAATAACTGTTAATTAAATAAATATAATTTATTGCCAATGTTTCGTTTCATTTATTGTATGCAGTATAGTCGACGACACTAAAACGACCTTTACAAATTGTCCTGAAAGAAATTGACAGTAAGAAAGGATAAGTACACAAAGTAAACGCTATAAAATTCGTTGACTTCCATCTTTAATGGTCTCTTTACGAAAATTGTATTTACAAAAAAAGATTAAACGTTCGGGCAAAAATAATAACTATACTCAGGAACAAAAAAACCGTAGAAAATTGCACGAAAATTGACCCGGTTTCTTTGATCCCGAGTTTCGGGCTATTCGGGTTTCGGGTACCATCGGCCAATTCAAGTATTATAACCATAAAGGAGAACCGCTCGGCACCAGAATGCATGAACCATACGCAAGCTCGTAACGGAAGTGGCTCGGTGCCTTCGAGGCGTCCGCGCGGCTACAGCGCGCTTACCGCGAGCCGGCGACCGGTTGGCGGCTAGCGCCGTTCCCGCGGCGGCGAGACGTAAACGCGGTAACGGCTAGTTGCCCACGCACTGTGTGCCGAGGCGAGGGAACGCCATTCCGAAGCCGATAAGTGTGCGTCATGGAGTTTCATACAGAGAATACTGGACGGCTCGAGTTGAGGTGATGCTGATCCAGAGCCGAGCGGTTGTGTGCGTACCTTAAGAGCAAGTGAGACAACAAGATTAACCTTTTCGCCACATCAAATAGAAGAGACGTCAGCCATACGTCAGACTTGTTTATTACGATGCCTTATGTTCAACCTAAACCCAATTGAACGAAGGTCGCTTTTGCATTGAATTAATGGACGTATATATAACCCGAATGCCATTCTAAGAGCTTTAAGAGCGCTTGTAGACGTCCGTTTTTTTCTTACACCGGACCGGTGTCCGTCGCGCCGAGGGGAAGCGGTGGTGCATCCGGCGTAAATTGTTCACCGGACCGATGTCCGGTGCATGTACACACATTCATTATAATTCATACACCACCGTGAATCCGGCAAAAAAACACGGTCCGTTATCCGGTGAAAAAAACGGACGTCTACACTTAAATTTACCGACGGAATTCCCGTAGCCCCTATTACCCGTGGTCCACCTTATTTGACCCGGAAAAGGCCATTTGAATTACCAGGTTAAGTTAGTGTCTTCAGTTGGCCGAAGGGCAAAATTATGTGAAAAAGGAGCCCAGCGCTCGGGCGGAGCTCCGTCGAGATCCAGGTGGACAGATTGTAGGTGGACCACGGTTAAGAAAGGTTGCTTTTGAGTAGTATATGAAACATTGCAAGGATTTTCAGACCAGCTAAATAAAACATGTTCTTAATTGTAAGTAAGTTTCTTAATTTAAGACTAGGTTTGAGCGTTTTCCAAAAAAAAAAGCACATGAACATTTTTTTCCAGAATTTAATTATTTTGGGTTGTTCTTACTCAGAATCGTTCCTATCGATTTTCATACCAGAAAAAATGTGTCCCAGATTTTACTAAACATTTTTTTTCCTCTTCGTCACGTTCCATACAGTCATATTAAAAAAAGTGACGAACTGGAATGGAAATTTTGAGACAATTTTTTTCTTGTATAAGGATCGATATGGTAAACTATTCTGAGTAAGAAAATCCCAAATACTTAGTCTGGAAAAAAAATGATGCGGACTTTTTTTTTGGAAAACACTCGTTTACTTCATTAATGTCTGATAGAAAATATTAACAGTTATTTAATTGGGATACAGATTCTAGTTGTCTACTGACAGACTCGAGTCTAAAGCCAACAATTTTAGCTCTTTTAGCATAACAAAAAAAAACAACTTTTTTTTCATGTTTTAGACTCGCAAGTGCCAGCGAAGTATGCATGATTTTATATGAATTTGCAACGCTTGGGTTTTTTAACCGACTTCAATTAAAAAGGTAGCTAAGTATTCATGTAATAAGTAGTCATCTTTATTTATTTCTTTTTCGTTTTAGTAATACTATAAATAAATGTGCCCTAGTCGGAGCTTGAACCCACACTGACTACCGTTCTAACCGATACATAGGGCAACTTACAAGCAAAATTAATCTTATGAGCTCAAAAAGGCCTATTAATTATGCAGGGTTCAAAGATTTCAAGTTAAATTCATACAATATTAATCACGTAGCTCTGATTCTGGGTACACAGAGCCTTGGGTAACAACGCCTAAAATAATTCGAATTAGTGAAATTATGCATCGACAAATTATACATAATCAAAACATTTTAAATCTTTTGATCCACCATTACGATACGTATAATAAATGTGCTCAGCAAAATATATTATCGAACCTTAGAACGTTTTCTCAGCAAACGTCACAGTAATTTTCAATGTAAGGTCCCAATGACATTTACTGTGCAAAGGTTCAACTTCATACTTTTTCTACACTTAATATTAACATCAGTCTTAAACCATGTTTAAACCAAAGCTATATACAATATCTTCATTAAAAATTTAACATATCTACTGTATTTCACATTCAGTACAAAAAACCACAGACGTACTTTTGAGATAGACTTATTAAATGCGTCGAGTATGATAATTATTAAAGACGGAGAGTAAAAAATCTACAGTCACTATAGAAATATTATGTTTAGCTCTTTTAATGTAATTAATTAATTATTATTATAAATTAATTAAGCTTTTTTGTCGCACTTTACCACAAGTACATTCTCTGTGGGCCATCAGCGAGGGGACAAAAGTAGCACAATTTGATAGAAGCAATGTTGTGTCTCTAACTAACACGCTTAGTTGAAGACAAACTCATTTACGTAATAAACAAAATAAAAATATAGTACATTACTGTCTAGGCCAGGAAGTAGGCAATTGCTGGCTGAGTATTGGTTTGAACGGACGAGCTTGTTTTGCTTAGCCGCCTTTTTTCTGTCAATGGCATTTGAAGAGAGTATTTTTCTACCCAGAACATTTAAAGCTATTTCAGACACAGATAAACACGTTGTCGTATTAGCTTTTTTTTTAATTTGGTGTTTTAAGTCTTGTGCCTTTATTTTATAATGGTGATTTGCATTTTTAAAAAGTTTAACTAGACAGTAATGGAATTTGTATGCAACATTACTGGAGAGTTTAGCGCGACAGTAATGTTTTTTTTTTTTTAATTTTGGAATGACCGGCAACAATTAACTTCCTGTTCTGATATGTAGTTAACAATGACGACTTTAACGGACATTTTTATTAATCATTTTCATTAATCCCCGTAATTAGCGATAAACGAATTTTATACTAGTAAAGAATATATTTTTCAATTCCCCTAAAATGTATTCGCCTAATTTTCCGCACGCGAATGCTTAGTTGCATAGTCTATCTCAATAGCATATCTGTGCACATTAAACGCCTAAATTAAACTCATAATGACACTAGCTCACCGAAGGCTGCTTGTGAGCCAAATACAAAGTAAATATACTGGTCAAAGCGCTAACTAGAAATATAACATCAAACCAACGGTGATAGAAATTGAACTGCAGGTCTCCCAGCACTTGGGTTATGATGATCCTGTACTCCGGAGGCATGTTCATCCGCATGAGAAGGACGGACGAACAGAAATACATGCCCATGATCTGGGCTAAGATCAGCACGATGATATTCGAGGATTTGGATGACGATATTTTGTAGAAGAACTGGAAAAGAAAAGTCATTGCTAAAGCATTGATTATGATGGAAGGGGTGCGAGTCGGGTTACCTCCGCGTGTGGTCAAGAGCTGCGGTTCATTTTTGGATCCGTCCGAGGGGAAGAGCAGTGCCTGGTCCGGTGCACCCTGGGCATCGGTTAATGATTTCCTGGCAGATTCTGAGGGATATCATTATCCGTTGCCTAAAAGCCAGGGGGAGGGGTCTTTTGACCGTGTTCTACCGTACAACGTTGCTGATGTTTTTGTCACAAGATTTTTGAATACTGTATTTATTTATTACTTTGACATTGGCATCATCGCATCGATCGATGGGGCCATATTAAAAAAAAGTAGATGATAATCGAAGAAATACAAAGCATACTTTTAAATACAAAGTTGTTTTCGCAAGTGGTAAAAGGTACAGAGGTTTAGCTAGGGTAAGAGCCTGTTTTACTACTCATTTAAGTTCCTGATATCTTTGGTGTCTTGTCTAGTAATAAACAGACTTCACCATAGATATCGGACAGTTAAGACACGAGGAACTCAACACTGCTGAAACATGTCATAATTATTATTTTCAATTTTGTACACCTGTTTAACTTACCTTAGTTAATGTAAGCAGCAACCCTCTGATGCTGGTGAACACAATAGCGCCGACAAGTATAAAAGAGACGTGCTGCGACCAGAATGCGACGTCTATGTTTAGGCCGAGCCAGTGCACCACTATCTCGAGGCCGCGCGTCACTGGGTCCTTTTTGCCGACGCGGTCGAATACTATGTTTATTGTGGACTGGAAAAAATAAGGTCCATATTGGAATAGGTCCATATTGTAAAGGGTCCATATTCGAAGTTTTAGTCCTATCTCCAAAAGCATATTTTTTCCAAAAGCTGATAAAACCAGTTTTTTTTTACTTTCTGAAAAATTATGCATTTGGACTATGATGATGCTTTTTTTAGGTTTTCTTACCTTCGACGATGCTGGTTGATGAAGAAACATCAGTGGACATAGTCTCATACTTTTCAACATGACCATGTATGAAAGAAAACGAGCAAGTGGAGCACCATGTGGTAAGTGAGCACCACCACCCATGATTACCGCAATACTAGAGGATTGCAGATGCGTTGCCAGCCTAGATGGCTACTATACAAGGCATGAGGTATCATGTCACAGTAATTTCACTGGCTATCTTACTCTCCACGGAACATAACAGCGCAAGCACTGCTGCTTGAAGGATTGGCGAGCACGACAATGGTAGCGATCCCGACGGACCCTGCACGAGTCACCTTCATAATACATACATACATACATACATATACATAAATCACGTCACGGAATAGTCAGAGCTTGAAGTAACAAGACCTAAAGGCCACGTTTAGCATGATTGTGTGCGTATAGGTGGAAAGGGGAATCAAAATAGTGATGGGCTAGCCGCATCGCCTATAAATTCCTACGATTTTCACCGATTCGTTTGTACCTTCATAATACTCACAATAAATATCTTCCATATGCAATACAGCGAGAAGAAATATCCCAAGAAGTTGAAGTATTTGCCTTGGAACGTGTTGGACCAGTCTATCTTCTCGCGCGCCGTTCTCGCGTCGTGGGCTTCTAGGAACAATTGCCGGCTTAGTTCCTCTAGGGCGGCTATTTCTTGCCGTAGCTGGGTTATGTCTAGAAACAAGAGAATTTCTTTATATATTTTTTCATGATTAAGCTACCTCCTCGCGTACTCATGAAAGAATAAAAACGTACAGTGTGATAATCTATACCAGGGATGTAACGGAGGTAGTTTTATCGGAAACGAAAGCGGAGTCGGAGTTTTTAAATTTGCTTTATCGGAGTCGGAATCGAGGTCGGAATCGGAGTCGGAGGCAGGGTCGGATAATTGACATAGAGTGCACGTAGTGGGAGTCGGTGGATTCCCCGCGCGACATGTATGAACCTGTTCATAACAGTCGACACAGGCCGCCGCCGCCGCTATGTTATGCTTCGACCTCCGATTAAAACTTCGATTTAAAAGTGTGGGAGCCGAAGTCGGAACCGAAGGTGTAATAATAATCGGAAGTTCCGACTTAACGGAACCGGAGTCGAAGCTCCGCAACATCCCTGAACTATACATATAATAAATCAGTAGAAAGTTCGTGTCTGTACATTAAATAAATTCATCAAAAATAGAGTCCTAACGATTAGGGAAAAGTATGTATGTATGTAAACTCTTTACTGTGCAAAATAAACAAGACAAAATACAATTGACAAACACTGAGATACATGCACAAAGGCGGACTTATCCCTTTAAGGGATCTCTTCCAGTCAACCTTTGAGTGGATGAAAGGAGTATTATATTAGGGATGGACGAGTGAGTTTAAAAATTGCAAACACTGAGAGTAATAAAACACAAAGAGTAAAGTAAAGTAGATTTTATAATTTTTATCTGTCTGTATGTATGTATGTATGGGTGTGTTAATTTACCTACGTCCGAAACTGTTAGACCGATTAAAATGAAATTTTTCTTGGTGGTACCTTATAACCCTAGTCAATATTTTAGATACTTTTCAACCCGGAAAATTAAAGAGTTCCCGTGGGATAGCGATAAACATGACATGAATCGCAGCTGCCTAATGTAAGTCTAATTCTACGCGGAGAATAAACTGGAGATAGGATAACTTACTTTCCGTTCCATAGTTTAGCGGGTTTGCAATGCTACCAACACTGGACAATATGTTCGTCCAAAAACCCTTGTTTCTAGTATTGGTCTGGTCCAACATCCCGTATTGCTGTCTCCCTCCAACTTGGTTCTCCGCTAGCGCTATCCTTTTCTTCTTCACTAATATCATGTCCATAGTTTGGAGCAGTTTTTTCTCTATTGATAGTACATCTGATTGGGTTACTGGCCTGAAAACGTAGTAATGATAAAGTTTGGTTTCTGGAATAGACAACCCGATAATTCATGTCCCTCATTTGATTCACAGTACACAAATTATGAGGTCGAACATTAGAAGGATGTTTTAGACTGTGTTTTTGTAGACCATGCATTGGTCGCACCCACTAAGAATCCTTAAATAATGATGGGTTTTTTTTCTACTTCACACATTTAAGTTAATTGAATCCGCCATCTTGAATTTTTAAGAATTTTATATACTCAGTGACACTCGCGTCATGAAGACACATCACTTGTTAAAATCGGTTAAGCCGTTGAGTAGTTACTAGAGTTAAACAACTAACATTTTAATGCTAAATACTCGGGGAAAACAACGTTCAATAACATTGGCAAGTAAAGAACTAATGGAGCAATAACACTTAGTTAGACAATCATCGCACACAATACGGTCGGCCGCATTCGGCGAGCGACAGCTGCAACTGCGTAATTAGGTAGCTGAAGTAAGCGTTTGCTGGTGGAATTAGATCATCGACCACATTAGGCAAACGCTGTAGTGTAATTTCCCCATTACAGTGTCTATAAAATAAAATAAAATATTATGATGATTACCTTATAAATATAGCCATGGATGTGTATGGATAGTTGACAGCACCAAACCCTGACAATAGTGCCATCACTGTCACTCCTATGACGCCTATACGCGACACACCTTGTTCTATAGAGAATATACCCTACAATATAACAAAAAAAATATCGCAAGTGGTCTTTTAAATCTGTATAAAAACATACAATTGTCACGGGTCGTCATACAAGAATCATGTTTTTGATTTTTAACACACATCAATGGGGAAGAACTAAAATCTCCTATCTTACAAATTTTAATTATTGTAGTTTGAGCTTTATTGAGAGAACCAATTGCTCCTATCTTACATTAATCCGAAATTACAAGATGGAGGTCTTTGTTCTTTCCTGTCGACATACAAGATAATAATTTGGAGTATATATCTTACTTGTTTCGGACTAAGTATAGGGAACGGATCACCAAGCTTCCAAAAGAAATACAGGTATATGAACCAGACACAAACTGTCAGTGACCTGATCATATTTTTGGATACTGAAACAATTCATTTTGTGGGTTAGCATACTGTTTCATATTTCAAACAATTGTAGTACAATGGATTCTTTTTTTTTGTCCAATAACAGTAGTAGTCTAGTGGCTTGAGCTTTAGCCTCTCATTAACAGGATTGTAGGTCCAAACTTGGGTACACGGCTCCGTAATTTTTCAAATTATTCATGGGTATGTGAAGTTCCCAATCTGCGATGAGCATGCACGGGAACTACAAGCGCATACGTTTTGAGAGGTCTGTGTCGAGCAGCGGGTGTAGGTCTGAGTTTTCTATTAGTTAAAAATCGATTTATCTTACCAAATCTTATGTTGCTGATGCAAAAGTATGCAATGTAAAAGGGTAGCAGTGCTATCACCATGAACAGCAGAGAATACAAGCCCAGGTTCCAGTGGAAGTAGCGGGAACTGTAAATAGCATTCCACAAATTAAAATTAAGCTATAAATAAGTTTCAGAACACAGTAAAAGAGGAAATACGATCCTACTCGGCCAAGTACAAGGGGAGACTGCGACATCACCCAAACCAGCTGGCAGGCCTGCTAGCTGAGCCTGTTGGGATAAGACGCCTTAAGAGGCGAGGAATCCTAGAACTGGATCAGCTGATATGAAGACTCAGCCACGAATAGAGAAGCTTCCACTGGGGAGCTGGCTCTGCACGACATGAGACTCCCACACCACATCTGCTCATAGTCGTCCAACTGATCTCAAGATAATACAAAAAAAAAAAAAATTAGTTTCTGGGTGCAAAACTCGAAAACACTTGGAAAGGAAGTCAGGGAAAATTAGAAAACTTGTTAAAAAGAATGCAAATGAAAATGAAAATTTTATTTTTGCAAATTGGGCGCCAAGGGCTCTTTTACACGTCTTTTTGAAACAACCAGCGCATTCGGAAAGACCATCATGCAAGAAGAATGCGCCGCAAGAAACTTAAGTATGAATACTCTTAAGCATGAATTTTATGATGATGGCAAAAGCTAGGCTACACTATAATTTTAAAGAGGAAAGATTTAATTGTTTGTATGTAGGTGAATGGGCTCCGAAAGTACTGGACAGTTTTGAAAAATTCTATCACGGTTAAAATCCTATGCTACAAACAATGTAAACAAGAAATAAGGATTGATTTTGCTAAATTCCTATGGATAGGCATATCTGAAACTGGGCGAAGCCGCGAGAGCAAGCTAGTTTAGATCAAGCGCACTAAGCAATTAAAGTGAACTATGATAAGCAAAATGTTTATGTTTACCTTGAATCCAAATAACCAATTATTTCAAATATAATCAGTTCGAACATGGTGCAGCTCAGTGCGAAAGTAATTGAGAATATCAACTGCACTAATGTGTGGTGCACCTCGTAATCGCGAAATAGTTGCTTGACGAAAAATATCCATCCTCCAACAAAAAACACCGTCTGGAGAAAAACATTAAATTATATTAAATTTAAACACTTATTTGACGTCAAATCAGATAAGAAACACGAGTTATTTATGGGAATTTTTGTATACAAAAGGGATTCCATAAAATTGCTTGCTCAAATGAGTTAAAAAATAGGTAAAAACCGTGTAAAAAATATATTCAAAAATACAAACATAACCCCCCGTTTATTACCTGAGAAATGAGAATTATTAACGTATCCTCGAGAAAAGTCATTTTGCTGATTTAAGGTATTGCTTATCAGACAGTTGTTGTACTTCTTATTTGGAGAATTTTAGTAATATTTTCGCAAAATGCAAATCGCACCGATCGCTTTTTGCACTGACATGACACGACACTGAAGTTTGAGCTCCTGCACGTCAAAGTTTACTTACGTCAACTTTATTTTTTAGATACAAAGGAACCTGTATCTGTGCAATAGGCTACAATGATCTTTTCGCCCCTATTCTGAAAAAGGTTTTTTTTCCTCGCTTCTCTGTTCTAAGTATAATAAATATCATAACGATCATACAAACCATGTTAAATTTTTTTTTATAAAGAAAGAACCTTGTTCATACTGTTTATGTATTATTAGCTCCACTCCACTTTATAGCAATAATATTATGTATTGTGGCTCTCAGTGTTTGCAATTTTTAAACTCACTCGTCCATCCCTAATATAACACTCCTTTCATCCACTCAAAGGTTGACTGGAAGAGATCCCTTAAAGGGATAAGTCCGCCTTTGTGCATGTATCTCAGTGTTTGTCAATTGTATTTTGTCTTGTTTATTTTGCACAATAAAGTGTTTACATACATACGTAATATTTATATCCTAAAGAATAAGGCGTTTCCCGCTGCGCTGCCTGTTCTGTATGATATACCTACCTAAGCATAAATAATAATAATGTATGTTCTTACAAACCTACGTGGTTTACTACTGACGTACTTAAGGGATTTTCATACAGTTTTCATAGTTGAGTTGTTTGAACTCAAACTCAAATATTTATTTGCTTTGATTTATGATACATGATCAAACTTTTATGACTTATAAGAGAAGATTTACTTACAAGTACCTACCTGAATAACTTTGATAACCGGTGTGTGGCCAGGGCGGATCGTTAGTATTTTTATTTATTATTTATTTGAAAACAAGTGGATCAAATACACACCTGGGACACCCCTCGCCTTATTGCAACCCACGCTTCCCTCCTCGAAAACTTCCCGGACGAATCGGGACGCGCTCGACTCCTAGCCGTTTGTGCACCCGAGTCGGGCCACTGGCTAAACGCTTTGCCGTCGAGGAACATCGGCACAGTCCTGGACCCAAGCACTCTGAGGATTGCAATTTCCCTCAGACTAGGAGCCAGGATATGTTCCTCACACTTGCGTTTGCGGCAAAGCGGTAGATCAACTGGGACGACATGGCCTTTCATGTGTCAGGAGCGCCGGCCGTATGTACCGTCACGGCACGATTAATGACCTGGTACGTCGGTCGCTTGCTACCGTGTCAGTGCCTTCCATTTTGGAGCCAGCTGGCATGGCAAGGGACGATGGCAAGCGGCCAGACGGGGTCACTTTGGTGCCGTGGAAGCTAGGTAGGGCCCTGGTGTGGGACGCTACTTGCGTCGACACATTCGCTCTGTCCCACATCCAGGCAACCAGCTTACACGCCGGCGCTGCAGCTGATCAGGCCCAAATCCTCAAGCGCCGCAAGTACTCCACCTTACTAAAGGATTATGAGTTTGCGGCGCTTGCGGTTGAGACTTTGGGGCCTTGGTCAGGCGACATGAAAGTATTTGTAAAGGCCCTGTCGTCCCGGTTGATCGACGCCTCAGGGGACCCAAGAGCTGGCGTGTATTTATCCCAGCGGATCGCACTTGCGGTCCAAAGGGGTAATGCCGCCAGCGTCATGGGGACTCTGCCGCAGCCAGTAGGATTGGACGGGGTTTTCTTTTTATAACTTTTTTTTATTTTCTTTGTAAATATAGGTATTTTATAGTTATTTTTAGGATAGATATGTGGTTTTTAGGATAAGTGTTTGTATATAAAATATTTGAATAGTGTTTGTAAATAAAAACTACGGAGTATTGTAATATAAAGAGTTATTGTATTGTATTGTATTGTATTGACAAGTACATAGTTATTTGCAAATATACTATCTTAGTGGATCAATATAATTACACTAGCTCATATTGTTGGTTATATCAGCTAACATAAACACCATCAAAGCGACGTCAAAAATATGTTTTTTCTAATCAACTTGCAATCGTAGAACTCAAATTCAAAGGTTAACATTTCAAAAACTCGGGCTCGCGCACCGAGAATTTCGTACAAAAGCGGCAAGTGAATATAAAACCCTGTGCTAGCAGAGCAAAATGTAGGCAATGTAAGGTCATTTTATATTGGTTATTTCATAGACAGACAGATATAAAACTATTCTTTTTTTAGTATTTGTTGTTACAGCGGCAACAGAAATACATCAGCTATGAAAATTTCAACTGTCTAACTATTATGGTTCGTGAGATGCAGCCTGGTGACATACAGACAGATAGATGAACAGTAGTTAAACCTTAAAAACGGTTAAATCTACTGAAAAGCAGCATGTCGTGTGGTCAAAGTCAAACCGAAAAAGAAAAGTAAAAAAAAAGTGTGATTACTATAACAACCTCATGACAGCTGACAACTGAAATTACGTTTCCGTGTTTCGTTGTAGAAGATTGCTTTGAAAAAAAAAGATTGCTTTGAGTTGCATCGTTTCAATACTTTCATTTTCATTTCAATGTGATTGAAATTCAATGTAATGGACTGGATAGATGGATGATTATTACTCTCGGTAACTGGGATATTTGTTTTGAAATATGGTTTTTAGACTCGTATTTTTCTAATCTCAAAGGTTCATAGTAGACTGTTATAAATCTCTTTTTATCACCTATATCAACCTTTGCAAATACGCATTCAGTAAGTGCCGTGTAGTTGTCGGGTATGGTGTGGTTTCGCTTTTCGTATTTCTATAAAGCTATATAAATTTAATTGAAGAATAAAACTTCCATGCCAACTGTGTTCTAAAACTGTACTATCATTATTTGTGTATTTACTGAAAAAAATATAACCAAGGTAAGCACTTTATCTTTTAATATTTGGAATCCAATAGGACACCCTTTTGAACCTTACATCATTCAGGACCAGATTTTTCTGAATGAAACGTAGAAAATTACTATATGATTACATTAGAATCAAAATAAATTACGACTATTGTGTAAACACTATAAAATTTACATAATTTTGACTACATTACCTATACAATATTCAGCAACGCAAAATTCTTTTTTATATGCTTTTATGACCTTGGGAGGTACCGGTTTATATTGCTTAATGTTTTAAATGCTTACAGTTAGCACTATACTATGTTTGCTAATCATTGTCAGTTATTATTGGGAATTTCTCATCTAGTTGTAAGGCAGTGGGGTTAAGCCTACGAACCTAAGTAGGAATAAATGTAATAAAATAGTAATGCCTTACATACCGTGACTGTACACGGTTTTAAGAAGTTTACCTTGGGGCTTCAGGACCAGGTAGCAGACCGAGGTTATCTTTCAGCACCAAATGCCACCTAGTTTTGGCTTTGGTGTCCCTTGCCATCTGACTTTATACTCCGAAATTAGATCTCGAATGTTTTGTGCCATTCCGCTTACGAGTGAGAGACGGAATGATACAAACTGAATATCTGGTTTTGGAGTAGTCTCCTAGTGCGTAGAGCTGCTGCTCATACTTTAGTCTACTGTTCCATATACCGTAGGATCTTTACTTTCCTTTAGATAAAAAAAAAATACAAGTCATCTGCCGACTTAAATTAAAGAGGTTTCTAAACTTTTTAGTGAGGTTTGAATATAGGTAGAATCTCTGGAAATGGAATTGCTGAATCAATTGTAAAAATTCTGTTAGACATAAAAGCAACATTCTTGACTATATCCCAATACCTGATTAACATAAAAAATAATAGGAATAGCTATCCCTTGGGAGTAACTTAATATCAGATCTAATTATATCAACTTATGATTTACTGGGTTTCATCAAGCTGAAAGAGTA